>OX424576.1:89161216-89391216 GCA_949152435.1 Gastracanthus pulcherrimus
TGTGAGCTCCTTCGTACCACCCCTACCTGAAGTCCTGGCCTGGTTTTTTTCAAAAAGGGCAGTGAGATATGGTGGCTGCCGCATGACAATCGCTTTGTAAAGTAACAGCCCCATAAAATACTCCCTTGTCGCCTTTAGATCCAGCCAGTCCAGTCCTTCCCTACAGGAGGTGATATGCTCATCACGCCTAACACCACATATGTATGTCACACATCAATTCTGTAAACGTTGTAGTCGAGTCTGAAGCCCCCCTGACACGTCAAGAAGAACCACTGAGCAGTAGTCTAAGTGAGGCAATACGAGTGCGCATGCCAGCTGCTTCTGTGGTACCTCGGTGGTGCAAGAACGGAATAATTTGAGACTATACAGAGCTCTATTTACTTTCTTACTGACCGCATTTAATTGCGGCTTCCATGTTAACATTCCGTCCATCACCACGCCGAGGTTAGTAACTGTATCGACAAAGGACACGAGTACGCCGGTCTGTATCTCAATGGCTTGTAAGTCAACGGTCTGAACCTGTGTGATGTTCTGATCAGATCCAAAGATAATCGCCTTCGTCTTGCCGACATTGAGGCGCAGGCCCGCTAAAGATTCCCAATTCGGCACTGCTCGTGCTACAGCCGACATGCGACCCATATCATCATGAAGACCATCCAGGGTCACCTGAGTGTAGGTTTGCAGGTCGTCAGCGTATAGTATGTGTTCTAAACCATCTAAGTCGAGTGCGTCTTGTAAACCTTTATGTTAAGGCTAAAAACAAAGGTCCCAGGACTGAGCCCTGTGGTACGCCAAGATTGGTGGTTAGCCAACCAGATTCCCCTTTTGTATTAGTGACGACTTTCTATCGTCTCTCCATTATATATGACGTAAGCCACAGGAGAACACTCCTGGAGAAACCCATGCGCATCAGCTTACACAGCAGTTTTGTGTGTGAGATGGTGTCGAATGTTTTAGTAAAATCGAACATTAACAAAATCGTCAAAAATTTTTTGTTGTTGTTAATGCCTGTTCTTATGTCTTCCGTGAGTTTTAGTAGTGCTGTCTGTGTACTGTGATGCTGTCAAAAACCAGTCTGCATCGGGTCCAAAGTGTTGTTTTCCCGTAAAAAGTCAGTTATTTGGTCGTGTACTATTTTTTCCAGGACTTTGAAAAGGAAACTCAGCAGAGCAATTGGTCGAAAGTCTGACACCGTGGATGGGACAGGCTTTTTCTTCAAAGGCACCAATTAAGCTCCCTTCCAAGTTCCCGGAAAAATGCCACTGGACAAGGAGGAGTTGAAGATTTTAACAATGTGATCTCCCACAATCGGAAGAGCCTTAGCCACTATACTTTGGGGGATGCCGTCTTCTCCTCTAGCCTGTGACGAGAAATGGGCAATAGCCAGGACCACGTCCGAGAAGGTAACTTCTCGAAAAACAAAGCCGTCATCACTGGCAGTTGTCAAGACGTTGTCAAGTTCTTCATTACTTTCACTTTGTGAAATCGATACCCCTATAAAGTGAGCATTGAGCTCTTCCGGCGATAAACCATGAAACTCCTCTCTTGTTTTTGGCAGAAGGCCCAGAGCCTTGAGCTCTTTCCAGATCTCTTTCTTGTTATCAATTGCTTCCAATATTCTATTTCGCAGAAAAAATTTTCGTGTATTCTTAGTTCGTAATTCAGCTTCGGCTGCAAGGCTCTGATACTCCCGCCACAGTCTGTCGTCTTTGGTCCGAGCCTTTGGTCTTCGAACAGAGTCACGTTTCTTTTATAAATGTGTCAGTTCAGTGAGAGTGAGAGTACCAAAGTGTGTATTACTGGTAATGAATTTAGCCTATTAACAATTACTTCTAATCTGCCTTCAAGAGAGGTGCCTTAAAGGTAGTACTATCTAACATTCGTATAATTGACGTATTCACTTCATTAACGCAGCTGTTGTTCCTTGAAAGAAATGACTGCGTTGTGTGGTTTACATGGATTGTTTCCACGCTCTTGGCCATGACATCGTTCAGGGATTCCCCGCTGTGCTCAGCTCCGATGTTGGAAGTTGGCGGGCTCAGGGACGTCACGGGAGACTGCGCGGCCATTCGGTGCTGGCTGCTGGTGGGGGCGGGACGTAGCCCTGGCAACGGAGAGAGTGAGGAGTTGGTGAGCGCAGTCTTACTCGCCTGATTGGCTCGCGCAGCTGTTGCTGGCTTTTTATTGGCCGGAGTCCGGAATGGACGCGGCTATCTCTTTCTCTTTCCCACTCATGTTAATAGTATTCGTCGCGCGTGTGGCTGCCGACTTGAACAACGACCTCTTTGATTCTATGCATACCTGCCACGCTACAGCTTTAGTTTGAAGCTGTAGCGCACCTCGTTGCACGCGGGTAAGTACTGCAAGAGGCTTGCATGCCGGATGACAGGTGATATTACATATGCAGCACTTACGTACGGTATTTATGCTCCTAGGTACCTCCCCGCAGATGGCGTAGCTGTCGACCATGATTATGGTGGCGATGGAGATGAGTCGTTCTGCGAAGGAAAGGTAACGCTGTTGTGGCTAGGATGCAGCAGGTGTCGCCTCTATAGCCGCGTAGTTGCAGCTCAAGTCGGTAGGTGGTGCCCTGGTAATAGTGGCGCTGCATGCAGAGTGTCCTGATAGAGGTGGCACCTCTAAATCGATTTTGCCCCGTGCTCGGCTCCCGCCACTCTGCCGTTTTCACCTCACTTAATCTCAAAGCTGGCCGGGTGTTGTTGTCACTTAGATGTTAAAAGCCGTGCAGATTGACCAGTGGTAGCTGTGTTTTATCGTTACAGCGATGCCTTGCATGCACTATTGTGCAAGTACTACAGCACACCGGCTAACAGGCACAGGAGGCAGCATAGTGGGGCGTAAATGCAGAAGCCAAAACACTAGCAGGTGCACCTAGCAGGGCACTATACGACGAAGAGGGAGAGACAGAGAGTTCTGGGGTGACTATCACAGTACACCAGAACTTTCTACAAAATCAAGATCTGGAGGGCAGTAGTATCATTGCCATAAGTTGTAGCACCGCGAGCGAAACTATTCAGATTCCGCCATTGTCAGCAGTTTTTTGCATGGCAACAGTTACAGCCAATCTTGCGAAATCCTTAGTTCCATCTCGACTAGCGAGATACGAGTTTGACTACACAAAACGGTGGCTGTCAAGAATCGCAGTGCTACAACAAATGACAACGGTACTAGCGCCTTCTAGATCTTGATTTTCCAGAAAAATCTGATCTACTATAATACTCGTCGTAGACTTTCTTGTACTGCATCATGTAACAGATACATACTGTCATGTCAGATCCATTGGTTTCATGTCGAGTATCGCAGCGTGAAGTTCATACGCAAATCGTTGTGTGTTGCAACAGCATATGACAAAGATACGAGCGTCCTCCATGTCTCGACTGTTTCCAGAAAATTCTGTTGTACTGTGGCAGTCAGCGCAGAACTGACTCTCTCTCTCTCTCTCTCTCTCTCTCTCGCTCTAACTCTCTCACTCGCTCTCTCGCTCTCTCTTTTCCTGCATTTCTTTCTTTATACACATCGTCCGTATCAAGACCATATTTCTCCCGCTGAAGTTTTCGTATGTATATGTGGGTACGTATCGTTCGCTCGCACGCGCGAGCTGTAGTAGCTCTGATTTCTCCTTCCTTCATTTCGTCACTGTCAACACTTTTTTGGATGGTAACAAAGTTCCTCTATCCCGTGAAATTCTTTAGTTTCATCTCGACTATGGAGACGCAAGGTTCACTGCGCGAAACGCTGTGCGTTGCGGTACAGCGCTACAGTTTTTGATAATGATGCACCATCCAGGTTTCGACTACACAATAGACTCTGGTGATTACCACACTTTTATCCTTAAACTTCTCAATGCCAGTCTCCTTCCACTAATGTTTTTCTATTTATTTGTGAGTTTTCGTGAATATTCCTGCGAGTGTCTGAGGATCCGTACTCACATAACAGCATTCACACTATTTCTTTAATCCACCGAGTTCCCTAAAGTTGACAAGATCCTGCCTGTGAAAGGACAAGTTAATTGTCTTTCTAACCTCTTCGGACATTTGTGTGCTAATTGTATATTCTCATAAAATAATCGCTTTGTGTCTTGGCCAGACTTGGGCGCAGTCGCATACTGTGAGTGCAACGGTGCTGCTACCTAGCAAGTACCGCGTATCCTCTCTAATAGAATAACCAATCAGTATTCTGCTGAGTTTTGCTGCGTAAGTCGTCGGTACTTCGGGCCGTGTTAAGTTCGTGCAAGCGCAGACAAGCAATGAAGACGATACTAGCGCCACCCTGAACTCGGCTTTCTAGAATATTTTGTCGGGTTACGTCAATAATCGTCGGATCTCGTCTTCGCAATGATCCGATTCTTCTGTTCCCTTATTCGGGGAGTTTGTATAGTTATGTTCTCTTATTAAATTTACATGATGTAACGTCAATAAATTTTCGAGATATTAGTTATTGATTGTCGAGAAATGAAATTTACAGTTTGTAATGTTTTAGTTGTAACTACACAGCCTCGCTCACTTCGTACTGAGCCGCGCTCGTAGACACCTCGTATTTTTTGCCTGCTTCGTTTCGAAAACGTTCGAATCAGATTGCTCCAATTCACGAACCTGTAACCGCTCTCCGTACCTCGACATTATCTTCGATCTTCTCGTGTGTGCCAACAAACTTGTATTTTCAAAGGAGGCCACACCGAATTTGGAAAAGAGTAAGTTACACAGAGTATTATTGCGCTTATCAAGTTTATATATATATTGAAAATTTAGCGTCGCGTGCGTGTCGAACATCGCGTCGCGCGCCGTCTTTACACCTGTATTTCACCGCCGTATATTCTGTAGAATTCGCATCCCTGAGTATTAATTTCTTCCCCTCTCGATTATATACCATTTCCCACCGTACCATCGTGCTCACCGTAGTTAATTTAGACTTATAAATAATTCTATGTGACGATAGAACACTTGCAAAATCATGCTGCGAGTTCGCGCAACTGGCGCTCAACACATTGTAATATAGAATTGAATAAACTTCAAGTGTTCATACTTTTATCCTAAATTCCTGTGTGGTAATTTATTTAAAGCCTCGTATAAATATAATGTTACAAATTCTGACGGGAGAGATGAAGGTGTGAAAGTCAAGAAAAGAACGCTCTCAAGTACATTGAACATAGAACTTTTATTCCTTTTCGGTAACTTACGGAAATACAATGGCGCACGTTCGTCGCCGCAATACCCTGGCGCAGCAGGTGAACAAAAACGAAGAAGACTCAGGTTTAGCCCGTCAAGGGACTCGATCCGTGTCGAGAGGCCCCGTCCGTGACAGTTTGCGCGTCCGTCTCAATCGACGATCGAAGCAGCAGTGAGCTCCGACGCCGCTCGCGGCACCGCCGGAGCGCTTCCCCCCTCTTCGCGCCGTGACGGGAAGGAGGGGAGCGACCCGCTACAGGGAAGCAGCGAATCGGATGGAAATTTTCGTACATATAATGTTAAAGCCTACATGTACGGCGAAATAATTTTGGCTAATATAGCTAAAAATTATTGTCATAACATCAGTTATCAGCAGTCGTCAAAGAAAATGTTGATAAATATCTAAATTTATGATTTTCAATGGTTTTGCTGTAACCATAAGAACGTGTAATTCCGATTGCTAATCGAACAGTAAATTTTTTAGATAATGATAATGAAAGAAATTTTAAATACTTGAATATAATATAAGAAAAACGCAAGGAAAATATTTGGTCTTATATTTCGTACGTACAACAGTTGGCGCGAGTCGGCTTCACTATTCGGACTTAAGAAGAACGGTCTTATCAGTATACGTACATTTTAATAAGAAGTGATTGTCGTCGAGTTTTTCACGGCGACACAAGAGAAGAAACCGCAGCGGCATGAATATTACGTGGTAAGGAAAGAATTCCACGTTCAATTTTTGAAAAGTCTATTTAGTGAGAAAGACTTTCGACGGCTGTAAGTGATGAATAATCTGAGCCGATATCCTGTGCAGTTGCAGAAAAGACTTCACGTGTAGTCTTGTCAATGAGTTCATCCTTTGCTCAAGACAATGTTGGAGTGACTGACATTCGCGAATATGCTTTCACCGCGAGTACGTCTCCATCGCTATTTAAGAGCGTTATATGTGAGCTATGTGGATTACAAAATTTAGTGTGAGTATATCGTCAGTACAATCTGGTCGCGTGCACAATTTTCATCGTCATCGATGAGCGTTATACGTGCGTGTGTGTGTGTGTGTGTGTATGTGTGTGTGTGTGTGTGTATGTGTCTGTGTGTGTGTGTGTGTGTGTGTGTGTGTTCGTACGTGCGTGCGTGCGTGTGTGCGTGCGCGCGCGCGTGTGAGTGTGTGTGTGTGTGTGTGTGTGCGTGACACTATGTACCGACTGTGCCCGATTGCACATGTCACATGGGAACTGCTTCTCATGTGATTAAAATTGCTTGCTAAGTGTGGTATTTCAGTGTTACTTAGTGGGGGGAATAAAGAATACATCGGGGCAAAATGGACCATGTTTAAAATGAATAAATTTGATCATATGTCATTTAACAGTGATTCGAGTAATAAGGAGTAAGAATTCGACAGATTTGTGTGCGTAACGTTTCTTTATAACGATTGGGATGATATGAGTCACTATAGGGTAATACTGGGACCCGGTGGGGCAAAATGGACCATGTCTGAAATAAATAAATTTTGCTAAATGACGTTATTTTGGACACTTGGTTATATGGGACATGTTGGGGCAAAGCGGATCATGACTGAAATTGATATATCCGTTCATATAACGCTGTTTTACGGTGACTGGGTAACAAGGAACATACTATTTTATAATTATTGCGATAATATTGAATACTATGGGGCAAAATGCACCACCATTATGCGTCACCAAACTATCGGTCTCGTTCGTCGGCGACAAGTATCGGGTGTCCCTGAAGAAAATTGATCCACCCGGGGTAAAGTGGAACAATTGCGTTGTGTAAGAAATGACAGTCGGCGTAAACATATATTTATAAAACCAAAGTAAAATATCAATAAAATTTTTTAAAAAATTTTCAAAAATCTTTATATTATCAAAATTTTCAAAAATCTTTATATTATCAAAATTTTCAAAAATCTTTATATTATCAAAATTTTCAAAAATCTTTATATTATCAAAATTTTCAAAAATCTTTATATTATCAAAATTTTCAAAAATCTTTATATTATCAAAATTTTCAAAAATCTTTATATTATCAAAATTTTCAAAAATCTTTATATTATCAAAATTTTCAAAAATCTTTATATTATCAAAATTTTCAAAAATCTTTATATTATCAAAATTTTCAAAAATCTTTATATTATCAAAATTTTCAAAAATCTTTATATTATCAAAATTTTCAAAAATCTTTATATTATCAAAATTTTCAAAAGTTTTTAAGGGGGTAACACCGTGTGACGCGCCTTTTTGCAACGTTTATTTATGAATTTTTTTGGGGTATAAAATAAAATGCGATCTTTCTCAAATTTTTGATCAATATATGTTTTTATTGATGTTTACTAGACAAAAAAAATAATTTTTTTTTATAATATTTATGAGGTTTTATTTTAGTTTTGCCCACCTGAAGTAGACTCCTCGTTTTGGAGGCGATGGTGGGGGGGGGGGAGCACTCAGGCTTCTGTGATCATCTGAAATAAAAAAAAAACATAGATTATTGTTTGTTAGATGTCTCGCTATTAAGCTAACCTTTAATATGCATATATTTTTCATAAAAAAAAAATGGCGGACTTTGAAGCAAAACATTTTTTTTGGGTTTTTTTTTGCCAAAATTGTTTAAAAAAATTAATTTATTGTTAAAAATTTAAATGTTTCAGAGGTTAGCGTAATAGTCTTGTATGTTAAGAATAACTGGTAAAAATTTCAGCACGATCGGTTGAATAGTTTTTTGTGAGTGCTTCCTCCGCGACCAAAAAAAGTGGTTTCGAGAAATACGCGTTTAAAGTTTTGATAACAGATTTCTCGTAAAAAAATCAAACTTACCCTAATCGGCTATGCCTGGTCCATAGAGTAGTCCTTCGGTTTCATCAAAGTTTTCATCTGCAGCAGCTCTGAGAGCCCTCCGTAGAGTTCTAGCCTCTTTTGAGTTGATTTCAGCGTTTTTGTTCGCTTTTAAAATGCGTGCATTGTCGACAACGTCGGAGTAATCCCTTGCTGTTTGGCCAATTGTTATTCCCATTGTCTCCATTATTTTCAGCACAAATAGAAAACCTTCATTGAAGATACAGGCAGCTGTCAGTGTAGCGATTTCCAAAACTTTTTTGATCCATTATTGAGCAAAAGTATTGACGCCCGCCTGGCCAACGCCGAGTAATCGTATGACGAAAGTAAACCGTCGATTTTGATCATCGGGCAAGAATCAATAAGATAATCTCGACAAGAGCATTTTACACTCAATTTGAATCCTAGTCCTCTTGGTGAATTCATAAGAAATTTTATGGCACTGTCACATTCTTTACACTTCACAATATTTTCTAATACACCAAACACTAAATTGAAGCAAATAAAAACGTACTTGAAAGACGGATCATGAGACACTTCAAAAGTATCGTTATGTTCGATTTTTTTAGCAGATGTACTGACAAATGTAGTATCTTCTTCCGCGGTAAATTGATTACCGTGAAAAGATCTTTTTTTGCCTCCTTTATTTAGATGCCGACTGTCTCTATTGCCGCGTCGGTCCATTTTAAAACTTGATGTTTACACGTCGAGTGAATAACGGTTACTGCTGAAATGTCCGAAATTTTGTAGGTTCAAAATCTTATACCTGTATATATCTATGTCGTATACTATAATACGTTACTTATAATATGTACACCTGCGTAGATATATAAAATAAAGACAGACGGGACAAGAGAGTGGGGACGGCCGGAACAACTGCTGCCGACGAGCACTGCTGTTTGTAGCGTTACAATATACCTGCGGCGCGCTCGCTTGTTTTGGCTATATCTTTAAAAGTATTTTGAATTTCAATCTGAAATTTTCGCACAATATTTTCAACATATTTTACTTGCGAAATATGTCAAAAACCCAACATCGATTTTTTGAAGTCGACACGCGGTGTTACCCCCTTAAGTTTTCAAAACTTTCAAAAATCTTCAACATTTTCAAAAATTTGGAAGAATTATAATTCGCACGTACATACATTTTTATATACAAAATATCGATTTTCTGAGTAGCGGGCGAGAAGTAACTAAATTATTTTGTTTTTAGCCGGCAAAAAAAAATTTAAGGGACTCAAACTAGACACTAAGCTTACTTTCTTCACGAGTGTACCGAAAGCGAGTAAGCGACGGCTCCTCATGTCAGTTGTCACCTCCATCCTATTATAGGGTTCTGAAATATGGGCTGATGCAATGGAGAAGAAGTCATACCGGAATCAAATTCTTTTCGTTCAGCGTAGAGGAGCTCTCAGAGTCACCAGCGCCTATCGCACGGTCTCGAGGCCCGCAGTGCTCGTTATTGCGGAAATCATCCCGACCGACCTACACGCAAAGGAGCGCAAGCGAATCTACGAACGGTAGAAAACAGAAGAGAGGAACGGGAACGTATCATGGAAACGTGACAATGAGCCTGGACCGTTACAACCAAGGGAGAGTGGATAGCCAGACTGATAGCCCAACTGGATCCTTGGATCAACAAAGACCATGGGGAAGTAAATTACTACCTAACCCAATTCCTGAGTGGACACGGGTACTTCTGCTCCTTCCTCAACCACATGGGAAAGGTTCGGAGCCCGAAATGCATCTTCTGTTCCGCTGATTGCGACAACGCGTTTCACACGTTTTTCGTCTGCGAAAAGTGGAACGAGGAAAGGACAGCTCTTGTCGACTCAGTCGGACACTTCACGCCTGAGACCATCGTAAGCGAAATATTGACCGCCGAGGATAAGCGGACCTCCACGGCAAAATTCTCCGAGTCGGTCCTTCGACGGAAGTAGCCGTACCTCGACGAAGTAACGGCCGAAGGTATGAACGAAGAGCTGGGAGAAGATCCGACACTCCATCATACCCCAGGGATGGCGGACGACCCTATAGAAATGGATGTGATTTCAGATGATGGGACGTCTTCTTAACCTGGGACTCACCATTTTCTCTCGCTGTATAAATGTCGCAGGGAGGGATAAGGAAACTTCTCCTTCCGTACGGAGACCGAATGCGCCGGTTCGAACACGCGTATGAATAAGACGGATTAGATCTAAGCGCCCCACGCGGAACTTTAACGATGACTGTTTTTCCTTGTTTCAGATCTAGCCAGAAGCGGTCGTTCAGATGACGCAAGAATGGCACCACCTTGAGGTAATGTGATAAACGGTACCAGGGTGAGTTCCGCCAGAAGAGGAAAGGGTGTTAGGTTTTAGTGGGTCGGTTTGCGATGCAACGGCTGTGTAGTTTTTCCGCATTTTTGTTTATTTTATTTTTCGTCCTATATTATGCATACAGCGGATGCATCCCCAACCACTCCCATACTATCACGCTGTATAGACCCAGTTGGGTGTGCCTTAGGAGTCATATCCAAATAAAATAAATTATGTCGAACTATAATTAATATAGAGTTCTAATATAGAGTTTATTATCCAGGAAATTATAATGCATAAACGTATTCCCTACAGACGTACATAGTAGTACCTGTTTGTAGGTGCGGATGCCTTACGTGCTAGCATACTAATATACTATAATACACAAAGACGAAAATTAACTTACATACTAAACAATGAAACAAAAAAAAAGTTTAAAAGTTTATGTACAAAAATCATTTTGCTTATATCTTAGGTTACATTGTATCAGATTTTTATAATTAGCCTATTCAACAGAATTTTTTTTTAACCCAGTTCTTTAGTTTTCTTTTAATTGTATCTATTTTCTTTAATAAGTTTTTTAAGGCGATATGTACTTTATTATATATTTGTATAGCTATTATATAATAGTTGTTTTTGTCACTTATAGTTTTTGTGATTCTTGGTAGCAGAATATTTTTGTTTCTTGTTCTGCTTTGAGACTTAATGTACTCATTTTTCAACTCTGTATAATGATAAATCAAAGATTCTGATTTAAATAGTTGTTCTAAATTTAATGGATAATTATCCGTTATAAACTTGTTTTTGTTGATTATTTTTAGTAATCTATTTTTTATCCTTTATAATTTGGTATGCATGGTTTTTGCAAGCTTATAGAATATATACATGAGATATTTTGTTTTATTTATAATGTAGTTTATGTATTTATCCCATTTTACATTGTAGACAATAATATCTTCCAAATATTTACAACTTTCCACTCTTTTTAGTACTTTAATCATTAATTTTGACTTCTACATTTATTGGAATAATATCACAGTAGTTTCCAAAAGCAATAAACACAGTCTTATCAATATTTAAAGAGAGCTTATTTAGTTCATGTCATTTGGCAATTCTTTTTAGGCATTCATTTATTTCTCTTTTTGCTACTTCCCATGTTTTTCCTGTAGTTATTACCGCTGTATCGTCAGCATATGACAGAATTGTACTATATGGTATGTTTTTTAAAAGTTCATTTACATACAATATGAAAAGTAAAGGTCCTAATATAGTTCCTTGACAAAACCCCAAAATTAATATTTTTATAATTACTAAAAGCATTATGAAATTTAACTCTTTGTTGTCTGTTGTCAAATAACTAATCATTAATAACTAAATTATGTGACTCTATTGATCCCGCAGAACAATCCTTTATACGTTTCATAAAAAATATGCCACGTTTTGGGAATTTTTTACATTACTCCCCTCATCAAGGCTACACAGAACATATAAATAAAAAATTATTAAAACTATTAAAACGGTACAATTAATACAACAAACATGCCTCACACTGTCAAAACGAAGTACAAAACATACGAAATAACAAAAAATAATAAATAAAACCAATACCATAAACTTAAATAATACAAAACATGGACCGCGTCGTGACCTGCGGAGCCAGTATAATTGTAAGCTGTAATGGCACCTCTAAATAACCAAATTTTTCGATAAAGTACATTAATTTGAAATATCAATAAAAAAATTATTTTACTCTACGTGCAGAAATTGTAACATCACCGTTAAAGAAGACACAAAAAACATACTGGAAACAAATAGAACACACGAATAATAGAATTAGCCTTGAAGGCCGGTAGTACGTACCGGCCACGCGAAACACAAGCTGTTACATGGTCGCGAATTCAGAGACAACTAAGTGCAAATTAAGATTCACCGAGTTCCTTGCATCTCCAAATTTATACTTTGGAGAGGGGTGTTTTTAGTTGAGTCCTCAACTTCTAGTTCCGGACAGTATACTAGTGAGGAGGTATGTTTTACTTCTTCGTGTGTTACGAATGGATTTGCCGTGTCTCTCGCGAGAGGCTCCGAGCTGGCAGAGTGGAATCCGGAGCGCAGAGTGCATGGAGGTGTGTGTGGCGCTAGTTGGGTGACGGACGTTCGGGGCTTCCCCTTTCGCCTTCCTTCTCTGATTCGCGCTGCCACCTCCTTGTGTGTTATAGTTGCTCTGTGGTCTGCGTGCGGTCGCTCTGCGAGCTGGGATCCACACACCCCTCGCCAAAGTATAAATTTGGGGACTGCGAGGGACTCGGTGAATCTTAATTTGCACTTAGTAGTCTCTGAATTCGCGACCATGTAACAGCTTGTGTTTCGCGTGGCCGGTACGTAACACCGGCCTTTAGAGCCAATTCCATTATTCGTGTGTTCTATTTGTTTCCAGTAAGTTTTTTGTGTTTTTTTTAACGTTAATGTTACAATTTCTGCACGTAGAGTAAAATAATTTTTTTATTGATATTTCAAATTAATGTTCTTTATCGAAAAATTTGATTTTTTAGAGGTGCCATTACAGCATACAATTATACTGGCTCCGCAGGCCACGACGTGGTCCATGTTTTGTATTATTTAAGTTTATGGTATTTGTTTTATTTATTATTTTTTGTAAATTTGTATGTTTTGTACTTCGTTTTGACAGTGTGAGGCATAGTTTGTAATTGTACCGTTTTAATAGTTTTAATAATTTTTTATTTATATGTTCTGTGTAGCCTTTATGAAGGGAGTAATATAAAAAACTCCCGAAACGTCGCATATTTTTTATGAAACGAATAAAGGATTATTCTGCGGGATCAATAGAGTCACATAATTTATTTATGCACCTTGGAACAATAGTTTCACACCTATAATAAAACTAATCATTAACTTAAGAGCATTCCCTCTAATACCATAACGATAAAATTTATCAATAAATATATTGTGATTAACTGTATCGAATGTTTTTACCAAATCTAACAACGTCATAATAATCGGTTCATTTTTGTCTAGGCTATCATAAATACGTTTTATTATGCACCTCTTTGCATCTTAATGAAACCAAATTGATGATTTGAAATTAATTTACATTGACTTATAAAGCTGTATATCCTATTATACATTATCTTTTCGAATACTTTTGCTAAATTAGATATCAGTCAGATAGGTCTGTAATTCGTAGCTCTGTTTTTATGAGTAGCTTTGAAAGTAGGCACTATTTCAGATTTTTTCAAAGAATCAGGCCATATTGCTAGTTCAATACACACATTAAATATATAGGCTACAGGTTCAAAGGTATAGATTGTTCATACTTTTAACGTTTTTGTATTGATATTATCCACCCCTCCCATCTTGTCTTCCATACCATATATTATTTATTTTATTTCCTCGGCATACATAGGCTTTATAAACATGGATTTTGTATTCATTGGAGGTAAAGTAATATTATCATTTGTCGATTTCCGTATTTTCCTACTTAACTTTTCTCCAACTTCACAAAAGTAATTAGTAAAGTATCTGCAATTTTATCAGGATTCTCAATTTTATTACTGTTTTCATCAATTATGTAGTCTAACTAGGAGAGTGTCAGAGGTTTGGAAATCGATATTTGCTAAAACTTTGAGAACTGTTTTTTGACACCTAAAGATGAATTGTAGCACCCTTAGTTTTTTCCAATGGGCCCTTATTCTCAATATATCAACCAATTGCTCTCAATGGTACGTTCCTTTAGTAAAAAATGGTGCCTCTACTTCTGTTAATGTCTCTGCAAGTTTTTATGCTAGATAAAATGACTCAAACGTACATAAAAATAAACGAAAAGAGCTTTAATTTCAGCTTTGTTTCGTACAAAAATATTAATCTGGGACAGTTATTAAGTTTCATAGTAATTTATCCTTTTAAAGACAGTGGTTTTACGTGTAGTTTACACCGCTTTCTTTGAAAGTTAATAATTTTGGCCTAGATTAATATTTATGTACGAAACAAAGCTGAAATTACAGCTCTTTTCGTCTATTTTTGCTTGCAGAGCTATGAACAGAAAAGGGGGCACCATTTTTTACTACAATAACGTACAAATTAGATCAATTGATTGATATATTGAGAATAAAGGACCATTGGAAAACTAATTAAAAGATAAACTATTTACAAAGTCAAAAAAACATTAAACAAATGTTTTTAATGTTTTAGATCTGTTAGAAATCCTTGCTAACACTTTCTACATGAATTTGGCGACTCGGAGGCGCCCACGCGCGTGTCCGTGTAGATTCGAAAAACACGCCTACTCACGGGTTAAGTTTTTAATTTTTTATTTCCACAAAATTTATGTATTTTATTATTAACATTTCCCAACCAAAATTTGTATTTAAACTTTTAGCAATAGGCCTACATAGATTTATAAAAAATGTATTTAAAAAGTGGATTGCAATACATTTAAAACATAAGAAAAAATCTGGTGCGCAAAACGCAACTAGAAGTAAAGAAAATAAAGAATTGAAAAATGAGACTGAAGTAAAATCACACAAATGTTATAAAACATTAAATTTTAGATAAAAACCAAAAAATTAAAAAAAAAATTAAAACAACTCAAAGATTTCAAATTTTATTCTGAAATCTCTTACATTATTAAAACAAAAAGGTTAAGAATTAGTATAAAAATATAAGAAAAATAGTTTTTTTGTCTAAAAACCTGTATCTTCTTTCCTTAAGGGGATCCCGTAGTTGAAGGTAGATTCCTACATCGTATTTTTCGTTTAACACAATGAATTTTCAATTTTCTGAAATCATTTGACCACAGGCACAATTCTTGTGATTTGTAGAATGTGCCTCTGTAATGGAAAAAATGCATAGGATGTTTATTATATGCTCACAGATTACGTACAAAAAAGATCATTAATGTTCCAAAATTTGGAAGAGCTTAAAGAAATATCAAACCTTAAATACTTTAATTATTATATCCAATGAGCTGCAAATTTTAAAGCTAGTAATTCTGAAAATTCAAAATTTGAATACGAAAACAGAAAGTAAAAAGTTTACAAATGTATCGCAATCCTTTAAGTTAGAACTCTGGTATATTTTTTGGACAACATATGAAAAGTTATTTTCTTGAGTTTTCTTAATCTTCGTAATTGAAAGAATGTTTTAAAACATATCATATATCAATGCTTGAAAATTTTTAACAAAGTCATACGCATGTAAGTAAAATAATTTATATTAGATAACATACAAAATTGAAACTTTAAATGTCTTTTTTTCGTAACAAATTCATCCAATTTTAAAAAGTGGCTTAAGCATGAGGTTTTCATGAATCTTTTCGAAATTTTCAGAAAATATACTTTAGTATACTTACAACATAAACTGTTGATTATATTATTTTGTCTTCTTATCTAATTTTATTCATCAGTCATTAATGAAAACGTGGTTTCTTAAGCATTTTCATACAATAAGTGAAAACTAGTTTCTTAAAGGGATGTCGGCGCCAGTATGATGTTCCGATTTACTTGCCGACATTTTCGTGTTTTCCAGTGTTATTGTTCAATTCTTAATTTTTATTCTCCTCTCTGACATCCCCCTAACCCTTTGTGGTACACATTTTTCAGATGAACGGTTTTTCATGGAAATTGGTATACAGGAGTTTTCGGGGTTGCCGATTACGAATCTGAACTCAGATATTGAAAATTCAAAATGACGTATCCAAGATGTTGGCCAAAAATTCAAAGATTATAAATTTTAGCTCAGTTGACTCTAGAGACACTCACATTGACGTGGCAGTCATTGTCTTCATCTTTTCTTTTTATTTAATTTTCTTCTTTTAGGTTTTTGTTTTCTTCTAACTTATTCTGAAAAATTCTATTTTTTTTGCATAATGTAATTTATATTTATGTTTAGGTAATTGTAAAAATAATTTGGTTTTTCTTTTGTGCAGAGTGGCATATTGCAAGCACTGAACAAAAATTTAGTTCTGCAAGGTTTGGTACTGTACAGACCGCGACGCCACAAAGGCGTTAAAACTAGGGGCATGTGAGCAGATTGAGAGCGCCTATTTTCAATAGATATTTCAGGCTTACTGTTTACATTAGGAGGAGATTTTTCTTGGTATTTCCTACCTTTCGGTGTTGAAAAACGATCGTTTGCCAGTTCATCAACCAAAAGAAATCTGAATCATATTGATTTCATACAGTGTTCCAATTTTTTTGTATTGTGAATAATCAACGCATTTATTACAGTTAAATCTACAGAATGCCAGAATATGCGGTACCACCATTTTTTAGACTTTCTATCAATTTTGTAAGTGGATATAAGCTGGTCGGATCTATCAACGTACCCCATTATTTTATGTTAATCCGATCAAATAACTGGACAATTTATAGTTTCAGCTGAACCACCTTTTGTGTTCTATTTGTAACTAACTTCGCAAGAATCATGATAGTTGGATAAAAAGGAAACAGCTTTTTCATCCATCCATTTGATCCAGCTAATTCCATCGCCACAAGTACGGTACTCATATTGCCCACGATCCATTTTTTATTAGGAATCTCACATTTTGTAAACCTCTTCAGTTACTACGAACTGTACCACAAGCGAAAATTTTATCTTTTTTCAAACCTTTCATAAGATCAAGGCCAGTAAAGTAATTGTCAAAAAATACATGGTGATATTTCCCCTCTAAGTTATGCGTCAATACAACACGTGCACCTAATTATTTTTCAGCACTTTTAGCTTTACCCGTATACATCTGAAACTAGCATACGTATCGTGATGAGTCTGCTAGCGCCTAAATTTTATATCCGCGTTTTATGGGCTAGTTTGGTATGCATTGATGCATACTACTGCGGCCTTTGAATTTTATCATAGACCCGTCAACAGATTGATTTTCACTCGGGTTACAGCAGTTTTTATAAGTTTCCGTTAGTTTATCTAATAATGGACACAGATTATATAATTGATCATAGTTATTATCCCCTTTTTTCGGTTTCTGACTATTGTCGGATAAGTGTAAATGGTTCATGAAAAAAACGAACCGATTTACCGCCATCCGTTTACTTACGTACGAATCGTTCAATTTCGGATCTGATTATCAAAAATTACGGTAAGAGGGTTTTTTTTAACATCTATCTAAATATTAATAGCAAAAGAAGTTAATAATTCGTCTTTGATTATTGGTTTAGCTATACTTTTCTTTTGTAGTAAATAATGGTTCGTTTCTTCGACATTCAAATCTAACAGATCATTAGGAAAGAAACATAAAAATATATCCAAATGTGTTGTTTAATATTTGGACTGCTAGTTTCAGAGAATGGAATACATCTCTGGATTTTCCACTCTTCGTACACTTATCAATATGAATAAACTCTCTAGAATCATTCTCATCAGAACATTCTCAGTTGGAATCACCTTCTACACTTTCGGAATAATCTTCAACATCAGAATCACATAACCCATAATTAGATTCAAAGTCACTAGGAATATCAGCGATTTCATCTACACCTGAAAAATGTATTACAAGATTGTTTCTTTTGCACCAAGATATAAAAGAAAAGTAAATATTAGTCGTGAAAGTGATTGGTGGAGAATTATGCGATTATCACAAAGAATCAGCGAGAAAAGTTTCTATTTACTATTCCGCTAGCCCGCCACTCAAGCCTGATCTCTAACACGGAACAGTTGTTATTACATAAATATCGCTACCGCAAAGTAGAGCATCATGCCCAGTAAAATATATAATTTAAAAGTTTATAATTTGATTATAGATACGAAAATTTAGTCGCCACCTAGCGGTGGAACGCCACAACACCTGCAGTATTTTGGGATATTTTTCAATAAATAATATTTTATCAGATGCATATGTGTAGGCAGTTTGGCTTACTGAAAGGTTTTTCAGATCACCTAGTTCATCTAGATAAGATAAATAAATGAAGAAATAAAAACGTTTTCTCCGTTAATATTCCCTTTGTTTTATATCTTGGTACAAAAGAAACAATGTTGTAACAAATTTTTCAACTATGGATTAAATCGCTGATATTCCTAGCGACTCTGAATCTCTTGATGGGTTATGTGATTCTGAGGTTGAAGATGATTCCGAAAGTGTAGAAGGTGAAGGTGATTCCGACTCGGAGTGTTCTGTTGTAAATGATTCTAGAGAGTTTATTGATATTAATAGGTGAACAAAGAGTGGAAGAACCAAAGATCATATTCCATTCACTGAAACTTTCAGTCAAAATATTCCGGACAATGTAACCACACATTCGGATATATTTTTATGTTTGTTTCATAATGATCTATTAGATTTAACTGTTGAGCGAACGAACCTTTATTCACTACAAAAGAAAAGTAAAGCTAAACCAATAATCAAAGACGAATTATTAACTTTTCTTGCTAATAATATTTTTTCATACTACAAAAAGCTAAAATTTATTCACTTTATTTGCACAGAATGAAAGATCTTCAAAATTATTGATTCATAAACTGTACACAAATCGTAAATAATTTTAAATCCAGTAATATTTAAATTTTGTCCGCCATCTTGGATCCGCCATTTTGAATGTTCAAAATCTGAGTTCAGCTTCGTAATCAGCCACCCCGAAAACCTATATATACAATTTTTAGCAAAATCCAGTAATATTTGAATTTTTGGCCGCCATCTTGGATCCGTCATTTTGAATTCTCAAAATCTGAGTTCAACTTCGTAATCAGTGACCCCGAAAACCCTTGTATGCGAATTCATAGCGAAATACAGTGATATTACAAGTTTTATCCATCATCTTGGATTCGCCATTTTGAATTTTCAAAATCTGACTTCAGATTCGTAATCAGCGACCCCGAGAACCCCAGTATACACAGTCTTACGCCAATCCAATTAACCGTTTTCCTGTGACTGAATTTATTTCATAAAAATGACGATTCTTATTTGTTTATTTATTTATACAACAAAATATTAAATAAATATTGACTCAAATATAATGTTAATTATAATGTCGGCTGCTTCCCGCCGCAGTCTCTCCTTCCGCGTGTTTAACCTCACGGGAATGTATTCGGATAGTTCCCGGTACTTCTAGAATGGGGCCACCCATTCACCCGTGTGGTCTGAAACGTGGTGAAATCTACGGTGGAATATACTTGGACCACGAGTCGCGAGCTACCACGAGGGTCCTCTCGATCGCGGCTCATTCTCTCTGAACGGACGGCGACGTGTCATCTGCCCCGGGCTCCTCACCTCGTGACAGTGGTCGCTCGGCTCGTGGTTGCTCTCCGCTCGGCTCTGTTTGAGTGGCCATCCTACTCCTCGATGATCACTGCATCTCTGGCCCTTTCTATCCGTCCTTACTCTTCTTCGTATTCCCTACACCGCTCGCTGAGGACATGTAGGGTGGCCGCCACTACATCATCCACTAAGTTCCCCAACTGCAGCTGGTAGAGCGCCTTCGCCACTTTATCGACGATTTCCTCCTGTAGTTCCATCTGGAATCAGAAAATTCGGGTATGAGGGAATCATTCTATGGGAGTGGGTTTCTTCGAGTCCGTCATGGGGATACTGGGGCTGGCAAACTGCGCTTATTAAGTTTGCTCGGTCGCTGGGGTGCCCACGTGGCTTTTTAGGGGGTGCGATCATCTCAACCGATGTTTTCTTCGCGTGAGGCTCGGACCTCGCGGTCCTCACTACGTATACCGCCTTTCGTGGTCGCCCGCGCTTAGGCTTAGGCTAGGGGGTCGTGATAATTCGGCATCTTCGCTTTCTGGGGTGACCTTGGGTTCATCCGCTGGATCTTCACCGGATGAGAACGTCTTCAGGTCTTCGGCTGGGACCACTTCTTCTACTTGGCCCATGAGACCGAAAAGCTTGTATGAGTTTGGCCCGTGGACCGCTATTACTATGAACGGTCCCGCATACATGGTTGCCAAATTTGCTGGTATGCCCTGAGCCTCCAAGGACAGTACCCTATTTTTCTGCCAGACGATATCTCCTAGCGGAGATGGTGCCTCTCGGCGCACGGCATCGTAATATCCAGCCTGCCTGACCTGTTCGGCCGTGGAGCGTAGCGCAGATTGTTCCTACGCAGCGCGCAGTCTTGATATGAGCGCGTTCCAGGCCTGTAGCAATTCTTGCTGTATGGCTTCTGACGTGAAGTTTTCTTGCTCCCACCTCACGGTGTCGGGTGGCGTGGGTTGTATCCCGTAGTTCAGCATTGCTGGAATCAAACCAGTGGAGCTATGTTTGTCAGTGTTCGTTACGAATGCCAACTCTGGCAAATTCTCGTCTCAAGTTTTGTGGTTTTCCGTTATGTAGGACGCGATCATCGTTTTCAGGGTTCTGTTTTCCCCTTCCACGGAGTTTGCTCTCGGGCAGTATGGGGGGGGAGTCGTGGTATGGTAAATTCCTCGTTTCATCAGATATTCGTCGACGGCCTTGTTCTTGAACTCTGTGCCGGTATCTGAATGGAACGTCTCCGGTGTTCCGAACCGCATCACGATTCCTTCGTGAAATTCCTTAATCACGATTCGGGCATTCGCCTTCCGGATGGGGATACATTCCACCCATCTGATGAATAGATCTTGGAATACCAAGATATATTCGTACCCCCCTCTACTCCGTGGCAATTGTCCGATGATATCGCCGGCTACGATCAATCCGATGGGCGGTTTTTTAATAACCTTACACTGCTGGCATACCATGCAGCTCCGGACCTATTTCTGAACGTCTGCGTACATCCTTGACCAGAAGTACTGATTTGCTTCTCAAGCGTACGCTTTTTCGCATCCGAGATGACCAGCAGTGAGGTTATCGTGGTGTTCCCGCATGATAGCGTGCCGGTGTTCAAGCGGAACTACCAGCTTCCAGGCATCATCGTCGCCTGTGTCCTCTCCGAGCTCTTCGTCGGGCTTGTAGTGGTATAGGTTGCCCCTTACAGTTTTCCAATTTGGATTTTATCAGGGGTTCGTAACCGTTTTGTCAAGGATGGCTAGGTACCACGGATCTTTAGTACCCGCAGACCAACTCAGAGAACCGTTGGAGGTTTCCTGTCCCTCGTACATCCTGGGCAAAGCGTCTGGTACGTAGTTCAATGCCCCTTCTTGTGGATCACTTCGTAGTCGTGACCTTGCAGGCGTAACGCTCATCTCGCCAGACGGCCAGTGGGATTTTTCAGGTTACATAGCCAGGCCAGACTCAAACGATCCGTCACCACTCGAAAGCGGTAACCCACGATGTAGGGTTGAAATTTTTCGATTGACCATACCACGAATTCAAGTACGCTTTCCCCCTCTGCGGTTTCCTGGACGAGTACTGCGCCAACTCCGGTGTTACTGGTATCTGTGTTCACCACAAAATGCGTCTCCGGCAGAGGGCTCTGTAGGACGGGAGCTGAGACGATGAGTGCCTTCAGTCTCTCGAATGCGTCTTGCTGGTCTTCTAGCCAATCATATTTCTGATTCTTCTTTAGAAGACGCGTCAGAGGCTGAGCCAATGTTGCGTAGCCCTTTATGAACCTCTGGTGCCATGACGACATGCCCATAAAACGTCTTAGTTGCTTCAGGTTCTTGAGCACTGGGTATTTCATCACCTGTTCAATCTTTTCTGGATCTGGCCTGATCCCGTCCCGGTTTACTAGGACTACCAAATATCTAGCTTTAGGTTTACAAAATACGCATTTCTGCTGGTTGATGATGAGCCCTGCCGCCTTTAGCCTTTCGAGGACCAATTTCAGTAGTCGTCGGTGTTCTTCGTAGGTTTAAGAGATAATGATGATGAGATGAGATCTGGGCCGATCACCATGCATATCAATCTCTGAAACGTTGCCCGATGGAGGATAAACCAAAGAGCATGCATAGAAAATGGTACAGCTCTTTACGTGGTACTGTGAAAGCTGTGATTGGTCTGGACGACTCGCTCAGTGGGATGTGGTGATACGCACTTCTGATATCGATCGTCGATATGTATTTTGCCCTCCTCAATTTCTGCAAGATATCTTGCATGAAGGGTATAGGATACGCGTCAGGCTTCGTCTGAGCGTTGACCTTGCGGTAATCGACACAGAACCTGTAAGTGCCATCCTTCTGTTTCACCATCACCACTGGGCTCCAACAGCCACTATTAGACGGTTCTATTATTCCTTGCTTCAGCATCTCCTTCACATTTTGGTGCATCTCCTGTTCTATTTTCTCAGAAACCGAGAAACACGTATGTTTGATTGGCTTAGTCGATCCGACGTCGATGTGGTGTTCGATGTAACACGTTAGGCTGCAGGTGTCTCCCTGCTCTTTCAATGTCTCGTCCAGGAGAGATTCCAGCTCTTCGCGTTGCGAGTCGATGAATCGGCGATAGCCGCTACTTCTAACTGTACCCTAGCGTGGGTACCCTTGAAGTACAGGACGTCCTTATCTGGGTCTCGCCTTCGGGAGAGGGCTCGTCTGGGCGTGGCTGGACCTCCACTTCTCCCTTTGACACTTCAATGTCAGTGGGGGCAGGCTCTGCAGAGTCTGAATATCCTTCCAGATGAGTCGTCGACCTCTACGGCTGTGTGGTATCCTGCCCTTCTTTTGAGCGGACGAAACTCGACTGCCCGACTAATCTGACCTCGTCTTCGTTAGAGGAGTCGTCTTGGCCTGTGCGAGTGTCCATTTTACCCGTCGATGCTTCGGCGTTGATGGGGACAGATGCTGCGGAGACCATGTTAACTTTAGAAATGACCGTAGTCGTCAGTGGCCACTCTCCGCTTCGTTTCCCGAGCACTTGGGGCAATACTTATTTGTGTAACCCAATTCTCCGCACTCAAAGCACATCAAAGGTTGCGTCGATTCGAATCTTGGCTCATACCCCCCTGGCGTTGCGCCAGGGCCGTCCAACCTGGGCTTATCTCGCCCATTTCCGGGTGGAGATTTGCTTGGCTGCCGTGTCCCGGGGGACCTCTTGGGGCTTCTCTGTCCCCCCTTCCCCTGCCCATTCCTCGGTCGGAAGTTCTCGGTTCTATTCGGGTGTTGAAGATTTCTCGTCTAACATCTTCACGAAAATCGGCGTAAGGTTTGGCACGGGTGGATCCGTTTCCTCCTTCGATACGGCAGATATCTCGGATTTCTGCTTCTTCGCTCCCTGCGTAGATTTATAGGCGATTTCTTTTAGCAGGGAAGCTTCAGGAGTCGGGGGTAGACGTATGATTCTCTCACGCTCCAGTACATGCTCAGCGTTCGAAGCAGCGTCTAAGAGCGTCTCCACACGGTGATATCACACCTTTGAGCCATTTTATGTAGATCTGACCGCATGTATCTATGCAGCAGATCTAATTCCTAGTTATTCTCTAGTCTCACCGATAATTTGCTCATTATGCCTATCAGACATGTGAGGTAATAGCAGAATAATTCGTTCGTGCCATGCGTGCGCAAGTTGGCCTCATTGAGCAGTCTTTGTTGGCACTGACGACTTGTACCGTACCCATGTAATCATCCCATGTTGTCCACTTCATTTTGTTGTTTCTGTACCAGGTCGCTGCGTTGTCACTAAGAGTTAGGACTGTGCTGCAAGGAGTTCTTCGTCCGACATGTTACTCAGCGCATTACAGTCTTCGATTCGCGCGAGGAAAACGTCTTGACATTCCATTTTCTGATAATTTGACCAACGTCTTTGGCGTTGCCGCCAGGTCTTGATTTTTGCTCTAGGCTTTTTGGCGCCAATATACGGCTGGAGGCATTAAGGTAATTCTTTCTATCCCCAACTGGTCGATTTTGACGGTGGCACAAGAAAAATTTCGCAATTAAATTTTTCTTGTTATAATTGAGTGTACAATTTTCGCAAATTCTATCGCTTTCGATTTCGCAGTTTTCGCTATCTATTCGTTTTGTCAATGCAATCAATCATGGGGATATCTTCGTAAAAATTTAATAAAACTAACAACAAAATAAATTATTTACTTGTCCTAGACTCTTCTGAGTTCGAATATCGTTTTCAAAATCGGAAGTATGTGTAAAATTTTTCGCCAATTGTTCAGAAATGAAAAATAAGTTCACTCATTGTTACTCTCCATTTTTCTGTTATAATTGTCTTTATCCCGAGAAATATTTAAAAAAAAATCTAAAGTTGAACCGACCCTCTTCTCGAATAATAATGTCCAAAATGCTTTCAACTTTAGATAACAACGTTTTCAAAATCTTATTTCTTAATTTCGAAGAAAATAAAATTTAGAACAAAAAAAACAGAAAAATTTATTTTCCAAAAGAAATTTAAATTTTCGAAAAAATTCGATTTTTCAAACAAAAAATTATCGGTTTTTCTTAAATTATTTGTTTAATAATAAAAAAAAATCTGGACTTATTACTCGTTTCGATTTTCAAAAATCCTGAAAAAAAACTCTTTGTTATTTTATTTTCAAGGAATATTGGATTTTTATGTTCCAAATGGTATTCAGGAAGAAATTTACTTTTTTTCAAAAATTTTCTAAATTACAAAAAAAAAAAACAATTTTTTCATAAATAAATTTCTTCCATTTTCTAAAATATCAAAAATTATTAAGAATTTTTCTTCTGTAAAAATTTTTTTCAAGTTGATTTAACCAGTTTTATTTATTAAAAAATAGAAATTCGGATTTTGAATTTTTCAATTTTATTGTTTATTATAGATAAACAGTAATTTTGCAGAATAGTACATTATGTAATAAGGGCAAAAAGTGGAATATTTTCTTTTTGACTTTATCGACTTTTTTCTCGAGTTACATATATTACTTTATGCCCATCTCAACTGTGACCAGTTTTTGACTTGGAAAGCGGGACTAATGGACTGTTAAAAAGCAATCGAAAATCAGAGTTATTGGTAGAACTTGATGAAGTAAAGGAATTTTGATTCTTTTTAGTGAAGTCACTTTTCTTCCTATGGAAAAAAATTACTTTCTTCCCGCATTTGCGGGAAAAAAGCGATTTGCGAGATAAAAGTAACTTTTATCCCACTAATCCTTTTTTCGGGAAAAAAGTGTAATTTTAGTCTCGCTTTTCAGAGAGAAAAGTGGTCATTTTCGTTCAGATGGGCATAAAAACAATTCTCTAAAATAAAGCGAAGAAAATAAAAAATGGACTCTACTTCTCTTATACATTTCAAAAATCCAACAAAAAAATCCAATTTTCCGAAATGATTGTTTATTAATAATTAATAAACAAAACATCGACAAAAAACAAATCTTGATAAATAATAAATTATCATAAGGCGTGGTGTTCCCGGGCGGTCATGCATCCAAGTACTGCATACTACCAATGCTGCTTAACTTTGCTTATCGCTCTCAGATGATTTGTTTTATAAATCTCAAAACTCAAAAAATAATTTTATTACTTGTAATAATTGTTTATTGACCCTCAGTGAACAACCAAAAAATTGAAAAAATCAATTTTTGAAATAAACAACTATAATAAAAGGCAAAGAAATGTTCGCCGATCCGAGTACTGACCGCGCCGAACGCTGTTTAACCGTGATGATAGGTCGACAACCGGATCACCGAGCGTGGCGCGGGTGCCTTGGCAACTAAACTAAATTTTCACACACTTAACTACCTTGATTGATTACCTTTTGCTCTAACTTCTAATAACTATACGCAATTTCACTCGACCTTTTTATCAATTATAATCGTGTGTTATAATTTCAATATTTCTAAGGTTTCGAGTCAGAGCAAAAGTTGATTTAAATTTTTTTTTTCCATTTCTTCTGTGTATTGTGTTCAATACACTCAGCTTGCCTACTCGCATACACTTTTACACACTTCGGTGTGTTTTGAGTTTCGTGCTCAATTTTCGCTCACTTCGCACTCGCGTGCTTGACCTATTTTGCACGTTAAAATTTTAAAATTACCAAAAAGCAAAAGTAACATTAATTTTCTAGTTTTTTTTGCTCTAACTAGATTTTTAATTTCTTTAAACAATTGATTATTAATCAAATATGCCGTTAATGCCGGGTAGTGATGGGCGCTATGTATAACGGGGTGATCAATTGTTAATAATAATAATTATTATTGTCGAGGCAATAACCTGCTGGCGTGCGCCACACGCAACACGTGTGCGCGACTTACCACAGCTCTAACCTTTGAGGCTACCCGCGGCGACTCGTCACTGTAGCTTTACGCCGGTGTAGCTGTACAAGCTTTTCCCACATATACGCCGAATCTCCGAGGATTGGATTCGTGCGGAGTCCAATTCTTTCGCAATGCGAATAGCAATCTAGCCTTGCTTGTCGGCCTAACTTCGCATAGGTCGAGCGTCGCATGCGCGATCAGCACGACCGTCGCTGAACACGCTGCCAGAATCAGAGAGGGCTTCGATCACGCGCGGGGCTCTTTTATCGTGGGCCCTTATAATTTTAGGACACGGCACACTATTCGTAGTTTGGCCATGTGGTACGTCCGCAGTTGCCATGGGCTAGCCCTTACCTCTATTCAGATAGAACGTGTAGATTGGAGGCGACACGCCGCTCACAAAGTTGTTCTTTCTCTCTCTCTCTCTCTCTCTCTCTCTCTCTCTCTCTCTCTCTCTCTCTCTCTCTCTCTCTCTCTCTCTTCTCTCTCTCTCTCTCTCTCTCTCTCTTTCTCTCTCTCTCTCTCTCTCTCTCTCTCTCTCTCTCTCTCTCTCTCTCTACTGCCTATATGCAGCTTCTCCGCACACGTGATAGTGGAGCTTTACCTCCACTTCGCTGACTCGCCCCCGTACTGCACTCTCTCTCTCTCTCGAACTGTCTAATTCGCGTGTACTCGAGCGGCCGCGACCTTCTTGGCGTCTGGCAAAATGGCGGCGGAGCATCATTTCGAGGCACATGGCGTGAGGAGTCGAGCGGTAATAGCTTTCTCTTCCATCTGGCCGCGTGCCCCCCCCCCCCCACTCCTTCTCCGCTGTCGCCTTCCCACTTGTTTCCGCGCGCGGGCATGAGATGACGTCTCATGCCCCTATCGCGCCTTCTCGTTCGAGAATTATACGCGACTCCTTACAAATAAAAATAGCTTTATTAACACGAATTGGTTATTTACATTATTTACATACTTTTTGGTACGTTATTTACATAGTGTATCTATAATGTACTTGTATGTGATTAGTCTCTTTTGGACTTCTTCTCCTGCCTGTGTGTATGCTCTTTCCCCTCTTCACTCTCTAAATCTCCAACCTTGTCCCGAACCGCTGCACTTAATCCTTGAAATTTTCAATTTTACCTTCTCTCTTTCTTTCACTGTCTCTTAAACCTTCCACTTTCTTAACTTTACTTTTCATCTTCTTGAACTGCTCCACTTCCTAATCCCGTTCCCATTCAGTGTCACTCTCGCTTTCCCGTTTCCTCTTTTCTTTCATCATATTTTCCAATTTCTTCAGTCGCTCTCTTACTTTCCCATTCTCTTTCATCATTTTCTCCTTGAACTTTTCTACTTTAAACCGCCATGCCACTGCCTTCTATTTTCACTCATTCTCGTGCTTGGTCCATTCTCTTTTTAGTTTCGTCATATCCTCCTCCTGTTCTTTCGTTTGCCTTGTCAGTTCTCCCACATTTTTAGTTGGATCTCGTATTTTCTGTCCCATTTTTTACACTCACTTTTTCTTATGCCTTTCTGCTCGCTTTTGAATTCTTACAGATTGTTGTCTGTATCCTCTTGAAGTTGCCTTTTCGTCTGCTCTCCGTAGGGTCCTTCTACAGTTGCCTGCTGCTTAGCCCGCTCGGCCGCGTTCCATTCCTGCGCCTTCTATTAGGCTCTTACTACACTCGCTCCCATGTTTCTTTTCAGTTTCGATCTATCTTATTATCTCCCTTTCTCATTTATCCTTTTCTTTTCCGTACCTTTGGCCCTTTCCTTCATTTTTACCTTGTTTAAATAAAGATAAATTAATTATAAACCAATTAACATATTTCTAGAGGAAACTGAAAGTATATATGTGTAGAATAACATACCTAAATTTCAGCCTGATCGGCCCAATAGTTTTTTCTGAATCATGTCAGCCAGGTCAAAAAACGTTGTTTCGAGAAAAACGCGTTTAAAGTTTTTTTTTCTAAAAACCGTAAATATCATGATTTTTTAATGAAAATGACCTCTTACCCTTAATCAGCGATGCCTGCTCCATATATTGGACTTTCAGTTTCCTTATAGGTGTCCTGTGCTTCCAATCTAGCGTTTCTGAGGGCCACCCTGTTTTCTTTAGAAGCTTCTTGGCTGCACTTGTTAGCTTTCAAAATTCGCGCTTCGTCTCGCTGCCGTACGAAGTTTGCCGCTTCCACGCCAACTGAGACGCCCATTGTTTACATGATTTTTAATAAAGGTTGGAACCCTTCATTAAAAGTACAAGCTGCAGAATATGCTGCGATTTCCACGATTTTTTTGCCTGCAAACATATGCTTTGGAGCTAGTTGCCAAATACAAGCATTAAAGCTCTGATTATTGTTCTGAGTGTTTAGCCGACACATCTTTAAAGTAAATCATTTGAAGATAAGTCTTCGTAGATTGGTTTTAGTAATTCTTGCGTATCTTTATCGAGAGCGTGAGGGTGCTTATAATCTTTCAATGCATTAGCAGCTTCTGCATTGCGATACGTACACAATGAATCAACAGGGCAGTAGGAGTGCTGTGGATTAGCGTCTGTAGAGTTTTTATGGTAAAAAGTCACCCAAATAGCTTTCATCATTTCTTCAGCAGAATTTTTGTTGTTTAGCACGGCTAATCCATAATAGAGTGAAATATCTTGCATCAATTTGTTTGTAAGAGGAGCAGTTTTTATTGGCTTTGGAAGTTTTACAACAGTCTTTCGCTTAGTAGATGTAACAGTTGTTTATTTACATGTAAAACGGATTCTTTCTTTTGGACTTGCAGATCAACGCCGTATGGCTGCTCATCAAGTAGTTTTTTGAAAGTTTTAGTATAGCCATCGTTGATGTAATATTTATAGTACACTTTGAAAAACTCAAATAACCTCTTGAACATTTGTATTATACAATTTACTTCCATCATACCGGCACTTCCTTCATGGTTAGCGCTACATTCTTCGGCATAAGTCTCATACCACACCTGATATTCAAATGTTTCTTCTTGTCCGGCCCATTTTTCACATCCTTTACGTACACTTGATTTAACGATGAGATCAATTACTTTGCCACTAAATTTTCCAATCAAAGAAGCTACTCCGATGAGAGAAGAAAGTCCTCTTTTAGCCCAGAAGTCATCACCAGACACTGTCAAATGATCTTTCTCATTATTTGTGTTTTTTTCTTGCTCTTCTTTAGTAGCTTGTTGAAACACTTTTCTTGTAACAGCAGTTACCGCAATACAAATGTGTTGCACTATATTAGAGTAACCACTTTCATTGAAACCCCTACCAATATCCATTAATCCAAGAAACTGGTTGATACCTAGAAGACCGATACCAAGTATGCGCATCGCAAAAACAAATCATCGATTCATGTCATATGTGTAAAACCTAAGCCTTTTTCTTCACATTTTGAAAATTTCACATCTTTCTTATAGGCTTTGCAAATAATATCTTGTTGCAACATTAAAAACATAGCGAAGTTTATGACAATAATTTCGGCTAATTTAACCAAGATTATTGGGCCGCACATGCAGGCTTTAACATTATGTTTTATTCGAGGCTTAAAAGAAATTGTACACGGGAATTTAGGATAATACTATCAACACTTGTGGTTTATTCAATTTTACGTACAAAAGTTGAGCGCCAGCTGCGCAAATTCGCAGCACGATTTTACAATTATTCTACCGATATAATAAATCTACTTATACAATAAATTAACTACGGTGAGCACGCGGTACGGTGGAAAACGGTAAATGTTCGGGATGGGAAGAAGCTACTTCTCAGGGACGCGAATTCAAATGATTTCCGGCGACGAAATACACGTGGAAAAGGCGGCGACGCGACGCTCAACACGCACGCGGCGCAAGCTTTACAAAATTATTACCCAAATATATACATATACGTAATTATGTTTCCGCACTAATTGTAAGCACAATAGTATTCTGTGCAACATACTCTTTATTTAGAATCTGGTGTGGCCTCCTTCGATGACACAGGTTGGTAGGCACACACGATAAACGATTTATATAAATCTAAGTTATATTCACGAGCGGTTCTTTTTTGGTATTCGCACGGAGCCATTATCGAAACGAAGCGTCGGTGTACGTAGCTCAGTACGAAGTGGCCTCGTCGTCCCTTCGACACCGCGGCGCTCAAGTTTTGGTAGTGTGGACAGAGCCCGCCTGGGGGCGCAGTGCATGCTTTGGCGAGGGAGAAAGAGAAGTGCGATCGAGAAAGGGAAGCGTCTGCTCGCGGTGACGTCACGCTATGTGGCATGCGGCCGACGGCCTGCTGACGGTGTTGGAGAGGACGAGGAAGGACGAGTCGCCAGGACGAGGAAGTGCGACGAGGGATGCAGCAGGAGAGGTATCTGGGCAATGGTGCCGACGAAGGGGCACGATGGCGAGAGTTGCAGGGCCCAGGACGGCGTACTTGCAGCAGGAGCAGTGGGCACGATTAACCTCGAAGAGGTTATGTTTATATACAGCTTCCCACTGCATTCATCCACTGCCATTATTATCAGGTGAGATTAGTGTTTGGTTTATGACTGTAATCTCCCCTTACTAATGCCGTGTTGTTTCCAGGTGTCTGGTGAGTGCTTCGGAGGCTGTTGCTGCTGCTGTTATGGTGGAGCGGGCCACGAGTTGAGCTACATTGCTGTATCTGCGGGACCACCCTGACTCTGCAAACTCTCCAGACCAAGTAAGCGAGTTCCAATTTGATGTGCATGTCTGCTGTAGACTAACTCTTGTTTATATTTTCTAGGGTGTATGCTGCAGGCCTCCTTCACGTCTAGAGAACAGCCGCTCAAGGTGGATCTATCCATGCCTTTCAAGGCATAAAATCAGGTGGGTATCATTCCAATACTATTTTACTTATCTTCCCAGTTTCTAATCTCTTGTGTGTCTCCTTAGGTTGGTTCGATGGGACAGGAGTAAGAAGAGGAGACGCCAGGGCATGCTCAGCGCACCCCAGCCGAGATCAGCCAGCTTTCACCTATGCGAGGCTTAATGGGATGGCAGCTGCGCGTCTTCTTCAGCTGTTTCAGGGCATTAGAGCTCGCTTGCTCTGTGTCGTCCAGTGGAATAGTGTATGTGTGTGTACGTGTATAGTGAGTGAGATGGGTAAATAATGTGATATCGTTCACATTGTGTAACACACACAAAATGGGGTGTTACAAGTTTATGAAGCAGTAGCGTACACTTTGGTCAACATTCACTTGAAAATCGGGGTCTTTTTTAGCAATTTTATTAGCTGAAGCACTTGTATGGCTCGTGTTTGCTTCAGCTGTATGCGAATTGCCATGAAATTTAACTTTTTTTGAGCGATCAGCTCTCTCATTGCCATATTTAGTACTTTTTCTATCCATGGCAAACAATTTTTAATGCACACTTTTACAAGAGAAAACACTATTTGCACTGCGTTTTAGGTTATGGTTAGGACTACCACGTGCAAACTCTTACACTAAACTGCTCCAAAATTTAAATTAGACTGAACGAAAGAATAAGAGCGAAAGAAATCAAGCAAAAGAAACGGAGCGGTAGATGTACGTTACGAGGCACGCGCTCGAAGTAACTGTTTAGTATTATACTATGTGTATACGTACGATTATTTCAAACGAAATTTTATATAGCACTGATTTATAGCTCAAACTAGAATGAGTATACACTAGGCCTAGTATATATACCCAAGATTTTAAAAGGGACGAAGACGCAGGTATACAGCAGCTGCGCACTTTGACGCAGGCTCGAGTCTCTTTCATTCTAGACCTTTATATCCAAAATAATACATCTATATAATAGTTACTACAGTATTTCAAAGGTATTATTCCAGATTTAAGCCTCAGAATCGAAGAAGCATATATATAACGACTGCGCGCTACAGAACCGTAATCGCAAAAAATGTACGTTTAACGCGCTCGATACCCTTGCACTGATTTGCATTTTTTACCAGTTCTAGATTTTTCTGACCAATGTAAAAGTTTCCATAACATTTCTACATATATTTACTACAAGAATCTGCACGTTTTGGAAAATCGATCTTTTGAAAAAAGATCCCAGACCTTAAGGTGGAACTCCAGTGATTTTTAAAAAATCTCTCCCTTTCGGCCAATAATATTACATATTCGGTAACTGTTTTTATCATGATTGAAGAAGGATGTAAAAACATTTTAAGAATTTTTCACTAAAATTTTTTTACTAGTTATTGGAGAAAATACATATTTTTGTAATAAAAACAAGTGTTTTTAAATAGTTCCTTGCGCATACAAATTTAACGAATTCTATTTTAAAAAATTCTAGGATATTTTTCAACTTAGAATGAATAAAAGTTAATATTTTTTAAATTGTTTAAACTCAATTAATGGTCTAAATTAAATTAAACGTTTAATGAACTAAAAAAACCTGCAAAATTGCACACTTATAATGGATGAATAAAACATTTACCATCAAAATACTTTAAAAAAATATTAACTTCTTTTCACAATACTTTAACCGGTATTTTCTGGAAGATTCAAAAATATGCATGGTCATGGGTTGCGCAAACAACTTTTTGAAGGTAGAAAAGTAAGTCTCGAGAAAGGCGCGTTTAAAGTTTTAATTTGATATGCTATCCAATGTTAATTGTTTCATTCAACTGGCTATGACTTTGGTACCTTCCTAAGCCTAACCACTCCAAAATAAGCCACAATTTGCTACAAAATTAAGTTGAAATAATACGGTACTAAATTGTTGTACTAATTGTTGTATTGATATGAAAATGAATTTGAAACATCATTATTTGTTAACCAGAAAAGGTGTTTTAAGGCGAATTTTGGGCTTTTACTTTATTCTGTAAACTTGTAGTATTTTAAATTGCTTAGCTTGGGGTAGTTGAGATTAGGGTTTATAAATACCGATTTTGATTTAACAGTTTTTATTATTTCAAATTGTTCTGCCAGAGATGGTTGAGCTTTAAAGTTTAGAGTATTGGCAGTTAAAATTTGCAATGCGATACTAGTGGATTCTGGATGAACTAATAAACATGGCCGCCGTGGGGTCAGTTTCTCTATAAGACTTACACGGAAAAATTTTTAGTAATTGAAATATAGATTTAATATGTAAAAAAAACTTTTTGCTCCATCCCGTATACTATACCTTTATATAGTATATACAACACCGTCAATAGGTTTTTTTGTCGCGTATAAAACTTGTAAACTAATTTATAAATATGCTCTCCTTGTAAATATTATAAGAAACTGACTCCGCGGCGGCCATATTTTTCACTGTTTTCTAATATAGAACAGCAGTCCCCCTCTAGGCACGGTGGTTATTTTCTTATAGCCAATATAGATTACGATTTTTTTTGTATACTTTTTATTATTGCAAATGACTTTGTTTGTTGTAGTTGGGTTTAAGGCTTAGGATTTAGTGATTACTACGTACTTTATTATTTAAACGTATTATTAAAAAATGCTTCACTTGGGGTAGTTCGGTTTAAGGTTTCAAGTTTAAGGATAAAGATTTTTTATTTAAATTTGTTACTATTGCATATTTCTCTATTTGGGGTATTGATATACCTTGTATGGTATATCATCGGGACGTGATACCCGGTATCACGGGTATCACTCGGGACGTGATACCTGGTATCACGTCCCGAGTATCGACCCACAACAACTTTTCGTCGACAAGATCCATATACGACAAAAGTGACTTATCATATATGAACTAACTTATCGACCTTTCCAATTCAGCCAGTATCCTACCTTGCCTACCTGATACTCCACGGTGACACACTCATCCACCCCAATATTTCCCGAACTCCCTTCCGCGACTCTATACCTTTGTCGCACCCTCCTCGAGTACGCATAATTAATTCCTAATTGAAGTTAAGCATGCGACGCCCGCGATGTTATATAAGTCATGGCCCCTTATGGCTCCGTGCCATTTTCCCTCGCTTTTTGCCTTCAGTTTTTAGCCTTCTAGATTCGAACTCTGAACCGTACGCATGTACGCACCAGTTTGATATTTGACATTTCACTTGTAAAAGTGATACGCCCTTATACTGAACTTTGTGCTTCTTATACAATAAACTTTATCTTATACTTATTTGCTCGCGCTTATTAATTTACTATGCGTCTGCTCCTATTCATATCTCTCGCGACCATCTCCAGCACGAGACCGCCCGCGGCGCAGTGCAGCAAAGCCGAGCCGACTACAAGGAACAAAGGCCCACTTACGCATACAACGTAAGTCCCTAAATACATTACTATCCTCTCTTATCCTGTCATAAACTTGTACTTCCTATTTTTACCACTATCATATTAAATGCCATTTTCGCTATCCTGCTTTTGTTAATGCCTCGACTCCCAGGTAAATTACACAAGTATTGACAAAAACTAGAGGAGAACGCGATTTAATTTCATATTAACTTCGGGACATTTATTGCTTACGCGCGACGTAACAATGGTTTGTACACGTAGAGAAGAAATGTATTAAAAATTACTATTTACTGTATGAAAATTACTATTTTATCAAGGAATGGTGAGATTTACTTGCATTCTAATGCTTTTTACTGTATTTTGTAACAGTTATTGTTAAATATATATGAAACTCTGCAATTAAAATATATGAAATTTTACTGTCTACTTAAGTAAAAACTGCCATTTATAGAATTTACTAAAAAGTGTAGTTATTTGTGCTGAATATTATAGCAAGAAGTACTTGAAATTAAACTATACTTTTTTACTACATTTTACGTACTTACTTATTAAATTCTCGTAAATATTTTAGCAAACAGTCTTGTCTCAAAAAATCTAACCTCTAAAACTTATACGTAATCTTTTGCAACTGACCACGATACTTATAATTCGATGATATAAGATCTTTTTCATTATATCAATGCATGTAAATTAATTAGAACTACAACAATGACTACGTAAGAGGTAGGATTTTTCGGTAACAATAATTTTATTTAAAATTAAAGTGGACAAATATAAAAATTATAATGTCTAGAATAAATAACAATCTGGGAAAGATTAAATTGAAAAAAAAATTATATATATGTGAATTTTAAAATTACTATTTAATATTTTAGTAAATTGCAATATTAAATAGTAATAATTGATAAAATGCAAGTATGCCCAAACATTACAAAAGAAAATAGTAAAAATTCATTGATATATTAATAAGAATTAAAACATCGTTTCTCTCCTTGTATACACATAAACAAACGTTGCATACGTTAACTTTGTAAGCTAGTAGAAATATGTATGATACGCACATTTTCGTATGAAACCCTTCATGTATCATACTGAGTATCATACTGAGTATCATACGCAAATGATCATATGTATCACACGTGACATATGTTACATGCCCAACCCTGACTTACCAATTCTTCCGCAATTGTAGCAAGGCCTTACATTATTCACGTCAAATACTCTGCGGTTTTGACATCCCACAAACACTTTCTCTGTTTTTCGTTATGTTTTTATAAATTTCAGGTGTCACTTCAATTATGGCACTTTGTTCTTTGTTTTTATATATATATATATATATATATATATATATATATGCAATACTTTACATTTGTCGTCATAATTATTTAAGTTTCTGACATTTATATCTTCTGCAAGTATTCTCATATCCATTTTATACGTTTTGTCTATACCACAACTTTCAATTTTGGAATTGTTAGCTGTTTTTTTCAATCTTGTAAGACTTAGACAATTTCTCTTGTAAGATCATTTCAGCAGCAATAACACTATCTTCACTCATACAGCTTATGATTATCTCATCTTCTTTTTTTGTGTGTATATTCTCGGTTTGTATTGTTTTTGCTTTAACTAGATAGTATGTTACGAATTGTTTCATGTTCAAATTATCTTTGCTCTTCTTTTTTAAAATTATTTTAGGAATCCTCTTGGGTTGTGGTTTAATCTTACTTATTATTTCTGAATAAGTCTGATTGTTGATGTTGTTGTTGTTATTGTTGTTTCTGCTGTTGATCTTTTCTTTTGCTAATAATTATTTTCCTCTAGTTCTGTACTTAGTTTCCAGAGAAAGACATTTTCTTTTTTAATGTTTGCATTTCCAACAACATCCTCGCTCATAGTTTCGTCATGTCCTGTTTTAATTTCGTTGGCAATTTCTTCTAGAATTTCATGTTGAACTGCTTCTCTTTGTACTGTATTAATGTGTGCTGATAAGATTCTTGTTGACTCACTTAATGTATCAGTAGGTATGCTATAGGGCTTCTTGACCCCCCCCCCTCCCTTCCGCTCGACCTTCCGACTCACCTGTGCAGGTCCGAAGCTCTGTGATTGGCCGGGGCGGACAGGTGAGAATAGGCCCCGCCCCCAATGTCTCGCATGAGCGCGATGACTTCATGCTCTAGGATGCGTAATATTGCGCAATCATTGCAATATTAAATACTGAAGCATGCGATCAGATGATGTCGTCAATTGATCTAGCGGCATATGCTATGTGAAATATGTGATATACGTATCGAATTAGACAAAAAAATCCAAGAATCATTTAGCTAATAGTGAAAATCAAAAAATCTCTAATTTTCAAAATTTCAAAAAATGAATACCCCTATATGATAGATGACCCCCAAGAGTGGACCTTAACTTTTGCGTATTTAAGTCTAGCTCTTGTACATTACACTATAATGTGTAATCAAGTAGTGCGCGCTATATATGTACCGTATGTATACATCGAGCAGCAGCTTTGATATGAGCAGCGAATCTAATATTTTGCGTGTATATCTATATAGCCCGTTAGCCGAACTTGCAAGGTGTGTATACCTACATGCTACTATGAGCCTTGACTGGTGAACAGCGACTCGTACGAGCTGAAAAAGGCTTTTTATAAAGAGAACAATCATCCTTCCATATCTTTTCGACATATGAATCTTTATTTTTCAAATTTAGCAAAATAAATCTTTAAAATCCAGAGATTCAGCTGAATATTTTATAAATTCTTAAGTTTATTTTTTACGAGATACTCTACATTTAATCCATTTAATTTTTTATTTGAATACCAATTAGTCATGTATATACTTACACACCTATGTTTGTATACTATAAAATGAACCTCTTACTCAGAATATTTTATTACTGCAGGACAACTATATACAAAATTACATTTTTTTTTTTTTTTTTTTTAACGTCGCCATGTTTGTGCTCCCATGTGGTGCTAATCGACGACGGGGGTCTGCGGTGTGTTTGTAAACAAAGCACATGTAATTTTTACAGTGGTGCTTGTATCAATCGGCAGAGACTAGGATTCGAACCCGGGTCACCGGCGTGGGAATCCGACACTCTACCGACTGAGCCGCCGCAGGCCCCTACAAAATTACATTTTTTATTTTATATTAATTGAATATTATTAATTTAAACGTATAGTTAGAGTAATGAAAAAGATCTCGTTCTCTCTATCATCTAGAAATTTTGATAATCCAAAATGCTTTCTGCTAAAGTCATGCAATCAACCGTAGAATATCAAATGACACTTTCCCTGTTATTTAGGTATACCGTAATGGACTTGAAATGAAAGACGAGATGCATTCAATAATGATATGTCAGATTATATTCCTTTCATAATAAAAAGCGAGCAGGATGCGGCTCCTGATTCAGTGAATAATGAACTTCAAAGAGATAACAATGTCTGCATATGATTGTACACGTCTTGTCAATAATATGCTATAAGCCTATAGGCTTCTAGCTTCTAAGAAAATTAAAATTCAAAGGAATCAAATTTTTAGTCAAGCCAATATATATTCCCAATTTTGAAAAACAGAACAAAATATCAATCAATTTTTACTGTTTGAGAAAATCAAGTGGAAAATTCATAGTTACACCACTTTATTTAACATCTCAAGAAAGAGAGAGTCATATAGATATTTTACTTGTACAAAGCTATTATGTAAATCAGGCTGAGGATGGGCAAATTGACAACTATGAAAATCTTGAAGTGATAAATCATTATGTTTGGATTAAGGATTTATCTCGTTTGATTTCCAGACAAGTTTCAAAAATGAAGGTTAAGAAATATATTTGTAATCGATGGTTACATTTCTTCTATAGAGAACATGAATTAGCATTACACAAACGAGATTGCTCTAAGATACACAAGTGTCGTGTAAATTTACCGAACTATAAAAATAAGATTTTAGAGTTTAAAAATTTTAATAACAAAGAAAAAGTGCCATTTGTAGTTTATGCAGACTTTGTAGCTTTCAGTGTAGGATATTACATGAAATGTAGATACAATGATTCGCTCTCGTACTATCGCAGTTACAGAAGACCTAACTCCGCAAAGTGGTTTACCGAGGAGTTGCTACAACTGGCTGGAAACACTGAAACGTATTCTGGTGTCCGATCCCTATGGATACACTGACCCAGAATCCGAAACTGCCTTTTCAAAAGGTCACAGTTTGTCATATATGTGAGGAACCATTGGGACAGCAGAGAGTGCAAGATCACTGCCATCTCACTGGCAGGTAAGAATACTCTTTTTGGTATATGAGCATAATATTATATTTAACATTTGATACTTAATATTATATAATATTTTTGATATCGAGGTGCAGCTCATGAGACATATAATTCGAACTGCCAAGACTCTCGATGTGTTCCAGTGATTTTTCATAATTTGAGTGGATATGACTCACATTTTTTAATCAAAGATATTGCTAATACGAGTAGTATACCTGGGAGGATTAAACTGCTGCCTATAAATAAGGAAAGATTCATATCATTCACTAAACACATTGATGACAGCGATATAGGTTTCAAGTTCATTGACTCTTTTCTATTTATGGCATCCTCCTTAGGTAAATTAGCATTTGACCTTGAGGATTTAAATATTCTTAAGCATGAGTTCTCCAAAGAATTAATATTGACTGAAGAAAAATTTCAACTGCTTCAGAGGAAGGGGACTTTTCCTTATGACTATTTGGACTCTGCAGAGAAACTCAACATTTTAGAACTACCACCAAAAGATCCCTTTTACAGTAAATTAAATAACAGTAATATATCCAATGAAGACTACAAACATACTCAAAATATTTGGAGTAAATTCAATATTTCAGACTTAGGTCAATATTCAGGTCTGTACCTGAAAACAAACGTGCTGCTATTGGCTGAAGTTTTTGAAAATTTCCGCACTAGCTGCCTTGAAGCATATGGATTAGATCCTGCACTCTATTACACAGCTCCTGGTCTGACGTGGGACGCTATGTTTCAAATATACAAATATATAGTTAGAATTACTCACCGATATTGACAAAGTGATATTCATAGAGCGTGACATAAGAGGAGGTGTGAGTAAATGCTGCAACAGCTATGCCAAAGCTAATAATAAATATATGAGTGATGATTATGATGAGAATAAGGAATCAAAATATCTCATATACTTTGACGTAAATAACCTTTATGGCTGGTCAATGCAGCAGTATCTACCATACGGAGGCTTTAAATGTGTCAGTAAAAACGAGATTAAGCTAACAGATTTTAACATAGCAGACGATTCACCAGTTGGCTATATCCTTGAAGTGGACTTAGTGTATCCGGACTACCTTCACGACAAACACCGAGACTTACCTTTTTGTCCTGAGCACTTGAAACCTCCAAGCTCATCATATGCAAAACTATTGACGACTCTTCACCCTAAAACTCAATATGTCCTGCATTATCGAAATTTGAAACAAGCATTGACAAATAGATTGAAACTCGAACGAATTCATAGAGTATTGAAGTTTGATAAAAAACTATGGCTAAAAACTTACATTGATCTGAATAGTAGTACGCGAGCAGAAGCTAAAAATGAATTCGAAAAGAATCTCTACAAATTGATGAACAACGTGGTATTTGGCAAAACCATGGAAAATGTAGGAAAGCGAGTCGACATTAAACTTGTGGCCAAGTGGCATGGACGATACGGTGCCGAAGCTCTTCTCGCACAATTTAACTATCACAGTTGCTCTATCCTGGACGAAAACCTTGTACTTATAGAACTTACAAAGACGGATGTTAATGTGGATAAGCCAATTTATGTTGAGTTGTGCGTATTGGATTTATCAAAGACTTTAGTATATAATTTTCATTACAAATACATGAAGAAACAGTTTAAGGACTATTGTAAGCTACTTTATACAGACACGGATAGTTTAACATATGAACTAAGTGATAAGAATATTTATGAAATAATGAAGCGCGACATACAATATTTCGATACTTCTGACTATCCATTGGAAAATGTGCTTGGAATGCCCTAGTAAACAAGAAAGTGGCAGGTCTAATGAAAGATGAGTGTAATGGACGTATTATGACAGAATTTATTGGCTTGTGTAGTAAAATGTACAGTATTCATATTGATGGTCAAGATAAAATTAAGAAAGTTAAAAGTGTGAAAATCCGGGTTGTTCAAAATACAATTACGTTTGATGATTACATAGAATGTTTACGAAATATGAGAACGCAATCGAGAGAGCAGAACGTTATTCGTTCACGAATGCATAAAGTATTTACGGAGAAACAAGTAAACCTAGCTCCAAGTCCGCATGATAATAAGAGGTATTTAACTCGAGGTTAAACGGATACTCTACCATGGGGTCACTATAAAACCATGAAAATAGATGAAGTGTAGAAGAGAGTACATTAATTAATAAAGGTTAATAAAGAGATACGTTATAATTTTATACATTTATTTACTCCAACCTTTACAAATCAGATTTATTTATCCAAGTATTGTGAGAACTATCAAATCCTAACCATTTTACATAAATTTGATCTCCACGCTTTTTCAACACTTTCTCCACCAGGAAGACGTCCGGATACTTAGCTTTGAGGAGTTCCTGCTAGTAGAACCAGCAATGGGCTGATCTTGATAATCTTTCAGCTTGTAGATAACTACTGGATTCGTGGCCATCACTTGACTAATTGTAATCTCTGTTGACCAATTGGGAGTATAACCCTTCTCAAATACTTGATTCATTTTGCTCAGTCGGACTTTATCTCCAATCTTAAATTTTGGCTTCCTCACAGCTTTATTTGTACGAGAGAATTGTGCCAATAATGTAGTTTCATTTCCAGGTGAAACATCTTTAGGTTTCATGCCAATGGTGCGGTGCTTGCTGTTATTGTATGCAGCAATCACATCAGGTAAGATATCGAGCCACTTGTATTTCCCACGCAAACTGAATTGCATCCACATCTTATTCTTGAGCGTGCGATTGAAACGCTCACAAATAGACGTTTTGAGATTGCTAAACATTGAGTATATATTGATTCCATACTGTTTTATGAGAGGAATTATTTTTTAAGGAGGAATTGTAAAACTCTTTGCCTGGATCGGTATGCAGATTTTTTGGTACGCGACCTTGCTGCAAGATGGATTTTATGGCTGCTGCCACCTGATCACCACTCTTACACTTTACTGGATCAGCCCAAGCATACTTGGAGAAAACATCGATAACTGTGAGCAGATACTTGTAGCCTTTGTTCTCTTTAGCATAAGGTTGCATCTTCACTCATCCAAGCCGCGTACAATAAATTTTCGACGGGGATAGTTACGTCTAGCGGATTTTTGGTTCTCTTCCATAAGTCTCTTATGCATCATCATTTCTTAAGTTTCTATCTACCGTAGTATTCGATTGGGAATTTTGAAATAACATATCAGACAGTGTTTGAATAGCTTTGTCAATTTCTTCCACTTTCTTTGTGTAATTATCGTTGAGACTACTTAGCTTTGATTGAGCATCATCAAGGTCAGTTCTCAAACGAGCGTCACACCATACAGACTGAGAACTTCTGACTGAACCAAGCCTTGTAAAGTGCTTAAATTGATGGCGTCACTTAACTGCTGAGCTGTGGCAACATTGCACAATTTCTTGTTTTCTACATCGTACTGACCGTCGGCAGTGAGTTTATAACCAACACCGGGTGGACCACGGTTAGCTTCTTCTCAACCCAGCTTTCGTCCAAACATGCCAACACTCATCTTGCTACTGACTCTTATACTACTTGCACTCCTCAATATATAATGTTGGCTTCACGAAGTTCCTCGATGATTGTATGAATCTCATTTGTGTGGCTCTGATTACCAGACGCTCTTTCAGCAAGTAATAAACGCAGACTCGAATCTCAAGCCATTGGTCTTTTTGTTTAAGCCACCCACATCATGGTGTAGACTTTCAGCTAAATATAAGAGTGAAAATCTATGGTTGGAGCACAACTATCACGGCTTGTCATGGAGTTTCGTGCTTCACACTACCTCGTACGATGCAAGTGTAATATACGAGGTCTGTCCCAAAAGTATCCGACCTACCTCCATTTCTCGGCGCTTGATTTATTCCTCGTCATCCGGGGGGTGGCATACTTCAAAGTAGTCCCCATTTGATTGAACAAGACGCTCATATCAATGTTTCCACTTATTAAAGCACTCTTGAAAGTCAGACTTCGGAATCGCCTTTAGTGCATTCATCGCATTAGTTTCAACAGTCTGTTTATTGTCGAATCGATGTCCTTTAAGTGGCATTTTCAATCGAGGAAATAGCCAAAAGTCGCAGGGAGCTATATCAGGACTGTATGGAGGATGGCGGAGCTGCGCAACACTGTGTTTCAATAAATACTGCTGCACAAGGTTTGATGCGTGCGCTGGAGCATTGTCGTGATGAAGAAGCCAGTCACCGGTTTCCCAAAGTTGCGGTCGTTTTCTCCTGATTGCATTACATAATCTTTTCAAAACTTCAACGTAGTACTCTTTATTCATTGTCTGGCCTGTAGGGGCATATTCGTGGTGCACAACGCCCTCATAATCGAAAAAAACAATCAACATTGACTTGATGAACGAGGATCACTGTCAACAGATGTGCGGCCACCTTTGAACCGCCTATACCACTCTTTTATTTGTGTTTTGCCCATACACTCATCTTTAAAGGCCTTTTTGCAACATTTCAATAGTTTCCGCACAACTTTTACCGAGATTACAGACAGACCTCGTATGTTAAAGGTCTGGAGAAGAAGTGTTGGCTCGAAAAATTCAACTTTCCAGTATGTGACACGGAAGATATGCGCTGCTCTTCACTGCAAAGACTTAAAACTGAAACATTGGAAAATCTATGTCCCCAGCACAGATTCGCCTACAAGGTCAACTGCGCACATCGGAATGTCTTACTGCTGAAAAAATTGTATCATAACGATACACCATCGCTAGATCGATCACTCAAGATATTCTTTCGCTCAACGGCCATTGCTCAACTGCCCAAGAGTTTTCTGACGACCTTTAGGGCAAACAGTATTGAGCAGGCATGGGATAAGCTGCCTGAACATTTGAAACACGATACAGAAATCGTAGGATGTCTGCGATGTTGGGAGCATCATTCTATTGAGAATGGAGTGCCACCTTTGAGAAGACACTGCATTAAATGTATACTAAATGCTAGTATTCAAACTTCAAATATTCATAAAATTGCTTTATTAATTATAATTATTGTTCACTTTGCGAAATGATCATTTTCTTTTACATTATATTAAATAAGACAGTATAATATTCTTAATCAAATTGTATGAAACTATCTCACTATGGAAAATAAATGTAATTCTCCTGTTAAGAAGCGTGTTCGTTTCCAAGAAAACCCCACTGTGCATTTGATGTGTAAATGGACTTTTGCATATCAAAGTACACGTTGTGGTTTATGGGAACAAATATCACGTGATAAAAAGCGCTTTAGATTAAGAATTGAAAAAATTGGTGGAATTATTACTCCTATACTTGTAAACAGACTTGAATTACTGAATAAAAAGAAAAGAAACATTTAAATTCATAGTTTATTAATATGGGGATATGATGATCCAATCCATTATTCCTCACTTCCCTTATATTTACCATATATTATAAAATATTTATTTAAAGCTTTATATTTTCTTTAATAGTTTAATCTAATAAAATATCTTCTTTATTTAATTACACTATATATAGATATACGTACAGGATATCAAGTTCGTTGCTGATATCGAAGCTGCTGCTGTATACTACGTACGGTACATATATAGCGCGCACTACTTGATTACACATTATAGTGTAAAGTACAAGAACTAGATTTAATTGAGCAAAAGTTAAGGTTCATTCTTGGGAGTCATCTATCACGTAGGGGTAATCATATTTTGAAATTTTGAAAATTAAAGATTTTTTGATTTTCACTATTAACTAAAGAATTCTTGAAATTTCTTTGTCTTATTCGATTATATTGAAAATTTGTAAGTATACTCTACACGATTGGAATGTAAATATCTAACCTAAGTCTTAGTCGGTAAAATAGATTTCCTTAATATGCGCACCCCGATCCGGATATCACATATTTCACATAGCATATGCCGCTAGATCAATTGACGACATCTCTGATCGCATGCTTCAGTATTTAATATCGCGATAATTGCGCAATATTACGCATCCCTTTTTCGAGATTAGTCGACATGCTTCTATAACATTTGAGAATATTCGAGAGTATGAAGTCATCGCTCATAGGTGAGACAGTGGGGGCGGGGCTTATTCTCACCTGTCCACCTCGATCAATTACAGAGCTTCTCACCTGCACAGGTGAGTCGAAAAATCGAGTGGTAGGAGGGTCTAGAAGCCCTATAGCATACCTACTTGTATCCTCATTGAATATGTGGGTTAGGTCTAGTTCAGGATGTTCTGGGCATATTAATAATTGAAACTTTTAATTATTAATTGTTTCGAGCTATAATTAATAAATAAATCTTTTAATTATTAATTGAAAAATTGATAATTTGTCATTTTTGCAACCCTAGTTTCTCACGATTTTTTCCATTCTTGCTAATTTGTTAAAAATGTAATTAATTGAAAGTTTTATATTTGTTTTTACCTATTTGGTTAAGAATAACATTTTTAAATGCTTTTATTTGACTCAATTGTTTGTCTGTCTGTCTGTCACGATCAATTCTAGCAATTCCATTTTTATATACTTCTTCATGAGGTGAAAAATCGAAACTTTTGGGACAGATATAGTTTGTATAACAATGCATTTGTATACAAATTTTGTGCCCGTTTGGACAATATTGGATCAGATGGGGCAAATATTTTTTATACTTATAATAATCTGTATTACGTGTCTGTGTGTGTGTGTGTGTGAGAGTGCATGTGTGTGTGCGTGGGTGTGTGCATGCATGCGTACGTATACGAGTGCATGTGTGTGTCTGTACGTGTGTGCTTGCGCATGTGCGTGTGAATGTGCGTGTGTGTGCATGCGTATGTGCGTGAGCATGTACGTGTGTGTGTACGCACATGTGTGTATGTCTGTGCATGTGTGTGTGTCTGTACATGTACGTGTGCTTGTGCAAGTGCGTGTGCATGTGCACGTGGATGTGGAAATGTAGATATTCATCATACTTATCACATGAATAAATGCTAAAAAAATAATTTGACAACATTAAATACATATTCACACGAAAGCATCTCTAATTAGTCCAACAATAAAAAAAATAGAAAAAAATTGAAATAACGCTTTTATACAAAATTGCACTGAAAAGAAAAAATATCTTAATAAAGACAACAAGAAGATTGCGCAACGTAAGAAATAAAAGCACGGGGCACTCAATAATAATTGAAAATGTATTACACTTCTTATGCCTCGTCTTCATTGACACTTTAATAGAGTCTCCCTTTAACTTTTAATATTAAATAACATTACAGTAATAATTGCTAGTAAAATTTAAAGAGCTCTATTGTGTAGAGAATTGTTTATTCTATGTTCTCATACTAAAAAAGTTTTGCTTTTCTAAACAACATAAATACTATTCAATATTGAAAGCTAAAGCGAGTTACTATTAAACTGCTAGTGAAGAGGAGGCATTACAGATACTACAGATCAAAAATGTTGTATTTACTTAAAACTGTCTTGTGATTTATAAGTGACATTCATGTGATATTTTATAAGAGATCTCAAAAAGATTAAGAAATTAATTGGCTGTCATTTTAACACATGATTTTTCTTTCATAATATCACGTGATAAATCACGTGATCCTTTTCAGTAGGGCAATCCAGCTTTAAAACTGCAAAAAAAAAGTTTTTCAAGCATTTAGCATTATGACTGAATGAATATCCTTTCAATGATTATTTTAAAGGCTGTTGCTATATCTACGTCAGATTCGAAGTTTGAGGTTAAACAGACGTAGATATAAGAAGTTACATAGTTATACGTTTTTGGAAGGTTATGTTGACATGGAAAACATAGATCTCGTAGTTTTTTCTCGTGACATGTGCGTCAGATCGATATTACTTGATCAAATTTGACGTAGAATTAAGGGGACATACCTGGGTTGAACCCAAAAAAAGACTTTTTTACGAGTCCTGAAAACTTTTTATGTTTAAAAGCAATCATTTTGAAAATTTTTGTGCTATCAAAACACAATAATATCTTAAATTTTGCCGATGTAAAACCTAAAAATATTGATCCTACTTGTCCCAATAAATCGCTATTTTCAATACCATATTTATTAATGAAACTTTGTTCCTCACATGATTCTAGATGACACAATGAAACTTTGTTTTCAACGGTTATTCGACTTCTTTTGACATGTATTATACAAAAAGTGATCCGCTACTAAAATTTTTTTTTTTCAGAGATCCAATCGATTTTTTAAAACAATTTTTTTAATATTTTAAAAAAAATTGATTCGGTCTACGAAAAAGAATAATAAATCAAAAATTAATAAAACAGTGCTATACTCATTTTGTAATACATGTCAAAAGAACCAATTAACCATGGAAAAAAAAATTGTATCCACACATGAGGAACAAAGTTCCTTTAATAAATATGGTATTGAAAATAGTGATTGATTGTGACGTGTAAAATTAAAATTTTGAGATTTTACAACGGCGAAATTTAAGATATTATTGTGCTTTGAATGCATACATATTTTCAGAATGATTGCTTTATAACATAAAAAGTTTTCTGGACTTGTAAATAAAGTTTTTTTTTGAGTTTAACTTGGAACTGCCCCTTTAAATCTACGTCAGATTTTATCAAGTAATATCGATCCGATGCACATGTCACAAGAAAAAACTACGAGATACATGTCTTCCATGTCAACATAACCTTCCGAAAATATATGACTATGTAACTTCTTATATCTACGTCTATTTAGCCTTAAACTACGAATCTGATGCAGATATAGCAATGCCCTATTTTAACATATTTCCAGGATTATTTTATAACGATCATGTAAAAATAATGAATTCAACTGACTACTGTAGTAACTGTGAATGGAAATATGTCAACCTATACATTTTTTAGTGCAAAATATATAGTTTCATTCATGTAATTGAATTAGACGAAGAGGATAACCTTATTTCCGTTTTCGATATTTATGGTCAACATGTACGGAAGAGTAGGGCATATTTATATACTTTCACTTTTTTGATTTATCATATGCACCTGGATGAATTTAAATTTTTTATACCAATGGATATCTAAAATTGACACATTTAGATGTACATTCCATATTTTTAAAACGCATTTTTTAAATGTTAAAGTTCTTATTTTGTATAGGCAAAAAAAAGTCATTTTATGCAATTTTGGCCCGACCATGTGGGAAATTTGTACACACGTGTATTTTAAATGGGAGCCAGACGAAACGGCAATTTTTCGTGTTTCGTTACGTGTGTTTAATTTAATTCGATTTTTGAGCTTTAAAAAAAACTAAGGGTAAAAATGTTGAGTTTTGTTACGTAGAATTTTGTTACATGTTCCCTCAGCTAAAATGTGCGCAAAACTAATATTAGTAAAGTTAAGACCATGTGTACAAGTTTGCTCCAAATGGATTTTTTTCTTCAATTTACTATAACTTCATCTATTTTCAATTGTTCAAGGCTTAACAACTCTCAAAATCTTCATAATTCAACGTGCTTTCCACATATAATGTGAGTGAACGAATAATTAGTTAATTATTATTGCAATTGATCAAATTATAAATTCAAATTTTCAGAAAGGACTTTGAAGATCACACTACCTGTGTAAAAAATTACATAAGCAATCTTAAACCTTAAAATTGTAGTTATACATTCCTTTCTTATAAAAAACTAACATATATTTTTCGCAGAATTTTACTATGGTTTTATTATAAAATATTCAACGTGAGCAGTTTTACCCTTGTACGAATATGCCCCACACTCCCCTACTGTCCTTTAGTGGTAATAAAGTGGTGTCTTAAGCATTAAATTTTTGAATGCTGTGTAAATAGCTAATCCAACTTTGTAACAAACATGTAAAAAGGATACAGAATCTACATGTTGCAAAGTACGTTGACAAACTCCTGTATGAGCTTGTCAAATTTTAATAGTATGATCGTATCGTCCAGTAATTAAAATTACTTCATCATTACTTGTATTAATCTCATATATATTTTGTGGATCATAAAGATTAATTAGTACAAGGCAGAAACAAATTTCTAAACCACGATCAATTAATGTATATACGTTTTTTACATAAGAAAAAACAGTATGTTAATTAACTCGTAATAAATTAATAAAGTTCAGAAATAAAGTGAGCATTAATTCTTTTTTTCTTTTATTGATTACACTATTTTATATTGCCATGTATGTACCCATTACCATTGCCTAAGTGATAGAGTTAATATTTGTATTTATTTTTGTATTTAGTTATGTATACGTACCTAACCTACATTGTTTAAAAATCTCCTCACGAATAAAAAGAAGAACAGTATTAAATATTGGAAATAAGGGTCTAGGGAAAACCCCCGGGATGGGGATATGATGATCCAACTGGGGTTAGGTTGGGTAGCGCGTGAACCGAGAGCGGTTTATTTAAATAAATTACAAATAAACAAATGAAATAACATATAAAAAACGCTGATTGAAATAAGGATGTTTTGATTAATAAGGACACTTTCTCTCTGCGTCTAATCCGGGCTTGAGACCGGCTAAGGCTGCATTAAAAGAGTTTGAGACGTGATATAATGAGGAGAATGAATAAACTGAATATCGCGAGGATACTCGTGTGTCCTTCAGAACATCTAGACTCTGACTGAATTTATTCATGGTCTACAAATTCGTTGTAGCCCTGTTGAGCTCCTCTTCTCCTCCGGTCCCTTTTTGTATATGTAATCTAGAAGCTATTTTCAACCACATGTTGTTGTCGTGCGAGCGACATGCTTTTCATTCCTGAAAAGTACTTTATTTCGGACCCCCAATATCGCGTAGAACAGAGGCATTTTTTCTTTTAGTGAGCGTGTTTTCTTTGACTTTCAGACACACTTTGTAAAATTGATTATTTTGTGTCTGAGTCTGTTCGAGAATCGAATGCTTATATATTTATGAATATTTTCTAAATAAGTGCGTATTATTTTATTTCAATATTTGGACGTATAAATGGCGAATTACACGTGATGTATTATTACATTACAATATAAACTTAGTGACGCCATCTAACCTATGAGGTTATATAGTTCGAACTTCAAACAACTACGTCAGCGAGCGACCCGGTTTTTATTTGCAGTTTTATAGTTAGTTTTAACGTTTTTCGTTTTAAAATTCTGAAAGCTAAAAAGATACGTAATTACCGTGGTTATCAAAATTATTCGTAAGTTACATATTAAAAAAAAATTGTATGCGGTATTCTGGTGCAATAACGTGTATGTATATATACTGTGACATAATAATACGTCACGTGTTATTCCCCATTTATATGCGCAAATATTCAAATAAAATAATACGTATTCATTTAGACAATATACAAAATATATATAATCACTCGATTCCCGAACAGGCTCAAGCACAAATACTCAATTTTAGAAACGGCAAACGAAAGTAAGTCCGAAACAAAGAACCTCTGTTCTACGCGATATTGGGGAGTCCGAGTTTAAGTGCTTTTCCGGGAAGAAAAGCGTGTCGTTCGCACAACAACAACATGTGGCTGGATGCAGCCTATAGAACACTATAGACTGTATATACAAAAAATGGAGAGGGGCTCAACAGGACTACAGTGAATTTGTAGACGACGAGTAAAATCTGTCAGAGTCCAAACGTGCTAAGGGACACGTGGGTTTTTCTCGCGATATTCATTTTATTCATTATTCTCGTTATTTTTCGTTTCAAACACTTTTAATGCGGCCGTAGCCGGTCTCAAGCCCGGATTAGACGCAGAGAGAAAGTGTCGTGCTCAATTAAAATATTCTTGTTTCAATCCACATTTATTACCTTTTGATTATATTTTATTTCATTTATTAATTTATTATTTATTTAAATAAACCGTACTCGAGTCACGCGCTACCTAACCTAACCCGACCTGGATCATCACAGTGGTATCGAGCGGTGTGATATTCTTCGACTCACAATTAAATTACACAAAATTTAATAATTGTGTAAATTTTTAAAAATAACCTCCGAAGTGCCGAAATTATTGTGATTTAAAATTTTAAGAAAAGTAGAATCCAAAAGTATAAACGTAATGCTTTCAAACAGTGTATTAAAAACATGTGAATTATAAAAGTGTAATTATTGGACAGTGAATTTTGAACGCGACACTTGTCTCAATCGAGTTTTTTATCAAAGTCATCAAGAGGGCACGGCAAAATTTTCAAAACTGTAAGTCTCTAGCCATTAATGAGTAATCGAGTGATAAATAGCGAATAGTATTCAAATCAATAAAATTTATAATTTATGAATAGTTAGAATTAGAATAGGCATAATAGGAAGAAGCTGCTAATATAGCGCGTAGAGTTGAGTGGAGCATCTTTGTTTTAAATATATATCTTTAAATTAAATGCATCAAACTAATTTTATTTGATTATATGCAGATTTTACACAATTGATACTATTTTTTAAATATTACTATGGTTTTAGTTTTTAAATTGTATGGTTTACTTAAAGAAATCACCTACTTAGCAAGCTAGTGCATAGACGGGAAATGTGGTGCGCAAATTTCTTTTATTATTGAATCAATCCTTATTTTAGATTTATTGAATCTATATAACTTTTTTTATTCTGAGTAGACATGTTAAGGTAACATTTAGTAATTTTTTATATTTGATTTTAGCAATTATTTAGTATTAGATATTAGATAACGAATTTAAAGTGCACCTACGCTGAACAGTAATGTAAAATTAGAGAATAAGTATATTTATTAGAATTATATTTTCTATAGTAAATTAAAAGGCATCATATTCAAAAGGTAGCTCATGCATTATTTGTTTTAGACTTATCGAAAAAAATGTTAAATTTATATTTTCGCTAATAAAATAAATTGATATATCAAATTGGATTAAACGTTTTTATATAGTTAAATATAATGTATATACTTTATCAAGTAGGAAATTTTCTACGATTTAAATTTAAAGTACACACGAGGAATTACAATGAATTTAAATCTTAATATGCTTTTCATACTTCAACCTATTGTTTCAAAGAGATATGATCAGCAAGTTAATCATAAATCAGTAAAATTGTATTGTAAAAGTTGTATAAACAGTTATTTGACAAATATTAATATAATATGTAATATATTCTGTTGAATTCATCATTTTTAAATTGATTATTCTATAAACTCTACGACGCATTATTTTATTACTTTCAAAATTTGTGATTATATAAATTAGTTCTTCAAACAAGCAGTAAGTTTGAAAAATACTGTTCATTAGGCTTCGACAGAATATCATTTTATTAGGAATATTATTACAATAGTTCAATGTGACGCGATATATATACCAATTTTGCACAATAAATTTTTGAAAAACTGTGATTCTTAGTATGCATACAATTTTTATAAAATCACTTGATTTAACTGAAATATACATGGATTATGCATTCATGCGAAGTAAGTTCTCGAGGCACTGCGTGTGATTAATGCTAAAAGGTTTCACATTAAAATACCAAGCAATATGTAGTAATCCAAAAGTCATTTCTGTAAATGAGTTTTGAGTTTTTATAAAAAGAAATAGATACAATTAATTGAAAGTTAATCTACAAGAAAAATATAGTACGCAAAGTAAATTTTACTTACTTATCATGTCAATTGCTTATTTATGATAGACATAAAGAATTATACATTTTTGAAAGACATAAAGAATTATACATTTTTGAAAGACATAAAGAATTATACATTTTGAAAGTGACTATTAATTGGCTTGTCAAGTAAATTTAGATGCTGATTATTTATGAAGTAATCCCTTGAAATATCCTATAAATAATTAACACTCTATTGGATCTGTAAAGGATGGCTGTCTGCAGACTCCCCATCAGTTACAGAATCAAAAAACAATAATACCTTATCAACTCCAAATTCCATTTCTCAAAAACCACTAACACTGCATGAAACGGCAAATTATAGTCATATGAAATATACGTGAATAAAATGATATATATAAAGTACTCAAGATGCAGGTTTATATCTAGAGAAAAGTTGATAAAGTGACAGAAGAATCTCAAAATCCGCAGTGGCAACGGTCGAAGGGGTTTGAGTACCCTGAGATGCCAGGTAGCGCAGGTGAAAGAGTGAGTGATGAAACTCAAAATCCGCAGTCGCAACGGTCGAAGGGGTTTGAGTACCCTGAGATGCCAGGTAGCGCAGGCGAAAGAGTGAGTAATGAGAAATGAAAGAGCCAGAGAGCCACAGGTATTTAATAGCCAGGTGTGTCAAAAAGAAATATTGAACGCAGCGATACTTCAAAGGTTAGCTAGCCTAAATGTCAAAATAAATTTCGAACGCAGTGACAATGAAAGCTTTGCGAGCCAAGAGTATCAAAAGAGAATCTCGAACGCAGTGATACGTACTGACAGCTCTGAGTACCTACGAAAAAAGAAATAAGCAGGCATCTTGAGAAAAATGGTATTACAGCAATGTATGAAATAAAATTGTATTTATGGAACATGTAAGTCCATGATAATGATATCCTAAGAAGGATGCACATTTTATTCACTTTATTTCGGCATATTGTAATGATATTGAACCAATGTCTTATGACCAATAATTCCTTGACAATCATTTTTTTTAAACTACTTAAAGATTAAATGAGACCTCTAAGTCTTTATTAATTAGTATTAGAAAACTTTACAAAATTATCGTTATCAAAATATTTGAAAGTAAATGATAATTTGAGAAGTAAAACATCTGGATAAATACTCAATATAATCTCTTTTGATTTAATTGAATCTATTTTTTTTATAACTGACAATTATAATTAGGCTTTTATAAAATCAAAATTAATGCTTATAAAAAGTTTTTCGAAACTTACAGAATATACATCAGCTCTTAAAAAACTCGACTTAATATCCTAAACGGGTTTAGGGTAATGGGGCCTGCGGCGGCTCAGTCGGTAGAGTGTCGGATTCCCACGCCGGTGACCCGGGTTCGAATACTAGTCTCTGCCGATTGATACAAGCACCTCTGTAAAAATTACATGTGCTTTGTTTACAAACACATCGCAGACCCCGTCGTCGATTAGCACCACATGGGAGCACAAACATGGCGACGTTAAAAAAAAAAAAAAAAAATATCCAGAATACAACATAATTAAAACTATTAAATTCAATGTAAATCGATTACACGAAAGAATGTTTTAACTAAGAAAAGCTGTTACTTACAAAATATCTTTTGCATAAGGGAAAAGGTGCAACCTATTGATAAAACCATTGGTATAGTATACATTAAAATTTAATATTCCTTTAAAAATAAAAATTAGTGATCAGAAAATTTCAACTTTAGACGCATGCATATTGTATATTCTATAGTGGAGTATTATATATGATTTCCCAAAAAAAAAAATTAATAAGTAATGTAGAATAGTATTGATCCAGTTTACCAAATTGTATTTTCCTGATAATCAGAAAATTCAATCCTCAAAAATCTTTAAGTTTAAAATTTTAATACATCATGATTTCAACATTAGAATTGTGATACTATAATTAGTAACCTTTGAATATATCGTATTATATATGCATAGCACATTATAATTATAGTATATAAATTTTATTTAATTACAATTTAAATTTGTTTTTCACTGTTACAGATTTACGTACCAATCGATGTTTAACCTTTAGTTACATCACGTTAATATATTTTTTTTTTAGATTGACCAAAACATTATAATATTATTTTAGTTTGAAATATTTACTTAAAAAGATGTCTCTTTATAGTCAACATCTTTTTTGCATAAGGGAGAAGGTATGATATAATAATACGTCACGTGTTATTCGCCATTTATATGCGCAAATATTCAAATAAAATAATACGTATTATGCGGAAAAATATTTCTGTCAAATCAAAATGATCGTGTTTAGTCCGGTAAACACTACGACAATACACATACAAAATCTTTGGTCACCTGTAAATGGTTTGTAAGGAAAATATATCTCATTTCACAATGAATAAAAATTATAAGACGAAATTACACATAAAATAAGATTTTTAGGTTGGTCCGATAATTAAGAAGAATGTACCATATATCTGACACTCACCCATATATGGATATATATCAATTTTGCGTATATATGGTCGCATATATGATCATATATAATCATATAGGTTAATATATGGACATATATAACTTACATGAATTCCTAATTTCAGTTTCTGTAATAAATCGGTGTACGAATTGAGAGAGAGAAGAGATCAGTGGGCGGAAGCCTATACGTTTTGAACTATACCGGAAAGTGCTACAATGATGGTGACAAATCTACTTTAACGCGGGAAAGCCCATATATTCAAATATATTTAATAAATTTTAATTGAAAATTCACAAAGGTTTTGTTTTGTCTTCTACCCGCAAAAAAATCTTTCATATATGGCCATATATGAATTTTGGCCACATATGTCCATATATGACTTACATGTATTTCCGATTTAAGTTTCCGTAATAAGGCTTGAATAACTGGACTGCAGGTAGCTCTAGTGCCCATGTTTGGAACAGAAACGCTTGACCGTATTAAAGCCATACGGGCGGAAGGGAAATATATAAATAATGCTCCGATAGACGTCGCGGAAAGGAATAAATTGCTTGAAAATAATCCCGACCTGCGAAAAGAGCGCGTTGACACGATTATGAGTTGAATAGATACGAGCTCCGATGGGTACGAGGTAGACCATGTTCCCGAATTAATTACTGAATGTGGTTGAGTTTTTGGGCTCGAAGGTGAGCCCAACAGATTTATTGATGCATGAAATACAATACCGAAGAGTTGGTATGGGTTTAAAAAAAGCGACAGATGTTTTCACAAGACACGGCCATGGCTATGTCGGAAATGCAAGGGAAAGAAGCAATATTTTTGGATGATGTCATGATTCCAGCGCAAATTCTAGAATAGCATGGTATTCGTTTCAGATGAGTCATAAAAATATTTTTAGAAGCGAATTTTGCAGTCGAACCCAAAAAGTGTCAGTTTTTGACACGCAAGGTTTCTATCCTCGGACACATAGTGGGGGAGATAAGATTCGAACAGATCCCAAGAAGCTCGAGGCAGTGAAAAAATACCCAGAGCCGATGACTGCGAAAAAGCAAACAGTTTTGTTATGAAACAGCTTTGTTGGATATTACAGAAAGTTTATACCCAAGTTCGCAGCAATCGCAGGTCCGCTTGCCAAACTTCTGTGTAAGGCTGTCAAATTTGAATAGGGGCAGGTCCAGTAGTCAGCCCGATGACTGCGAAAAAGCAAACAGTTTTGTTATGAAACAGCTTTGTTGGATATTACAGAAAGTTTATACCCAAGTTCGCAGCAATCGCAGGTCCGCTTGCCAAACTACTGTGTAAGGCTGTCAAATTTGAATAGGGGCAGGTCCAGTAGTCAGCCTTCGACGAACTGAAAAATATCATGTGCAGCGAGCCAAGTCTAGCTACACCGGATTTTTCCAGACCCTTCACAGTCACCTGCGCCTTCGCATCCAGACCACTGAAAGGGAATGAATTAAGATACGTTACATATGATAAGGAATTGCTTGCGATCGTATTCGTCAAAGACCAGTTCAGACCATATCTCTATGGCAGAAAGTTTACAGTGGTAACAGATCATGAGTCACTTAAGGGAAGAAGATACAGGTTTTTGGTAAACAAATCGTTTTTTTTATATTTTTACACTAATTCTTAACAATTTTTCTTAATAATGGTACAGGTTTTAATTTTTTTTTAGTATTTTCATTTTTACTTAAAGTTTAATGATTTTTAATATGCTCATAACAAAAATAGTTATACATAAATGGAATCATAATTACTTACGAATTAACTTCTATTTAATTATTACAACTATTTAACTTTAAAGTCATTTTTCTCAATTCTTTATTTTCATAACATCCAGTTGCGTTTTGCGCAACAGATTCTTTTCTTATGTTTCAAATTCCAAATATAAAATGATATTGCAACATAGATTTTTAAGTTTTACTTAAAAGAATACATCAATTCAAGCTTATCAAAACTGACCGATGCCAGTTGCGCAAAACGATAATTATAATAATGTCCTTTATTGAAGGTTTTCTGGCTGCACTGATATTTTAACGGCGGTTTATGGGATTCTAATTAATGCAAATATGTTCTTTTTACGTATTATTATGTACAAAAAAGGAAGAAATATATTTGTCAATACTTAACGGAATTTGAGTTTTTCTGTAGCTTCTTCCCTTGAGCACTTTCACACCACCAAGAAACCGGATATTCGGTTCAACCAGCCGAAAGCTGCACTGCGTGGTGACACATTTGATGTAGTTTATCTGGCATCATCAATTCGAAGGCTGATATTCGAGCACCCAAGTCTGGAGGTCTATGAACTTACAGATACGCAAGAAGAAGGGGACAGCGAAGCCGAGATGAACAAGCCACGAGCCGGAATTTTTGTCTCACGAACCGTTCAGAAAATAGGTATTGACAAAAAGACACAGAGACATCTTAGACAATACAAACGGACAAAAAGAATCGCAGGAGCTGTTCACTTTTATACTATTACTTACGATAGTTCTTACATACGTTCTAGAGCTTGGCACGTGTAAAACACGACTGCCATTAGTAATAAACGATACACCATATAATCCTTTCCAAACAATGTCTATGGATTTTTATGGCCCTCTGAAAGATTCAGAAGAATGTTACAAATATATCCTTATTCTGCAGGATTGCCTAACGAAAAACTGCATCCTGATTATAGTTATGCGTGCAAATGTGGATGAGGTCGTACGTGCGTTTACTGAGCGGGTTATTTCATAGTTGGGACCACCCGCCGCCCTGCTGACAGACTAGGACACGCATTTCCAAAATAAATTGCTCAATGAATTTTGCCATCTCTTTAGGATATACAAATACTACACTACAGCGTATAACGCGCAGTGAAACGGTGGTATCGTGCACCACACGCTGATTAAATATTTAAAGAAATATACAGAAAATCGTAAGGACTGGATCACATGGGTGCCTATTTTTCAGCACGCCTACAACTGCACAACCCATCCTTCTTCCGATCTTGCACCACACGAGCTTGTGTTTGGGCAAAAAGAATATCTTATGACGTATCAAGACTCTATGGCAAACCAAATAATAAACCTCTCGGAAATACAAACACTAGCTGTCATAAACATAGTTTAGGACAAATTCAGGTCAAAATACTACGCTGACAGGAAGCTGAATGTGCAAAATTTCCGACAAGCAGAAACGGTTTATAGGCATAAAGAGCCGCAACCATATAAGTAAGACTGAACTACGATAGCGACATCACTACAAATATCAGTCTAGATAAGCTAGAAAGGGCCACAATAATAAAAGACATACCCTAGAAGCCAGCAACTCAAAACGCTGAAAGTGACAGTGCTGAGGGAAAATAGTCCTTTATTTATCATTTTATAGCAATACCCCCTTCCCCCCAAACATTACACATTCGAAAGTCCAAAAGAATTTTTCATAAACGTTTAATTTAGAAACTAAAACCTCACAGAATGCATTAACTATCCAGAAATATTATAATCATAGCCGAAATCAATCCGCACGAGTTCACAAGAAATTGTGGGTTTATTGGTTTACGGGTTTATTGGTTTACGGATTTAGGGTTTACGGGTTTAGGGTTTTACGGGTTTAGGGTTTACGGGTTTAGGGTTTACGGGTTTAGGGTTTACGGGTTTACGGGTTTACGGGTTTACGAGTTTAGGGTTTACGGGTTTAGGGTTTACGGGTTTAGGGTTTAGGGTTTAGGATTTATGGATTTAGGGTTTAAAGATTTAGGATTTATGGATTTAGGGTTTAATAGATTACGGGTTTAGGGTTTACGGGTTTAGGGTTTACGGGTTTAGGGTTTACGGGTTTAGGGTTTACGGGTTTAGGGTTTACGGGTTTAGGGTTTACGGGTTTAGGGTTTACGGGTTTAGGGTTTACGGGTTTACGGGTTTAGGGTTTACGGGATTAGGGTTTACGGGTTTAGGGTTTACGGGTTTAGGGTTTACGGGTTTAGGGTTTACGGGTTTAGGGTTTACGGGTTTAGGGTTTACGGGTTTAGGGTTTACGGGTTTAGGGTTTACGGGTTTAGGGTTTACGGGTTTAGGGTTTACGGGTTTAGGGTTTACGGGTTTAGGGTTTACAGGTGTGACGTCCAACAGACTACAAATAAGACTAAAGCTACAAGCTTTTAAATGCGCCTTTTATTTTGGCCTATGCTTTCGCACAATAGCCAGGGTCTCTAGTTTTATTAGTGGGATATACTGTACGTGATTAAATATTAATCTCGAGGTGTATATCCATAAACATTGCCTTAGTATGCTTTACGCTTTCATAAATGATGGCGAGGTGCATTACTAAAGTATGTTGTTCTATATTTCTGGCGTACGTAAGCTAAAATAGCTCGCGAGGTTCAGAATATATAGAAATCACAGGTATGCTATACGTTACTAGTGACTAGCGACGAGGTGCATTACCTTGTGATGTATTGCGTTCAATTTTATATGTATATGTATATATTTATATTAGGTACTTTTATTAAATTTGAATCTTTTTAGTAATAAATCTATTTATTAAAAGCAATTTATACAAGAAATAGAATTCTTAATATAATCGGTACAAAAATTGTAAGTAAAATATAATTACTTTTCGGATATTTAATTTGTAGTTCTATTTGAATAATTTGTTTTATTCTTGGGTGTTTTTAACCGGTAATATTTGAATTTATTCTTGGGTGTTTTTAACCCGTAATATTTGTTTTTATTCTTGGGTGTTTTTAACCCGTAATATTTGAATTTATTTCTTGGGTGTTTTTAACCCGTAATATTTGTTTTTATTCTTGGGTGTTTTTAACCCGTAATATTTATTTTTATTCTTGGGTGTTTTTAACCCGTAATATTTATTTTTATTCTTGGGTGTTTTTAACCCGTAATATTTGAATTTATTGTAATTGTCTACAAAGATCTATATCCTTTTAAATAATCTGTCTGGCACAAACCTCGCTATTCCTGAACAGATACTGCTCTAGAGGCGCGTCAGTGAGTGAGACGTTTATACTATACTGTCTTGCACAAACCTCGCTATTCCTGAACAGATACTGCTCTAGAGGCGCGTCAGTGAGTGAGACGTTTATAACTGTCTTGCACAAACCTCGCTATTCCTGAACAGATACTGCTCTAGAGGCGCGTCAGTGAGTGAGACGTTTATAACTGTCTTGCACAAACCTCGCTATTCCTGAACAGATACTGCTCTAGAGGCGCGTCAGTGAGTGAGACGTTTGAGTCTGGTGAGACATGTAGCTTGCCTGGGGTCGGGTGAGCTAATGCTAGTGAGACCTAGTGGACCAGTTTCTTTTAAACAGTTTTCTGCCGTATGTCGCCTATGCAGAAGGGTCGAGCGAACGGAGTGAGGGTGAGAAAGGACGAATAGCAATGAACGTTTCCTCCCTTTTCTCCTCCTTCGCGCTTTTCCTCTTATTAGGTTAATGCTTAAGACAGAGAAAAAAGAAGAGAGAGTGAGGGTAAAAAGTCCTCATATGGGCGTAGGTCCTCATATGGGCGTCGCTAAAGAAGCGCGCACAGCTATGTTTTGGGCTCGGGCCTTTTTTAGTGGGATGAGCTTTTTCTTAGAGAGATAGGGAGATCTTCTCTCTGGCTTGCTCTCTTGCTCCTTCCCTATCTTTCGCATTTTACATTTGATTTTCTTAATATTAACCTAAAATATTAATGTTTATTATATTTTTATTTGCTAAATGATCTTAAAATATAATAGTTATTTCATAAAAAATCATTAATGATAATATTGTTAAAATATTTACTAATTATATATATATATAGTTATTATTTTTGGTAAAATTCATATTACAATTATAGTAATTAATTAATGTGTACATATTGTTAAAATAGTATAAGATTAAATGGCAATAATAATGAGAAAAAGTAATGAAGGTAAAGTTAATATTAGTTTACGTTTACTTAAATTCAAAGTGCGTATAATAAAAGGTTGCAGTAAAAATTACTATAATGTAAACTAATTAGTGAATAAACATTGGTATTTAAGTGATTAAAATTATCATCTTATATGTAAATATTATTATTACAACAGAATATTTAAAACTACATTTTAGAATTAAGCTATCAACTTGATTCTTTCGCACAATATTTTTATTTGAATTAAAAAACTATATTACGATGTTAAAAAATGTAAAAAGTTATTATCTTATACGCTACGCTATTTGTTTTCAAAATAATATTTCAGCCTGTATTTTTCCGCCCAACAGAGGCTGCATATAGTCGATGCTTCTGTTTATCTCTCAGCTAGGGTAGAGGGAGAGTAAACGCACATGTGCGCGTCTAACGGCACTTGCCAGCCGTTCCCTTGCTGTGCAGTGCGTCTGCTTAGAAGAAGGTAGATTCACACTGGCTACAGGATAAAAGGATGCTTTAAAGTTTTTTTATTTTCTATGTTTTTAGATTTTAACTATATCTATATACGTAAATAAACGTACGATGTCACACAGGTTTAGGGTTTATGGGAGTATGAATTCTGTTTCTGTTTCCAATCCCCTTCGAACCCCTGACACAAGTATAGCGGTCATACGATTTGGCTGGAATTTCTTGTGTAGGCATATTTCTAGGTACGGAACACATTCTACCAAAAATTTCAAAGATTTAATGAAATGCTTATGACTAACAACTTTTTTCTGCACTTACCCACTTCCAACTACTGACACGAGTGTAGCGGTCATACGATTTGGATCGAATTTTTTGTGTCGGTATGTTTGTGGGTAATCAACATATTCCACGAAAAATGTCCCATATTAAATGAAATGCTTACGAGCAGGAATTTTTCCCTGTTTCCAACCCCCTACCAATGGCAAAATGAAATCCTTCCAACTCCTGTCACGGTGGTTGCGGACATACTGTTATGTCTAGTTTTGCAATCTTAAAATACATATTATTACTTTCATAATTAAAATTAAATAGAATTTTGTTTTGATGTGTTTGATTGGAAATTCAATACCTCTTTATTGCTTTTTACAGTGAAATATTTGATTTTTGTGTAATTAAAGTATATTAATACAAATTTTGAATATTAACATTTTTATAGCAATTATATTATTTTTAATAATCGTTAACAAGCATTTTGCTTCAAATACTTAAGCAAATACACCGTTGGAATTTATTCATTTTCTAACTATTATTAACATATTAAAATAATACAATAATTGTAGAATAAAATAAACCTCTCAGTTTTTTTTATCTTTATTAAATAAGAAAATTCTATGGTATATAATTTATATGATAAATTGCGATAAAATGAAGTGAGAAATACAGAATATACTTTAAATACAAAATCGGGCGAAGACAAACGATTCACTAGGAGTCAAGTTGCGTCAAATCCAGAACTTAAAAAAAGTGTAGTTGATCCATTTAAAAGAAGCGCAAAATTAGGTCGCTCATCAAATAAAAAATCAACAGGAACTGAAAAAAAATCAAGGTTAGATGGTACATCAGAACAGAATGAAAATTTGTTAGCAGAGGCAGAAACAAGTAGTAAAAAAATAGGGGCTATACCAAAAGCAGCAGTAAAGAATTCACTAGAAAATTCAAATTCAAGCCCATCATGATCCTAATATTTGTCCAAATAAATCAACAAAAATTGAAGTTTGTGAATATTCTAATAATCCAGGTTGTTTACGCCATTTTTACAGGTCTTAGTCATATAGGTACATTTCTGTAGATTTGAATTTCGCGCCATTTCGTGCGGTCAATTGCGACGTTGCGTGAACGTCAGCGCGCGCGGTTCTGGCTCGATTCGCGCGCGCTCTCGCAATTGTTCGCTTTTGACAGGACCTCCAAGCTGTTCGCGCGCTTAGCAGCCCTGCTCAATTTATAGTTTCATTTTCAGCCCTTTTTTGCGTCCTGATTGTCGTGAGTTTCTGTTCGATAGGCTGATATATATTTACGTTCTTTTCAGTGCGAATATATTTAGCCTTCGTGCGTTCCTGACTCGTGTCGATCGGGGTCTGCCCCGGAAAATTGTAACCGCGTTCGTGCGAGCGTGCGTGAGAATTCGCGCGTGTGTGTGTGTGTCTTGTGTATGCCTCGTGGCCGTGTTAGGGGCAACTGTGGGGGACGTGACCCGTCCAGGGCGAGCGCATCGCGGCAACACCCTTGTTGCCCGGCATCGAGGCGTCTGGCTCCCCGAGACGTCGGAGCGCGCCCGGTGCAGGTCGTGGACCATTTTGCGCTCCCCTCGCCCGGCTTGCCAACCTACCAGGACTCGGTGAGAAGCTGCGGCGGCGTTTCACTACATTCTCGGCTCAGCGACATCCAGGTGGTGTCGTTCGAGCTTTGTGCGGCGGTTTTGCGCGGGCTGCGTGCCCAGGTAAGAGAGCTCTCTGCAGCGTTAATATTAAGAGTCTAGGGTAAAGTGTTATCATTAAATTCTTATTTCCGGCGTCTATTGTAATTGTTTGTAGCTTCATTTTCTTAATAAATCTTTACGCTTGCTTCGGCTTTTCCCGCCAAGCCGTGCGGTTTTTTACGCCGAAGCAAGTGCTTTTTTTTATCGCGAAATTAATTGTGTTTTTTATTTACTCAACCTTTCACTCACTCATCCCAATCCTTTTATATTTATCTGAACTCACCTTGAGTTTATTATTTTAAGTAGATTATTGTTCACAGGTCATACCATGCAATTTTGTTCTCAGGTAATTATTTATCAAAAATGAAATAAAAAAGGCCATACTATTAAATTTTGTAAAACAGGTGAAGATAAGCTACGTTTTCGTATTTGTACGTTTTGCGAGGAAAGAGGCCCGACGCACTGGAATGCGAGCAAGTAAAAATATTGGTTACTCAATATAAAACATGTTATACACTTAGTATATCTATAGCGCCTTGCGCACGGTAATATTCCCCTTCTACCCGAACTGCAGCCAATCACGGCGCAGCCGGGTAGTATATAAGAGATCGAGTTTCGAGACTCACTCTCAGCCGGAGTCTGACTCCTGACTCCTGACTTCTCGGCCGACCAGGCCAGAGACAAGTCCGCGATCCCGGCACTAGACAAGAGAATAATAAATAACTAGCAAAAGTTACCGACGCCTTTATCTTTTCCTAAACCTATTATTTCAAAGGGCGCAGCAGGAGAGAAAAGAGAGAGAAAGAGAGACGGGAGCGCGAATAAAGCAATACGCTGCGCGCGCAGGCCGCAGCTGCCTAACCGCTACCAGCGCGAGCCGCCGCGCTCACTACAGAGCGGTCGGAACAGCTCTCGTGTGGACTATAAGTAAGGGGGCGCGCGCCTCCTGAATCAGTCGGCCTCAGCGCACCGCACCGGCCGGACATCCTCGGTTGAGAGCAATCTCCCGAAGTAGCTACTGTGCGGTGCACGGTAAGTGCCTACTCGCCCCGTGGTGGTTAACCCGGGTATTGTCGTGCCGAACGGGCTTTCTGGCGGGCTTAGCTCCCACGGAAGTCTTATTAAGAAGGCAGTATCTCTCCGTTAATCACGGGTCTTGACGAACGCGCGTCAAGAGCACGGGGAAGTCAAAACGTACGGACGGATTGAGCGGAGCAACTCCCCTCTCCTCCCCCCTTTTCCTTACCCCGCAACTCTCACTTATAACAAACAAAGCAACAATATAAATGTCAATTTTGTGACGAAACTGGACATACAGCCAAATTTTGTTCCAAATATAAAAATGTACATTTCCAGCCTCAAAATAAGAATAATTTTTCCAATTTTGATAATAGAAATTTTAATAATAGATATTTTTCAAGTTCAAATTTTCAACATAAATTCTGTGAATATTGCAAATTTAAGGGGCATTTGATTGAAGATTGTAGAAAAGTCCAGGAACTTAAAAATTATTCTTAAAACACAGTTCAAATGCAATGTTCATTTTGTAACAAGGTAGGGCATACAATTAATATGTGTAGTGTGTTGAAGGCTTTAGAAAGCAAGGTAGCTAGATGTTGTAATTTATGTAAAGGTATTGGGCATACGGTTGATAATTGTATTAGAAATTCTGGGCTTCAATAAGCAAGTTTGGGAAACGATCAAACTCTTCCTGGAGAGAGCGCACATGGGGAGTAGATCATAATCAGTCGTACATAAATACAAGTGTGGAACCAAACAATGAAGCTCAGACAGATAATAATACAAATAATAGTTCATAGATAAAGAAATTAAGAAGTATGATCAGTCGGATAACATAGAAAACTCAATTTCTTTTAAATAAACTGGGGTAAATCAATTGCAGGGGTCTAATACAGTAATGCTGTCTTATGTTGTCAAGCTTGAAAATTTATTACAGTATATAGAAGTAGAAAGTTTGTATACAGATAAAAATTATAAGTTATTAATAGACAGTGAAGCACAGTTAAATATTATAAAGACAAGTAATAGTAAGAAAAGTAATCCAGTTAGTAAAATTAACAATAACGAGCAAATATTAAAGGGTCTACCCTAATTGCAATTTTCAAAAAATCGATTTTTTTTTTATTCCATTTTTCGAAAGTATAGATATTTGAATGTATCATATTAAATTTTCATAAAGATCCGAGCAGTCTAAGTGTACTTTTGAGGCACTTTTACTTAGTTACCTGAGCGCGCTAATAGTGACCGTTCGGAGCGGTATCGTCTGCCTTTGTTTACGTGAGCAGCTGAAACCTTTCGTGTATATACTATCCCTACTCAAATCTATTCATTGGTGACCCCTTATTTTTCGAAAGATACCTGCATATTTGAATTTCAAGCAAGTAGCAACCTATATTAGTCGTGTTTGAAATCTATAAGCGTAAACATCTGTGCTCGTGATTGCCGAGATGGACAAAAAAACTATCCATCAAAAACAAAACTGGAGACGTCCAGGTTCGAAAGCGAAAAAACGTAAATTTGGTGGAGTTCTTCCAAATGCCCATGAGGCAAACACAAGTCATGCTAGTGCATCTGCAGAGAAGCTGAACAAGTCGAAAGATACGAGTTTCGACGTGCCTGTAGATCAAACGTTAGGGTACAGCATCATACATTTTTACCTGGTTTTTTCTTCGTGACAACAGTTTTTGAAATGTAAAGTGTGTAATAACGATGTTACATTTACTAAGTATGGACAGCGAGGACTCGGTTTTAAAATTTGTGTTACTTGTGAGTGTGGAGAAAAATATATTAATTCGTGTCCGATGATTGCGACTGGATACGAAGTCAACCGTCGCCTTGTGTTTGTTATGCGATTGATTGGTATTGGATAGAGTGGTATAAACATGTTTATTGGCCTAATGGAACTTGGCTCTGGAATGAGTTCCTCCGTTTATTATCATATTATCTATTCGGTCTCTATCGCTGTGAAAAGTGTTTTCGATATAGTGATGCTAAAGGCTGTTAGAGAAGAAAAACTCCTAAATGCTCAGCACGGAGAACCCGAAGATATTTTAACCGTTTCAGGAGACGGTTCCTGGCAAAAAAGAGGATTTTCTTCTCTTGTTGGCATAGTTTCTTTGATATATAAACACAGTAAAAAAGTTGCGAACGTCGTTATCAAATCAAGCTACTGCAAGGGATGTGAAAGAAGAAAAGGAACAGAGAACACGATTGAATATGCAGCATGGTACGAAGTGCACCAAAAAAATTGCAGAGCTAATCACTCAGGTAGTGCCGGAAAAATGGAAGTCGACGGTATATGTCAAATGTTTTTGGAATCTCTCGAAAAATTTTCTGTGCGTTATGGTTTTTACATCGGCGACGGTGACACGAAGACTTTCAAAATACTGCTCGATACACACCCGTATGGTGAAGGAGTGATCGTTAAAAAGTTAGAGTGTGTGTTACACGTCGCAAAAAGAATTTTCAAACGCGCTAGTGAAGCTAAAAAAAATCTTATACAGGGAAGAAAAGCTGAAAAGAAGGACGAGGAAAAAACTCCAGCAAAAAAAGCTGCAAAGAAGGACGAGAAAAAAACTCCAGCAAAAAAAGTTGTCACTAAAAAAAGAAAAACCAGCGTAAAAAAAGTTCCTGTTGTTAAAACTCAAGATTTAACGATAAAATTAATGAAAGAACTGTCGAAAAATTACGGTTTAGCAATTCAACGGCATCCTGATTCCGTGGAAGAAATGCGCAGGAGATCTGGGCAGGATTTTATCATAAGATTTCAACCGACAGCAAGCCACAGCATTCATACTGTTCTGAATACTGGTGTAAATATAAGAAAGCTGTGGAAAACAACACCGTTCGACAATTTAAACATCCTCCTGCTCTCGCTGAAGATAATCAAGAAGTTCTCAAACTAATCTACGAGGATTTGACAAAACAAGAACTTCTTGAAAGGTGCCTCGGCGGAAACACGAAAAATAACGAGTCTTTCAACAACTGTTTCTGGTCGATGGTTCCTAAACACATCTTTAGTGGGAAAAAAACTGTTGAAATCGCGTGTCAAACAGCTGCGTGTATTTTCAATGAAAGATTGAAGCCAATATTGAAAATATTGGATGTGGAGATGCCTCTAAGGAGGCCAGAATTAATCGAAGGAAGGCTATTTCGGATGATACGGTACATTATGAAGAAACTGAAGGCATAATGTACGGTGCAGGCATCGCTGATTAAGCGTAGGTAAGAAATTTTCACGTTTTTTCGTTAAAAAAAACTTTGAACGCGTTTTTCTCGAAATGACATTTTTGTACGGCTTGTTGAAAAAATCTCGGAAACTACTGCATTAATCCTTACCAAATTTGTACCACATATTCTTTATGGTGATAGCTATGTCGCATATCATACGATTTTTGAAATTTTGAGTTTAACTTGGTTTAAAAAAAAAACTGATGAAAAAAAGGTGATTTTTCGTTACTTTTCGAAATATGGCCGCCATTTTGCCAATTTTGAAAAAATCATATGATATGCGACATAGTCATTACCTTACTGAATCTAAAACCCTTTTTTTTTTGTTTCAGATAATCCACTCCGGAGATTTCATTTTTATACGATAAAAAACAAAAAAATTATTAAAAAAAAAAATTTTTTCATGTATTTCAAGATTGTATTTATCAAGCCTCATACTTCACATATTAATATTTCTAATTTAAAACAATGAAAAAAAATCGTGAAAATAGTCTTGTGTAGTTTTTGCGCGTCTAATTAGGGTAGACCCCTTAATATCAGGAATTACGAATAAAGCGATAAGGACATTAGGTGTTGTAAAATTACCAATAAATGGAGTATTTATTGATTTTCATGTTGCACCAGACAATGTTTAAATTCCTTATGATGGAATATTGGGAAGAAAAATATTGGCACAGCAAAAGCTTCGATTAGACGAGAGGTATTTAGAAATAAGTAATAAAAAAAATTAAAATACAACCTGGATTCACTAAGAAATATACAGTTCAAAATATAAAAATTGAAAAGATTCTGCAAAACGAGGGTACAGACGAAGTCGTAACATATCAAATTATAGATAATGATAGTAATTTAAGTAATAGCATAAAGGAAATTAATAATATTGATCATAATAATATTGGAGAAAATATGAATAGCAATAAGTTTAAAGATATAAGTTCTACAATAATAAATAAAAATATAGAAAATACGATATCAAATGACAATATTTCAGTCAACCACGATATATTGTTCAGTAATTAAACACAGTAGTTCAGCTACACGATCAAATAAATGAACAAAATATTCATGATTTTCAAGAAATTCTATAGGGTATATTCAGATAAACGTAATTACAACGGCTCAAAAGGCTAAAGAATCAGGGTTAACAAATATCCCAAAATCAGTACCAACAAATGCCATGAAAATCCAAAACTTAAACGATGAATGTAATCGTCTAAAAGATAAGATACTAATTTTTATTACATTTTTTAACCTCAATCAAGCAATAATTGGATATGATTGCGGTTCAATAACTCCAAATATTACAACATTCTCTTTATAGGATTCTGGAGATTGCGATTTTCACAACACACCAGTAAACGCATCAAATATCACAATAGAATTAATACAAGTAGCAGTTTTCGAGATATTCTTATCATACAATGCAAAATCGAAATTCATCCTACAATTTTTCAATGCGGAATTTTCGGACATCTACCTACGGAAAATGCAGAACAAAAATACCTTTACGAGATAAGTCATGAACAATGTAAAATTATTCACGATACAGGAATATTTAAATACGACAACGGACATACCATAGTAAATCTCAAAGTAAATTCATCAGCAACAAGAGGAGTCGACTTCGCAGGCAGTCCAGAAGGAAATTCGTGTTCTGGAACATCTTATTCAGATAATTTTGGTATATGGAATAAAGTTTTTGTCCATGGTACGATTAAAATAATACTAGTAGAAACCAATCCACAAGTAAATTTAAATAATGATAAATTACGTTTAACTGTATTGATATGGAAGGAGGCATACTATTTGGGAAATATTACCTAGAGATGAATGCTTTAAAAATTCGTATGATATTTTATTCAAATGTATAGCAACTAACTGTTTAGCGGAGTGAACAATGAAGTTATTTATATATTAAGTTCAATTGATATAACTTTTGCTCAGTCAGCTAGAGACAAAATTATGCGTTGTAATCGGGAATTTATTCGCACGGAACACCCGAAACTGATGATTTTCGAAAGAAACTTTGAGGTAAACGAGTATTATTTTGATAATAATGTTGTTCGATTTAAAAATGCAAAAACCTAGATTTATTTACGTACATTAATTCGAAGTTTTGATATGTAGAAAAACATTTAAGGAATCATCAAGGAAATTGAAAGAAAAATCATGGAAAACTCCTTATCTGTAGCCACACTTTCTCCCGATGAATTTGCTTTCAATTTTATGAAAAAACCTGGATATATTGCAAGATTAGCAGAAAAAGTAGTGTATTTAATACAGTGATTGCATCGAATGTCTTTCAGCCATGTAACAAGATTGGCTGAACATATAAAACCGTGGATTCCTTAAGGACCAGTGGTGCCTACTCTCAAATAGAATTAGATAAATTACAGCAGTAACTGATGTTTCCCTTGGAAAACTCGTCACTACTTAACACCATCGCTAGAGAAATGGCAGAAGAGCAAAATTCTGCAGGAAACTCAATCAATAACCTTTTCACCGAAAACACTCTAAAAAATATAGCAGAAAGCACCTGGAATATGCTAATAAACAAATTAATAGCATGTGGATCATTTTCATCGGCAATAATAATGTTATTAATTATTTTGCATATAATAAAACTAGTAATCGATACTATCATCAGAAGATACACGCTTCACGTAATATATGGTTGGTATTTTTACAAAATTTCAAATTTTCATAACTTTTCCAATTTTTACAAATTTTCCAATTTTTTTAAATTTTTGAAAGTTTAGAAATTTTCAAATTTTTACATCATTTCAACTTTTTACATTTTAAATTTTTATAAAATTTATAGTTTTTACAATATTTCAAATTTTTACAAAATGTCAAATTTATACAAAATATCGAATTTTTGAAACTTATCAAATATTTACAAATTTTCTAATTTTTATAAATATTCAAATATTTACAAATTTTCGGATTATTTTAAATTTTTTAATTTTTACAAACTTTCGTATTTATAGTTATTTTTGTAGGTTTAGAAATTTTTATAAATTTTACAAAATTTCAAATTTCGATAACTTAAAATTTTTACAAATTTACAAATTTTTACAAATTTTCAAATTTTTACAAATTTTTACAAATGTCCAAATTTTTACAAATGTTCAAGTTATTACAAATTTTTGAAATTTTTTAAAATTTTGACATTTTTACAAATTTTCAAATTTTTGCAATTTTCAAATTTGTAAAAATTTGAAGAATTTTTACAGAATATCCAATTTTGAAAATTTTTTAATTATTACAAATTTTCAAATTTTTACAAATTTTCGAATATTTACAAATTTTCTAATTTTTATAAATATTCTAATATTTACAAATTTTCTAATTTTTATAAATATTCTAATATTTACAAATTTTCTAATTTTTACAAATGTCCAAATTTTTACAAATGTTCATATTTTTACAAATTTTCAAATTTTTACAAAATTTCGTGTTGTTATAAATTTTGCAAATTTTTACAACTTTTTCAAATTTAAAAAGATTTAATTTATACAAAATATAGAATTTTTGAAACTTATCAAATATTTACAAATTTTCTAATTTTTATAAGTATTCTAATATTTACAAATTTTCTAATTTTTATAAATATTCTAATATTTACAAATTTTCTAATTTTTATAAATATTCTAATATTTACAAATTTTCTAATTTTTATAATTATTCTAATATTTACAAATTTTCTAATTTTTATAAATATTCTAATATTTACAAATTTTAGGATTATTTTAAATTTGTTAATTTTTACAAACTTTCGTATCTATAGTTATTTTTATAGGTTTAGAAATTTTTATAAATTTTACAAAATTTCAAATTTCTATAACTTTTAAAATTTTTACAAATGTTCAAATTTTTACAAATTTTGACATTTTTTACAAATTTTGACATTTTTACAAATTTTAAAGTTTTTCCAATTTTCAAAGTTTACAAATTTTCAAATTTTTACAAATTTGCAAATTTTTATAAATTTTCAAATTTTTACAAATTTTCAAATTTTTACAAATTTCCAAATTTTTACAAATTTCCAAATTTTTACAAATTTCCAAATTTTTACAAATTTCCAAATTTTTACAAATTTCCAAATTTTTACAAATTTCCAAATTTTTACAAATTTCCAAATTTTTACAAATTTCCAAATTTTGACATTTTTACAAATTTTTAAATTTTTCCAATGTTCAAATTTTTACAAATGTTCAAATTTTTACAAATTATAAAATTTTTACAAATTTTATAATTTATTACTAATTTTGACATTTTTACAAATTTTCAAATTTTTCCAATTTGAAAATTTGTAAAAAATTGAAGAATTTTTACAGAATATCCAATTTTTGAAACTTTTTTAATTATTACAAACTTCCAAATTTTTACAAACTTTCGAATATTTACATATTTTCGAATTTTTACAAAATTTCGTGTTGTTATAAATTTTGCAAATTTTTACAAATTTTTCAAAATTAAAAAGTTTTAATTTATACAAAATATAGAATTTTTGAATCTTATCAAATATTTACAAATTTTCTAATTTTTATAAATATTCTAATATTTACAAATTTTCTAATTTTTTCTAATATTCTAATATTTACAAGTTTTCTAATTTTTATAAATATTCTAATATTTACAAATTTTCGGATTATTTTAAATTTGTTAATTTTTACAAACTTTCGTATTTATAGTTATTTTTATAGGTTTAGAAATTTTTATAAATTTTACAATATTTCAAATTTTTACAAATTTTCAAATTTTTACAAATTATCAAATTTTTACAAATTTTCAAATTTTTACAAATTTTCAAATTTTTACAAATTTTCAAATTTTTACAAATTTTCAAATTATTACAAATTTTCAAATTTTTACAAATTTTCAAATTTTTACAAATTTTCAAATTTTTAAAAATTTTCAAATTTTTAAAAATTTTCAAATTTTTACAAATTTTCAAATTTTTATAAATTATCAAATTTTTACAAATTTTCAAATATTTACAAATTTTCAAATTTTTACAAATGTTCAAATTTTTACAAATTTTCGAATTTTTACAAAATTTCGCGTTGTTATAAATTTTGCAAATTTTTACAAATTTTTCAAATTTAAAAAGATTAAATTTATACAAAATATAGAATTTTTGAAACTTATCAAATATTTACAAATTTTCTAATTTTTATAAATATTCTAATATTTACAAATTTTCTAATTTTTATAAATTTTCAAATTTTTACAAATTTTCAAATTTTTACAAATTTTCAAATTTTTACAAATTTTCAAATTTTTACAAATTTTCAAATTTTTACAAATTTCCAAATTTTTACAAATTTCCAAATTTTTACAAATTTCCAAATTTTTACAAATTTCCAATTTTTTACAAATTTCCAAATTATTACAAATTTCCAAATTTTTACAAATTTCCAAATTTTTACAAATTTCCAAATTTTTACAAATGTCCAAATTTTTACAAATGTTCAAGTTTTTCCAAATTTTAAAATTTTTACAAATTTTAAAATTTATTACTAATTTTGACATTTTTACAAATTTTCAAATTTTTCCAATTTGAAAATTTGTACAAATTTGAAGAATTTTTACAGAATATCCAATTTTTGAAAATTTTTTAATTATTACACACTTCCAAATTTTTACAAATTTTCGAATATTTACATATTTTCGAATTTTTACAAAATTTTTATAAATTTTCAAATTTTTACAAATTTTCAAATTTTTACAAATTTTCAAATTTTTACAAATTTTCAAATTTTTCCAATTTGAAAATTTGTACAAATTTGAAGAATTTTTACAGAATATCCAATTTTTGAAAATTTTTTAATTATTACAAACTTCCAAATTTTTACAAATTTTCGAATATTTACATATTTTCGAATTTTTACAAAATTTCGTGTTATAAATTTTGCAAATTTTTACAAATTTTTCAAAATTAAAAAGTTTTAATTTATACAAAATATAGAATTTTTGAATCTTATCAAATATTTACAAATTTTCTAATTTTTATAAATATTCTAATATTTACAAATTTTCTAATTTTTTCTAATATTCTAATATTTACAAGTTTTCTAATTTTTATAAATATTCTAATATTTACAAATTTTCGGATTATTTTAAATTTGTTAATTTTTACAAACTTTCGTATTTATAGTTATTTTTATAGGTTTAGAAATTTTTATAAATTTTACAATATTTCAAATTTTTACAAATTTTCAAATTTTTACAAATTTTCAAATTTTTACAAATTTTCAAATTTTTACAAATTTTCAAATTTTTACACATTTTCAAATTTTTACAAATTTTCAAATTTTTACAAATTTTCAAATTTTTACAAATTTTCAAATTTTTACAAATTTTCAAATTTTTACAAATTTTCAAATTTTTAAAAATTTTCAAATTTTTACAAATTTTCAAATTTTTATAAATTATCAAATTTTTACAAATTTTCAAATATTTACAAATTTTCAAATTTTTACAAATGTTCAAATTTTTACAAATTTTCGAATTTTTACAAAATTTCGCGTTGTTATAAATTTTGCAAATTTTTACAAATTTTTCAAATTTAAAAAGATTAAATTTATACAAAATATAGAATTTTTGAAACTTATCAAATATTTACAAATTTTCTAATTTTTATAAATATTCTAATATTTACAAATTTTCTAATTTTTATAAATTTTCAAATTTTTACAAATTTTCAAATTTTTACAAATTTTCAAATTTTTACAAATTTTCAAATTTTTACAAATTTTCAAATTTTTACAAATTTCCAAATTTTTACAAATTTCCAATTTTTTACAAATTTCCAAATTATTACAAATTTCCAAATTTTTACAAATTTCCAAATTTTTACAAATTTCCAAATTTTTACAAATGTCCAAATTTTTACAAATGTTCAAGTTTTTCCAAATTTTAAAATTTTTACAAATTTTAAAATTTATTACTAATTTTGACATTTTTACAAATTTTCAAATTTTTCCAATTTGAAAATTTGTACAAATTTGAAGAATTTTTACAGAATATCCAATTTTTGAAAATTTTTTAATTATTACACACTTCCAAATTTTTACAAATTTTCGAATATTTACATATTTTCGAATTTTTACAAAATTTTTACAAATTTTCAAATTTTTACAAATTTTCAAATTTTTACAAATTTTCAAATTTTTACAAATTTTCAAATTTTTACAAATTATCAAATTTTTACAAATTTTCAAATATTTACAAATTTTCAAGTTTTTACAAATGTTCAAATTTTTACAAATTTTCGAATTTTTACAAAATTTCGTGTTGTTATAAATTTTGCAAATTTTTACAAATTTTTCAAAATTAAAAAGTTTTAATTTATACAAAATATAGAATTTTTGAAACTTATCAAATATTTACAAATTTTCTAATTATTATAAATATTCTAATATTTACAAATTTTCTAATTTTTTCAAATATTCTAATATTTACAAGTTTTCTAATTTTTATAAATATTCTAATATTTACAAATTTTCGGATTATTTTAAATTTGTTAATTTTTACAAACTTTCGTATTTATAGTTATTTTTATAGGTTTAGAAATTTTTATAAATTTTACAATATTTCAAATTTTTACAAATTTTGACATTTTTTACAAATTTAGACATTTTTACAAATATTAAAATTTTTCCAATGTTCAAATTTTTACAAATTTTCAAATTTTTACAAATTTTCAAATTTTTACAAATTTTCAAATATTTACAAATTTTCAAATTTTTACAAATTTTCAAATTTTTACAAATTTTCAAATTTTTACAAATTTGAAAATTTTTACAAATTTTCAAATTTTTACAAATTTTCAAATTTTTACAAATTTTCAAATTTTTACAAATTTTCAAATTTTTACAAATTTTCAAATTTTTACAAATTATCAAATTTTTACAAATTTTCAAATATTTACAAATTTTCAAGTTTTTACAAATGTTCAAATTTTTACAACTTTTCGAATTTTAACAAAATTTCGTGTTGTTATAAATTTTGCAAATTTTTACAAATTTTTCAAAATTAAAAAGTTTTAATTTATATAAAATATAGAATTTTTGAAACTTATCAAATATTTACAAATTTTCTAATTTTTATAAATATTCTAATATTTACAAATTTTCTAATTTTTTCAAATATTCTAATATTTACAAGTTTTCTAATTTTTATAAATATTCTAATATTTACAAATTTTCGGATTATTTTAAATTTGTTAATTTTTAGAAACTTTCGTATTTATAGTTATTTTTGTAGGTTTAGAAATTTTTATAAATTTTACAATATTTCAAATTTTTACAAATTTTCAAATTTTTACAAATTTTCAAATTTTTACAAATTTTCAAATTTTTACAAATTTTCAAATTTTTACAAATTTTCAAATTTTTACAAATTTTCAAATTTTTACAAATTTTCAAATTTTTACAAATTTTCAAATTTTTACAAATTTTCAAATTTTTACAAATTTCCAAATTTTAACAAATTTCCAAATTTTTACAAATTTCCAAATTTTTACAAATGTCCAAATTTTTACAAATGTTCAAATTTTTACAAATTTTCAAATTTTTACAAATTTTAAAATTTGTTACTAATTTTGACATTTTTACAAATTTTCAAATTTTTACAAATTTTCAAATTTTTACAAATTATCAAATTTTTACATATTTTCGAATTTTTACAAAATTTCGTGTTATAAATTTTGCAAATTTTTACAAATTTTTCAAAATTAAAAAGTTTTAATTTATACAAAATATAGAATTTTTGAAACATCAAATATTTACAAATTTTCTAATTTTTATAAATATTCTAATATTTACAAATTTTCTAATTTTTTTAAATATTCTAATATTTACAAGTTTTCTAATTTTTATAAATATTCTAATATTTACAAATTTCCGGATTATTTTAAATTTGTTAATTTTTACAAACTTTCGTATTTATAGTTATTTTTATAGGTTTAGAAATTTTTATAAATTTTACAATATTTCAAATTTCTATAACTTTTAAAATTTTTACAAATTTTCAAATTTTTACAAATGTTCCAATTTTTACAAATGTTCAAATTTTTACAAATTTTGACATTTTTTACAAATTTTGACATTTTTACAAATTTTTAAATTTTTCCAATGTTCAAATTTTTACAAATTTTCAAATTTTTTCAAATTTTCAAATTTTTACAAATTTTCATATTTTTACAAATTTTCAAGTTTTTACAAATGTTCAAATTTTTACAAATTTTCGAATTTTTACAAAATTTCGTGTTGTTATAAATTTTGCAAATTTTTACAAATTTTTCAAAATTAAAAAGTTTTAATTTATACAAAATATAGAATTTTTGAAACTTATCAAATATTTACAAATTTTCTAATTTTTATAAATATTCTAATATTTACAAATTTTCTAATTTTTTCAAATATTCTAATATTTACAAGTTTTCTAATTTTTATAAATATTCTAATATTTACAAATTTTCGGATTATTTTAAATTTGTTAATTTTTACAAACTTTCGTGTTTATAGTTATTTTTGTAGGTTTAGAAATTTTTATAAATTTTACAATATTTCAAATTTTTACAAATTTTCAATTTTTTACAAATTTTCAAATTTTTACAAATTTTCAAATTTTTACAAATTTTCAAATTTTTACAAATTTTCAAATTTTTACAAATTTCCAAATTTTTACAAATTTCCAAATTTTTACAAATTTCCAAATTTTTACAAAATTCCAAATTTTTACAAATTTCCAAATTTTTACAAATTTCCAAATTTTTACAAATGTCCAAATTTTTACAAATGTTCAAATTTTTACAAATGTTCAAATTTTTACAAATTTTAAAATTTTTACAAATTTTAAAATTTTTACAAATTTTAAAATTTATTACTAATTTTGACATTTTTACAAATTTTAAAATTTTTCCAATTTGAAAATTTGTACAAATTTGAAGAATTTTTACAGAATATCCAATTTTTGAAAATTTTTTAATTATTACAAACTTCCAAATTTTTACAAATTTTCGAATATTTACATATTTTCGAATTTTTACAAAATTTCGTGTTATAAATTTTGCAAATTTTTACAAATTTTTCAAAATTAAAAAGTTTTAATTTATACAAAATATAGAATTTTTGAAACATCAAATATTTACAAATTTTCTAATTTTTATAAATATTCTAATATTTACAAATTTTCTAATTTTTTTAAATATTCTAATATTTACAAGTTTTCTAATTTTTATAAATATTCTAATATTTACAAATTTCCGGATTATTTTAAATTTGTTAATTTTTACAAACTTTCGTATTTATAGTTATTTTTATAGGTTTAGAAATTTTTATAAATTTTACAATATTTCAAATTTCCATAACTTTTAAAATTTTTACAAATTTTCAAATTTTTACAAATGTTCCAATTTTTACAAATGTTCAAATTTTTACAAATTTTGACATTTTTTACAAATTTTGACATTTTTACAAATTTTTAAATTTTTCCAATGTTCAAATTTTTACAAATTTTCAAATTTTTACAAATTTTCAAATTTTTACAAATTTTCAAATTTTTACAAATTTTCAAATTTTTACAAATTTTCAAATTTTTACAAATTTTCAAATTTTTACAAATTTTCAAATTTTTACAAATTTTCAAATTTTTACAACTTTTCAAATTTTTATAAATTATCAAATTTTTACAAATTTTCAAATATTTACAAATTTTCAAATTTTTACATATGTTCAAATTTTTACAAATTTTTGAATTTTTACAAAATTTCGCGTTGTTATAAATTTTGCAAATTTTTACAAATTTTTCAAATTTAAAAAGATTAAATTTATAAAAAATATAGAGTTTTTGAAACTTATCAAATATTTACAAATTTTCTAATTTTTATAAATATTCTAATATTTACTAATTTTATAATTTTTATAAATATTCTAATATTTACATATTTTCTAATTTTTATAAATTTTCAAATTTTTACAAATTTTCAAATTTTTACAAATTTTCAAATTTTTACGAATTTCCAAATTTTTACAAATTTCCAAATTTTTACAAATTTCCAAATTTTTACAAATTACCAAATTTTTACAAATTTCCAAATTTTTACAAATTTCCAAATTTTTACAAATTTCCAAATTTTTACAAATTTCCAAATTTTTACAAATTTCCAAATTTTTACAAATTTCCAAATTTTTACAAATTTTCAAATATTTACAAATTTTCAAACTTTTACAAATGTTCAAATTTTTACAAATTTTTGAATTTTTACAAAATTTCGCGTTGTTATAAATTTTGCAAATTTTTACAAATTTTTCAAATTTAAAAAGATTAAATTTATACAAAATATAGAATTTTTGAAACTTATCAAATATTTACAAATTTTCTAATTTTTATAAATATTCTAATATTTACAAATTTTATAATTTTTATAAATATTCTAATATTTACATATTTTCTAATTTTTATAAATTTTCAAATTTTTACAAATTTTCAAATTTTTACAAATTTTCAAATTTATACAAATTTCCAAATTTTTACAAATTTCCAAATTTTTACAAATTTCCAAATTTTTACAAATTTCCAAATTTTTACAAATTTCCAAATTTTTACAAATTTCCAAATTTTTACAAATTTCCAAATTTTTACAAATGTCCAAACTTTTACAAATGTTCAAATTTTTACAAATTTTAAAATTTATTACTAATTTTGACATTTTTACAAATTTTCAAATTTTTCCAATTTGAAAATTTGTAAAAATTTGAAGAATTTTTACAGAATATCCAATTTTTGAAAATTTTTTAATTATTACAAACTTCCAAATTTTTACAAATTTTCGAATATTTACATATTTTCGAATTTTTACAAATTTTCGGATTATTTTAAATTTGTTAATTTTTACAAACTTTCGTATTTATAGTTATTTTTATAGGTTTAGAAATTTTTATAAATTTTACAATATTTCAAATTTTTACAAATTTTGACATTTTTTACAAATTTAGACATTTTTACAAATTTTAAAATTTTTCCAATGTTCAAATTTTTACAAATTTTCAAATTTTTACAAATTTTCAAATTTTTACAAATTTTTAAATTTTTACAAATTTTCAAATATTTACAAATTTTCAAATTTTTACAAATTTTCAAATTTTTACAAATTTTCAAATGTTTACAAATTTTCAAATTTTTACAAATTTTCAAATTTTTACAAATTTTCAAATTTTTACAAATTTTCAAATTTTTACAAATTTTCAAATTTTTACAAATTATCAAATTTTTACAAATTTTCAAATATTTACAAATTTTCAAGTTTTTACAAATGTTCAAATTTTTACAAATTTTCGAATTTTTACAAAATTTCGTGTTGTTATAAATTTTGCAAATTTTTACAAATTTTTCAAAATTAAAAAGTTTTAATTTATACAAAATATAGAATTTTTGAAACTTATCATATATTTACAAATTTTCTAATTTTTATAAATATTCTAATATTTACAAATTTTCTAATTTTTTTAAATATTCTAATATATACAAGTTTTCTAATTTTTATAAATATTCTAATATTTACAAATTTCCGGATTATTTTAAATTTGTTAATTTTTACAAACTTTCGTATTTATAGTTATTTTTATAGGTTTAGAAATTTTTATAAATTTTACAATATTTCAAATTTCCATAACTTTTAAAATTTTTACAAATTTTCAAATTTTTACAAATGTTCCAATTTTTACAAATGTTCAAATTTTTACAAATTTTGACATTTTTTACAAATTTTGACATTTTTACAAATTTTTAAATTTTTCCAATGTTCAAATTTTTACAAATTTTCAAATTTTTACAAATTTTCAAATTTTTACAAATTTTCAAATTTTTACAAATTTTCAAATTTTTACAAATTTTCAAATTTTTACAAATTTTCAAATTTTTACAAATTTTCAAATTTTTACAAATTTTCAAATTTTTACAAATTTTCAAATTTTTACAAATTTTCAAATTTTTACAAATTTTCAAATTTTTACAAATTTTCAAATTTTTACAAATTTTCAAATTTTTACAAATTTTCAAATTTTTACAACTTTTCAAATTTTTATAAATTATCAAATTTTTACAAATTTTCAAATATTTACAAATTTTCAAATTTTTACATATGTTCAAATTTTTACAAATTTTTGAATTTTTACAAAATTTCGCGTTGTTATAAATTTTGCAAATTTTTACAAATTTTTCAAATTTAAAAAGATTAAATTTATAAAAAATATAGAGTTTTTGAAACTTATCAAATATTTACAAACTTTCTAATTTTTATAAATATTCTAATATTTACTAATTTTATAATTTTTATAAATATTCTAATATTTACATATTTTCTAATTTTTATAAATTTTCAAATTTTTACAAATTTTCAAATTTTTACAAATTTTCAAATTTTTACAAATTTTCAAATTTTTACAAATTTCCAAATTTTTACAAATTTCCAAATTTTTACAAATTACCAAATTTTTACAAATTTCCAAATTTTTACAAATTTCCAAATTTTTACAAATTTCCAAATTTTTACAAATTTTCAAATATTTACAAATTTTCAAACTTTTACAAATGTTCAAATTTTTACAACTTTTTGAATTTTTACAAAATTTCGCGTTGTTATAAATTTTGCAAATTTTTACAAATTTTTCAAATTTAAAAAGATTAAATTTATACAAAATATAGAATTTTTGAAACTTATCAAATATTTACAAATTTTCTAATTTTTATAAATATTCTAATATTTACAAATTTTATAATTTTTATTAATATTTACATATTTTCTAATTTTTATAAATTTTCAAATTTTTACAAATTTTCAAATTTTTACAAATTTTCAAATTTTTACAAATTTCCAAATTTTTACAAATTTCCAAATTTTTACAAATTTCCAAATTTTTACAAATTTCCAAATTTTTACAAATTTCCAAATTTTTACAAATTTCCAAATTTTTACAAATTTCCAAATTTTTACAAATGTCCAAACTTTTACAAATGTTCAAATTTTTACAAATTTTAAAATTTATTACTAATTTTGACATTTTTACAAATTTTCAAATTTTTCCAATTTGAAAATTTGTAAAAATTTGAAGAATTTTTACAGAATATCCAATTTTTGAAAATTTTTTAATTATTACAAACTTCCAAATTTTTACAAATTTTCGAATATTTACATATTTTCGAATTTTTACAAATTTTCGGATTATTTTAAATTTGTTAATTTTTACAAACTTTCGTATTTATAGTTATTTTTATAGGTTTAGAAATTTTTATAAATTTTACAATATTTCAAATTTTTACAAATTTTGACATTTTTTACAAATTTAGACATTTTTACAAATTTTAAAATTTTTCCAATGTTCAAATTTTTACAAAGTTTCAAATTTTTACAAATTTTCAAATTTTTACAAATTTCCAAATTTTTACAAATTTCCAAATTTTTACAAATTTCCAATTTTTTACAAATTTCCAAATTATTACAAATTTCCAAATTTTTACAAATTTCCAAATTTTTACAAATTTCCAAATTTTTACAAATGTCCAAATTTTTACAAATGTTCAAGTTTTTCCAAATTTTAAAATTTTTACAAATTTTAAAATTTATTACTAATTTTGACATTTTTACAAATTTTCAAATTTTTCCAATTTGAAAATTTGTACAAATTTGAAGAATTTTTACAGAATATCCAATTTTTGAAAATTTTTTAATTATTACACACTTCCAAATTTTTACAAATTTTCGAATATTTACATATTTTCGAATTTTTACAAAATTTTTACAAATTTTCAAATTTTTACAAATTTTCAAATTTTTACAAATTTTCAAATTTTTACAAATTTTCAAATATTTACAAATTTTCAAGTTTTTACAAATGTTCAAATTTTTACAAATTTTCGAATTTTTACAAAATTTCGTGTTGTTATAAATTTTGCAAATTTTTACAAATTTTTCAAACTTAAAAAGTTTTAATTTATACAAAATATAGAATTTTTGAAACTTATCAAATATTTACAAATTTTCGAATTTTTATAAATATTCTAATATTTACAAATTTTCTAATTTTTTCAAATATTCTAATATTTACAAGTTTTCTAATTTTTATAAATATTCTAATATTTACAAATTTTCGGATTATTTTAAATTTGTTAATTTTTACAAACTTTCGTATTTATAGTTATTTTTATAGGTTTAGAAATTTTTATAAATTTTACAATATTTCAAATTTTTACAAATTTTGACATTTTTTACAAATTTAGACATTTTTACAAATATTATAATTTTTCCAATGTTCAAATTTTTACAAATTTTCAAATTTTTACAAATTTTCAAATTTTTACAAATTTTCAAATTTTTACAAATTTTCAAATATTTACAAATTTTCAAATTTTTACAAATTTTCAAATTTTTACAAATTTTCAAATTTTTACAAATTTTCAAATTTTTACAAATTTTCAAATTTTTACAAATTTTCAAATTTTTACAAATTTTCAAATTTTTACAAATTTTCAAATTTTTACAAATTTTCAAATTTTTACAAATTTTCAAATTTTTACAAATTTTCAAATTTTTACAAATTATCAAATTTTTACAAATTTTCAAATATTTACAAATTTTCAAGTTTTTACAAATGTTCAAATTTTTACAACTTTTCGAATTTTAACAAAATTTCGTGTTGTTATAAATTTTGCAAATTTTTACAAATTTTTCAAAATTAAAAAGTTTTAATTTATATAAAATATAGAATTTTTGAAACTTATCAAATATTTACAAATTTTCTAATTTTTATAAATATTCTAATATTTACAAATTTTCTAATTTTTTCAAATATTCTAATATTTACAAGTTTTCTAATTTTTATAAATATTCTAATATTTTCGGATTATTTTAAATTTGTTAATTTTTAGAAACTTTCGTATTTATAGTTATTTTTGTAGGTTTAGAAATTTTTATAAATTTTACAATATTTCAAATTTTTACAAATTTTCAAATTTTTACAAATTTTCAAATTTTTACAAATTTTCAAATTTTTACAAATTTTCAAATTTTTACAAATTTTCAAATTTTTACAAATTTTCAAATTTTTACAAATTTCCAAATTTTTACAAATTTCCAAATTTTTACAAATGTCCAAATTTTTACAAATTTTCAAATTTTTACAAATTTTAAAATTTGTTACTAATTTTGACATTTTTACAAATTTTCAAATTTTTACAAATTTTCAAATTTTTACAAATTATCAAATTTTTACATATTTTCGAATTTTTACAAAATTTCGTGTTATAAATTTTGCAAATTTTTACAAATTTTTCAAAATTAAAAAGTTTTAATTTATACAAAATATAGAATTTTTGAAACATCAAATATTTACAAATTTTCTAATTTTTATAAATATTCTAATATTTACAAATTTTCTAATTTTTTTAAATATTCTAATATTTACAAGTTTTCTAATTTTTATAAATATTCTAATATTTACAAATTTCCGGATTATTTTAAATTTGTTAATTTTTACAAACTTTCGTATTTATAGTTATTTTTATAGGTTTAGAAATTTTTATAAATTTTACAATATTTCAAATTTCTATAACTTTTAAAATTTTTACAAATTTTCAAATTTTTACAAATGTTCCAATTTTTACAAATGTTCAAATTTTTACAAATTTTGACATTTTTTACAAATTTTGACATTTTTACAAATTTTTAAATTTTTCCAATGTTCAAATTTTTACAAATTTTCAAATTTTTACAAATTTTCAAATTTTTACAAATTTTCATATTTTTACAAATTTTCAAGTTTTTACAAATGTTCAAATTTTTACAAATTTTCGAATTTTTACAAAATTTCGTGTTGTTATAAATTTTGCAAATTTTTACAAATTATTCAAAATTAAAAAGTTTTAATTTATACAAAATATAGAATTTTTGAAACTTATCAAATATTTACAAATTTTCTAATTTTTATAAATATTCTAATATTTACAAATTTTCTAATTTTTTCAAATATTCTAATATTTACAAGTTTTCTAATTTTTATAAATATTCTAATATTTACAAATTTTCGGATTATTTTAAATTTGTTAATTTTTACAAACTTTCGTATTTATAGTTATTTTTGTAGGTTTAGAAATTTTTATAAATTTTACAATATTTCAAATTTTTACAAATTTTCAATTTTTTACAAATTTTCAAATTTTTACAAATTTTCAAATTTTTACAAATTTTCAAATTTTTACAAATTTTCAAATTTTTACAAATTTTCAAATTTTTACAAATTTCCAAATTTTTACAAATTTCCAAATTTTTACAAATTTCCAAATTTTTACAAATTTCCAAATTTTTACAAATTTCCAAATTTTTACAAATTTCCAAATTTTTACAAATGTCCAAATTTTTACAAATGTTCAAATTTTTACAAATGTTCAAATTTTTACAAATTTTAAAATTTTTACAAATGTTCAAATTTTTACAAATTTTAAAATTTTTACAAATTTTAAAATTTATTACTAATTTTGACATTTTTACAAATTTTAAAATTTTTCCAATTTGAAAATTTGTACAAATTTGAAGAATTTTTACAGAATATCCAATTTTTGAAAATTTTTAATTATTACAAACTTCCAAATTTTTACAAATTTTCGAATATTTACATATTTTCGAATTTTTACAAAATTTCGTGTTATAAATTTTGCAAATTTTTACAAATTTTTCAAAATTAAAAAGTTTTAATTTATACAAAATATAGAATTTTTGAAACATCAAATATTTACAAATTTTCTAATTTTTATAAATATTCTAATATTTACAAATTTTCTAATTTTTTTAAATATTCTAATATTTACAAGTTTTCTAATTTTTATAAATATTCTAATATTTACAAATTTCCGGATTATTTTAAATTTGTTAATTTTTACAAACTTTCGTATTTATAGTTATTTTTATAGGTTTAGAAATTTTTATAAATTTTACAATATTTCAAATTTCCATAACTTTTAAAATTTTTACAAATTTTCAAATTTTTACAAATGTTCCAATTTTTACAAATGTTCAAATTTTTACAAATTTTGACATTTTTTACAAATTTTGACATTTTTACAAATTTTTAAATTTTTCCAATGTTCAAATTTTTACAAATTTTCAAATTTTTACAAATTTTCAAATTTTTACAAATTTTCAAATTTTTACAAATTTTCAAATTTTTACAAATTTTCAAATTTTTACAAATTTTCAAATTTTTACAAATTTTCAAATTTTTACAAATTTTCAAATTTTTACAACTTTTCAAATTTTTATAAATTATCAAATTTTTACAAATTTTCAAATATTTACAAATTTTCAAATTTTTACATATGTTCAAATTTTTACAAATTTTTGAATTTTTACAAAATTTCGCGTTGTTATAAATTTTGCAAATTTTTACAAATTTTTCAAATTTAAAAAGATTAAATTAAAAAAAATATAGAGTTTTTGAAACTTATCAAATATTTACAAATTTTCTAATTTTTATAAATATTCTAATATTTACTAATTTTATAATTTTTATAAATATTCTAATATTTACATATTTTCTAATTTTTATAAATTTTCAAATTTTTACAAATTTTCAAATTTTTACAAATTTTCAAATTTTTACAAATTTCCAAATTTTTACAAATTTCCAAATTTTTACAAATTACCAAATTTTTACAAATTTCCAAATTTTTACAAATTTCCAAATTTTTACAAATTTCCAAATTTTTACAAATTTCCAAATTTTTACAAATTTCCAAATTTTTACAAATTTTCAAATATTTACAAATTTTCAAACTTTTACAAATGTTCAAATTTTTACAAATTTTTGAATTTTTACAAAATTTCGCGTTGTTATAAATTTTGCAAATTTTTACAAATTTTTCAAATTTAAAAAGATTTAATTTATACAAAATATAGAATTTTTGAAACTTATCAAATATTTACAAATTTTCTAATTTTTATAAATATTCTAATATTTACAAATTTTATAATTTTTATAAATATTCTAATATTTACATATTTTCTAATTTTTATAAATTTTCAAATTTTTACAAATTTTCAAATTTTTACAAAATTTCAAATTTATACAAATTTCCAAATTTTTACAAATTTCCAAATTTTTACAAATTTCCAAATTTTTACAAATTTCCAAATTTTTACAAATTTCCAAATTTTTACAAATTTCCAAATTTTTACAAATTTCCAAATTTTTACAAATTTCCAAATTTTTACAAATGTCCAAATTTTTACAAATGTTCAAATTTTTACAAATGTTCAAATTTTTACAAATTTTAAAATTTTTACAAATTTTAAAATTTTTACAAATTTTAAAATTTATTACTAATTTTGACATTTTTACAAATTTTAAAATTTTTCCAATTTGAAAATTTGTACAAATTTGAAGAATTTTTACAGAATATCCAATTTTTGAAAATTTTTTAATTATTACAAACTTCCAAATTTTTACAAATTTTCGAATATTTACATATTTTCGAATTTTTACAAAATTTCGTGTTATAAATTTTGCAAATTTTTACAAATTTTTCAAAATTAAAAAGTTTTAATTTATACAAAATATAGAATTTTTGAAACATCAAATATTTACAAATTTTCTAATTTTTATAAATATTCTAATATTTACTAATTTTATAATTTTTATAAATATTCTAATATTTACATATTTTCTAATTTTTATAAATTTTCAAATTTTTACAAATTTTCAAATTTTTACAAATTTTCAAATTTTTACAAATTTCCAAATTTTTACAAATTTCCAAATTTTTACAAATTACCAAATTTTTACAAATTTCCAAATTTTTACAAATTTCCAAATTTTTACTAATTTCCAAATTTTTACAAATTTTCAAATATTTACAAATTTTCAAACTTTTACAAATGTTCAAATTTTTACAACTTTTAGAATTTTTACAAAATTTCGCGTTGTTATAAATTTTGCAAATTTGTACAAATTTTTCAAATTTAAAAAGATTAAATTTATACAAAATATAGAATTTTTGAAACTTATCAAATATTTACAAATTTTCTAATTTTTATAAATATTCTAATATTTACAAATTTTATAATTTTTATTAATATTTACATATTTTCTAATTTTTATAAATTTTCAAATTTTTACAAATTTTCAAATTTTTACAAATTTTCAAATTTTTACAAATTTCCAAATTTTTACAAATTTCCAAATTTTTACAAATTTTCAAATTTTTACAAATTTTCAAATTTTTACAAATTTTCAAATTTTTACAAATTTTCAAATTTTTACAAATTTTCAAATTTTTACAACTTTTCAAATTTTTATAAATTATCAAATTTTTACAAATTTTCAAATATTTACAAATTTTCAAATTTTTACATATGTTCAAATTTTTACAAATTTTTGAATTTTTACAAAATTTCGCGTTGTTATAAATTTTGCAAATTTTTACAAATTTTTCAAATTTAAAAAGATTAAATTAAAAAAAATATAGAGTTTTTGAAACTTATCAAATATTTACAAATTTTCTAATTTTTATAAATATTCTAATATTTACTAATTTTATAATTTTTATAAATATTCTAATATTTACATATTTTCTAATTTTTATAAATTTTCAAATTTTTACAAATTTTCAAATTTTTACAAATTTTCAAATTTTTACAAATTTTCAAATTTTTACAAATTTCCAAATTTTTACAAATTTCCAAATTTTTACAAATTACCAAATTTTTACAAATTTCCAAATTTTTACAAATTTCCAAATTTTTACAAATTTCCAAATTTTTACAAATTTCCAAATTTTTACAAATTTCCAAATTTTTACAAATTTCCAAATTTTTACAAATTTTCAAATATTTACAAATTTTCAAACTTTTACAAATGTTCAAATTTTTACAAATTTTTGAATTTTTACAAAATTTCGCGTTGTTATAAATTTTGCAAATTTTTACAAATTTTTCAAATTTAAAAAGATTTAATTTATACAAAATATAGAATTTTTGAAACTTATCAAATATTTACAAATTTTCTAATTTTTATAAATATTCTAATATTTACAAATTTTATAATTTTTATAAATATTCTAATATTTACATATTTTCTAATTTTTATAAATTTTCAAATTTTTACAAATTTTCAAATTTTTACAAAATTTCAAATTTATACAAATTTCCAAATTTTTACAAATTTCCAAATTGTTACAAATTTCCAAATTTTTACAAATTTCCAAATTTTTACAAATTTCCAAATTTTTACAAATTTCCAAATTTTTACAAATTTCCAAATTTTTACAAATTTCCAAATTTTTACAAATTTCCAAATTTTTACAAATGTCCAAACTTTTACAAATGTTCAAATTTTTACAAATTTTAAAATTTATTACTAATTTTGACATTTTTACAAATTTTCAAATTTTTCCAATTTGAAAATTTGTAAAAATTTGAAGAATTTTTACAGAATATCCAATTTTTGAAAATTTTTTAATTATTACAAACTTCCAAATTTTTACAAATTTTCGAATATTTACATATTTTCGAATTTTTACAAAGTTTCGGATTATTTTAAATTTGTTAATTTTTACAAACTTTCGTATTTATAGTTATTTTTATAGGTTTAGAAATTTTTATAAATTTTACAATATTTCAAATTTTTACAAATTTTGACATTTTTTACAAATTTAGACATTTTTACAAATTTTCAAATTTTTCCAATGTTCAAATTTTTACAAATTTTCAAATTTTTACAAATTTTCAAATATTTACAAATTTTCAAATTTTTACAAATTTTCAAATTTTTACAAATTTTCAAATTTTTACAAATTTTCAAATGTTTACAAATTTTCAAATTTTTACAAATTTTCAAATTTTTACAAATTTTCAAATTTTTACAAATTTTCAAATTTTTACAAATTTTCAAATTTTTACAAATTATCAAATTTTTACAAATTTTCAAATATTTACAAATTTTCAAGTTTTTACAAATGTTCAAATTTTTACAAATTTTCGAATTTTTACAAAATTTCGTGTTGTTATAAATTTTGCAAATTTTTACAAATTTTTCAAAATTAAAAAGTTTTAATTTATACAAAATATAGAATTTTTGAAACTTATCATATATTTACAAATTTTCTAATTTTTATAAATATTCTAATATTTACAAATTTTCTAATTTTTTTAAATATTCTAATATATACAAGTTTTCTAATTTTTATAAATATTCTAATATTTACAAATTTCCGGATTATTTTAAATTTGTTAATTTTTACAAACTTTCGTATTTATAGTTATTTTTATAGGTTTAGAAATTTTTATAAATTTTACAATATTTCAAATTTCCATAACTTTTAAAATTTTTACAAATTTTCAAATTTTTACAAATGTTCCAATTTTTACAAATGTTCAAATTTTTACAAATTTTGACATTTTTTACAAATTTTGACATTTTTACAAATTTTTAAAATTTTCCAATGTTCAAATTTTTACAAATTTTCAAATTTTTACAAATTTTCAAATTTTAACAAATTTTCAAATTTTTACAAATTTTCAAATTTTTACAAATTTTCAAATTTTTACAAATTTTCAAATTTTTACAAATTTTCAAATTTTTACAAATTTTCAAATTTTTACAAATTTTCAAATATTTACAAATTTTCAAATTTTTACAAATTTTCAAATTTTTACAAATTTTCAAATTTTTACAAATTTTCAAATTTTTACAAATTTTCAAATTTTTACAAATTTTCAAATTTTTACAAATTTTCAAATTTTTACAAATTTTCAAATTTTTACAAATTTTCAAATTTTTACAAATTTTCAAATTTTTACAAATTTTCAAATTTTTACAAATTATCAAATTTTTACAAATTTTCAAATATTTACAAATTTTCAAGTTTTTACAAATGTTCAAATTTTTACAACTTTTCGAATTTTAACAAAATTTCGTGTTGTTATAAATTTTGCAAATTTTTACAAATTTTTCAAAATTAAAAAGTTTTAATTTATATAAAATATAGAATTTTTGAAACTTATCAAATATTTACAAATTTTCTAATTTTTATAAATATTCTAATATTTACAAATTTTCTAATTTTTTCAAATATTCTAATATTTACAAGTTTTCTAATTTTTATAAATATTCTAATATTTTCGGATTATTTTAAATTTGTTAATTTTTAGAAACTTTCGTATTTATAGTTATTTTTGTAGGTTTAGAAATTTTTATAAATTTTACAATATTTCAAATTTTTACAAATTTTCAAATTTTTACAAATTTTCAAATTTTTACAAATTTTCAAATTTTTACAAATTTTCAAATTTTTACAAATTTTCAAATTTTTACAAATTTTCAAATTTTTACAAATTTCCAAATTTTTACAAATTTCCAAATTTTTACAAATGTCCAAATTTTTACAAATTTTCAAATTTTTACAAATTTTAAAATTTGTTACTAATTTTGACATTTTTACAAATTTTCAAATTTTTACAAATTTTCAAATTTTTACAAATTATCAAATTTTTACATATTTTCGAATTTTTACAAAATTTCGTGTTATAAATTTTGCAAATTTTTACAAATTTTTCAAAATTAAAAAGTTTTAATTTATACAAAATATAGAATTTTTGAAACATCAAATATTTACAAATTTTCTAATTTTTATAAATATTCTAATATTTACAAATTTTCTAATTTTTTTAAATATTCTAATATTTACAAGTTTTCTAATTTTTATAAATATTCTAATATTTACAAATTTCCGGATTATTTTAAATTTGTTAATTTTTACAAACTTTCGTATTTATAGTTATTTTTATAGGTTTAGAAATTTTTATAAATTTTACAATATTTCAAATTTCTATAACTTTTAAAATTTTTACAAATTTTCAAATTTTTACAAATGTTCCAATTTTTACAAATGTTCAAATTTTTACAAATTTTGACATTTTTTACAAATTTTGACATTTTTACAAATTTTTAAATTTTTCCAATGTTCAAATTTTTACAAATTTTCAAATTTTTACAAATTTTCAAATTTTTACAAATTTTCATATTTTTACAAATTTTCAAGTTTTTACAAATGTTCAAATTTTTACAAATTTTCGAATTTTTACAAAATTTCGTGTTGTTATAAATTTTGCAAATTTTTACAAATTATTCAAAATTAAAAAGTTTTAATTTATACAAAATATAGAATTTTTGAAACTTATCAAATATTTACAAATTTTCTAATTTTTATAAATATTCTAATATTTACAAATTTTCTAATTTTTTCAAATATTCTAATATTTACAAGTTTTCTAATTTTTATAAATATTCTAATATTTACAAATTTTCGGATTATTTTAAATTTGTTAATTTTTACAAACTTTCGTATTTATAGTTATTTTTGTAGGTTTAGAAATTTTTATAAATTTTACAATATTTCAAATTTTTACAAATTTTCAATTTTTTACAAATTTTCAAATTTTTACAAATTTTCAAATTTTTACAAATTTTCAAATTTTTACAAATTTTCAAATTTTTACAAATTTTCAAATTTTTACAAATTTCCAAATTTTTACAAATTTCCAAATTTTTACAAATTTCCAAATTTTTACAAATTTCCAAATTTTTACAAATTTCCAAATTTTTACAAATTTCCAAATTTTTACAAATGTCCAAATTTTTACAAATGTTCAAATTTTTACAAATGTTCAAATTTTTACAAATTTTAAAATTTTTACAAATGTTCAAATTTTTACAAATTTTAAAATTTTTACAAATTTTAAAATTTATTACTAATTTTGACATTTTTACAAATTTTAAAATTTTTCCAATTTGAAAATTTGTACAAATTTGAAGAATTTTTACAGAATATCCAATTTTTGAAAATTTTTAATTATTACAAACTTCCAAATTTTTACAAATTTTCGAATATTTACATATTTTCGAATTTTTACAAAATTTCGTGTTATAAATTTTGCAAATTTTTACAAATTTTTCAAAATTAAAAAGTTTTAATTTATACAAAATATAGAATTTTTGAAACATCAAATATTTACAAATTTTCTAATTTTTATAAATATTCTAATATTTACAAATTTTCTAATTTTTTTAAATATTCTAATATTTACAAGTTTTCTAATTTTTATAAATATTCTAATATTTACAAATTTCCGGATTATTTTAAATTTGTTAATTTTTACAAACTTTCGTATTTATAGTTATTTTTATAGGTTTAGAAATTTTTATAAATTTTACAATATTTCAAATTTCCATAACTTTTAAAATTTTTACAAATTTTCAAATTTTTACAAATGTTCCAATTTTTACAAATGTTCAAATTTTTACAAATTTTGACATTTTTTACAAATTTTGACATTTTTACAAATTTTTAAATTTTTCCAATGTTCAAATTTTTACAAATTTTCAAATTTTTACAAATTTTCAAATTTTTACAAATTTTCAAATTTTTACAAATTTTCAAATTTTTACAAATTTTCAAATTTTTACAAATTTTCAAATTTTTACAAATTTTCAAATTTTTACAAATTTTCAAATTTTTACAACTTTTCAAATTTTTATAAATTATCAAATTTTTACAAATTTTCAAATATTTACAAATTTTCAAATTTTTACATATGTTCAAATTTTTACAAATTTTTGAATTTTTACAAAATTTCGCGTTGTTATAAATTTTGCAAATTTTTACAAATTTTTCAAATTTAAAAAGATTAAATTAAAAAAAATATAGAGTTTTTGAAACTTATCAAATATTTACAAATTTTCTAATTTTTATAAATATTCTAATATTTACTAATTTTATAATTTTTATAAATATTCTAATATTTACATATTTTCTAATTTTTATAAATTTTCAAATTTTTACAAATTTTCAAATTTTTACAAATTTTCAAATTTTTACAAATTTCCAAATTTTTACAAATTTCCAAATTTTTACAAATTACCAAATTTTTACAAATTTCCAAATTTTTACAAATTTCCAAATTTTTACAAATTTCCAAATTTTTACAAATTTCCAAATTTTTACAAATTTCCAAATTTTTACAAATTTCCAAATTTTTACAAATTTTCAAATATTTACAAATTTTCAAACTTTTACAAATGTTCAAATTTTTACAAATTTTTGAATTTTTACAAAATTTCGCGTTGTTATAAATTTTGCAAATTTTTACAAATTTTTCAAATTTAAAAAGATTTAATTTATACAAAATATAGAATTTTTGAAACTTATCAAATATTTACAAATTTTCTAATTTTTATAAATATTCTAATATTTACAAATTTTATAATTTTTATAAATATTCTAATATTTACATATTTTCTAATTTTTATAAATTTTCAAATTTTTACAAATTTTCAAATTTTTACAAAATTTCAAATTTATACAAATTTCCAAATTTTTACAAATTTCCAAATTTTTACAAATTTCCAAATTTTTACAAATTTCCAAATTTTTACAAATTTCCAAATTTTTACAAATTTCCAAATTTTTACAAATTTCCAAATTTTTACAAATTTCCAAATTTTTACAAATGTCCAAACTTTTACAAATGTTCAAATTTTTACAAATTTTAAAATTTATTACTAATTTTGACATTTTTACAAATTTTCAAATTTTTCCAATTTGAAAATTTGTAAAAATTTGAAGAATTTTTACAGAATATCCAATTTTTGAAAATTTTTTAATTATTACAAACTTCCAAATTTTTACAAATTTTCGAATATTTACATATTTTCGAATTTTTACAAATTTTCGGATTATTTTAAATTTGTTAATTTTTACAAACTTTCGTATTTATAGTTATTTTTATAGGTTTAGAAATTTTTATAAATTTTACAATATTTCAAATTTTTACAAATTTTGACATTTTTTACAAATTTAGACATTTTTACAAATTTTCAAATTTTTCCAATGTTCAAATTTTTACAAATTTTCAAATTTTTACAAATTTTCAAATATTTACAAATTTTCAAATTTTTACAAATTTTCAAATTTTTACAAATTTTCAAATTTTTACAAATTTTCAAATGTTTACAAATTTTCAAATTTTTACAAATTTTCAAATTTTTACAAATTTTCAAATTTTTACAAATTTTCAAATTTTTACAATTTTCAAATTTTTACAAATTATCAAATTTTTACAAATTTTCAAATATTTACAAATTTTCAAGTTTTTACAAATGTTCAAATTTTTACAAATTTTCGAATTTTTACAAAATTTCGTGTTGTTATAAATTTTGCAAATTTTTACAAATTTTTCAAAATTAAAAAGTTTTAATTTATACAAAATATAGAATTTTTGAAACTTATCATATATTTACAAATTTTCTAATTTTTATAAATATTCTAATATTTACAAATTTTCTAATTTTTTTAAATATTCTAATATATACAAGTTTTCTAATTTTTATAAATATTCTAATATTTACAAATTTCCGGATTATTTTAAATTTGTTAATTTTTACAAACTTTCGTATTTATAGTTATTTTTATAGGTTTAGAAATTTTTATAAATTTTACAATATTTCAAATTTCCATAACTTTTAAAATTTTTACAAATTTTCAAATTTTTACAAATGTTCCAATTTTTACAAATGTTCAAATTTTTACAAATTTTGACATTTTTTACAAATTTTGACATTTTTACAAATTTTTAAATTTTTCCAATGTTCAAATTTTTACAAATTTTCAAATTTTTACAAATTTTCAAATTTTTACAAATTTTCAAATTTTTACAAATTTTCAAATTTTTACAAATTTTCAAATTTTTACAAATTTTCAAATTTTTATAAATATTCTAATATTTACTAATTTTATAATTTTTATAAATATTCTAATATTTACATATTTTCTAATTTTTATAAATTTTCAAATTTTTACAAATTTTCAAATTTTTACAAATTTTCAAATTTTTACAAATTTCCAAATTTTTACAAATTTCCAAATTTTTACAAATTACCAAATTTTTACAAATTTCCAAATTTTTACAAATTTCCAAATTTTTACAAATTTCCAAATTTTTACAAATTTCCAAATTTTTACAAATTTCCAAATTTTTACAAATTTTCAAATATTTACAAATTTTCAAACTTTTACAAATGTTCAAATTTTTACAAATTTTTGAATTTTTACAAAATTTCGCGTTGTTATAAATTTTGCAAATTTTTACAAATTTTTCAAATTTAAAAAGATTTAATTTATACAAAATATAGAATTTTTGAAACTTATCAAATATTTACAAATTTTCTAATTTTTATAAATATTCTAATATTTACAAATTTTATAATTTTTATAAATATTCTAATATTTACATATTTTCTAATTTTTATAAATTTTCAAATTTTTACAAATTTTCAAATTTTTACAAAATTTCAAATTTATACAAATTTCCAAATTTTTACAAATTTCCAAATTTTTACAAATTTCCAAATTTTTACAAATTTCCAAATTTTTACAAATTTCCAAATTTTTACAAATTTCCAAATTTTTACAAATTTCCAAATTTTTACAAATTTCCAAATTTTTACAAATTTCCAAATTTTTACAAATGTCCAAATTTTTACAAATGTTCAAATTTTTACAAATGTTCAAATTTTTACAAATTTTAAAATTTTTACAAATTTTAAAATTTTTACAAATTTTAAAATTTATTACTAATTTTGACATTTTTACAAATTTTAAAATTTTTCCAATTTGAAAATTTGTACAAATTTGAAGAATTTTTACAGAATATCCAATTTTTGAAAATTTTTTAATTATTACAAACTTCCAAATTTTTACAAATTTTCGAATATTTACATATTTTCGAATTTTTACAAAATTTCGTGTTATAAATTTTGCAAATTTTTACAAATTTTTCAAAATTAAAAAGTTTTAATTTATACAAAATATAGAATTTTTGAAACATCAAATATTTACAAATTTTCTAATTTTTATAAATATTCTAATATTTACTAATTTTATAATTTTTATAAATATTCTAATATTTACATATTTTCTAATTTTTATAAATTTTCAAATTTTTACAAATTTTCAAATTTTTACAAATTTTCAAATTTTTACAAATTTCCAAATTTTTACAAATTTCCAAATTTTTACAAATTACCAAATTTTTACAAATTTCCAAATTTTTACAAATTTCCAAATTTTTACTAATTTCCAAATTTTTACAAATTTTCAAATATTTACAAATTTTCAAACTTTTACAAATGTTCAAATTTTTACAACTTTTTGAATTTTTACAAAATTTCGCGTTGTTATAAATTTTGCAAATTTGTACAAATTTTTCAAATTTAAAAAGATTAAATTTATACAAAATATAGAATTTTTGAAACTTATCAAATATTTACAAATTTTCTAATTTTTATAAATATTCTAATATTTACAAATTTTATAATTTTTATTAATATTTACATATTTTCTAATTTTTATAAATTTTCAAATTTTTACAAATTTTCAAATTTTTACAAATTTTCAAATTTTTACAAATTTCCAAATTTTTACAAATTTCCAAATTTTTACAAATTTTCAAATTTTTACAAATTTTCAAATTTTTACAAATTTTCAAATTTTTACAAATTTTCAAATTTTTACAACTTTTCAAATTTTTATAAATTATCAAATTTTTACAAATTTTCAAATATTTACAAATTTTCAAATTTTTACATATGTTCAAATTTTTACAAATTTTTGAATTTTTACAAAATTTCGCGTTGTTATAAATTTTGCAAATTTTTACAAATTTTTCAAATTTAAAAAGATTAAATTAAAAAAAATATAGAGTTTTTGAAACTTATCAAATATTTACAAATTTTCTAATTTTTATAAATATTCTAATATTTACTAATTTTATAATTTTTATAAATATTCTAATATTTACATATTTTCTAATTTTTATAAATTTTCAAATTTTTACAAATTTTCAAATTTTTACAAATTTTCAAATTTTTACAAATTTTCAAATTTTTACAAATTTCCAAATTTTTACAAATTTCCAAATTTTTACAAATTACCAAATTTTTACAAATTTCCAAATTTTTACAAATTTCCAAATTTTTACAAATTTCCAAATTTTTACAAATTTCCAAATTTTTACAAATTTCCAAATTTTTACAAATTTCCAAATTTTTACAAATTTTCAAATATTTACAAATTTTCAAACTTTTACAAATGTTCAAATTTTTACAAATTTTTGAATTTTTACAAAATTTCGCGTTGTTATAAATTTTGCAAATTTTTACAAATTTTTCAAATTTAAAAAGATTTAATTTATACAAAATATAGAATTTTTGAAACTTATCAAATATTTACAAATTTTCTAATTTTTATAAATATTCTAATATTTACAAATTTTATAATTTTTATAAATATTCTAATATTTACATATTTTCTAATTTTTATAAATTTTCAAATTTTTACAAATTTTCAAATTTTTACAAAATTTCAAATTTATACAAATTTCCAAATTTTTACAAATTTCCAAATTTTTACAAATTTCCAAATTTTTACAAATTTCCAAATTTTTACAAATTTCCAAATTTTTACAAATTTCCAAATTTTTACAAATGTCCAAATTTTTACAAATGTTCAAATTTTTACAAATTATCAAATTTTTACAAATTTTCAAATATTTACAAATTTTCAAGTTTTTACAAATGTTCAAATTTTTACAACTTTTCGAATTTTAACAAAATTTCGTGTTGTTATAAATTTTGCAAATTTTTACAAATTTTTCAAAATTAAAAAGTTTTAATTTATATAAAATATAGAATTTTTGAAACTTATCAAATATTTACAAATTTTCTAATTTTTATAAATATTCTAATATTTACAAATTTTCTAATTTTTTCAAATATTCTAATATTTACAAGTTTTCTAATTTTTATAAATATTCTAATATTTTCGGATTATTTTAAATTTGTTAATTTTTAGAAACTTTCGTATTTATAGTTATTTTTGTAGGTTTAGAAATTTTTATAAATTTTACAATATTTCAAATTTTTACAAATTTTCAAATTTTTACAAATTTTCAAATTTTTACAAATTTTCAAATTTTTACAAATTTTCAAATTTTTACAAATTTTCAAATTTTTACAAATTTTCAAATTTTTACAAATTTCCAAATTTTTACAAATTTCCAAATTTTTACAAATGTCCAAATTTTTACAAATTTTCAAATTTTTACAAATTTTAAAATTTGTTACTAATTTTGACATTTTTACAAATTTTCAAATTTTTACAAATTTTCAAATTTTTACAAATTATCAAATTTTTACATATTTTCGAATTTTTACAAAATTTCGTGTTATAAATTTTGCAAATTTTTACAAATTTTTCAAAATTAAAAAGTTTTAATTTATACAAAATATAGAATTTTTGAAACATCAAATATTTACAAATTTTCTAATTTTTATAAATATTCTAATATTTACAAATTTTCTAATTTTTTTAAATATTCTAATATTTACAAGTTTTCTAATTTTTATAAATTTTCAAATTTTTACAAATTTTCAAATTTTTACAAAATTTCAAATTTATACAAATTTCCAAATTTTTACAAATTTCCAAATTTTTACAAATTTCCAAATTTTTACAAATTTCCAAATTTTTACAAATTTCCAAATTTTTACAAATTTCCAAATTTTTACAAATTTCCAAATTTTTACAAATTTCCAAATTTTTACAAATGTCCAAACTTTTACAAATGTTCAAATTTTTACAAATTTTAAAATTTATTACTAATTTTGACATTTTTACAAATTTTCAAATTTTTCCAATTTGAAAATTTGTAAAAATTTGAAGAATTTTTACAGAATATCCAATTTTTGAAAATTTTTTAATTATTACAAACTTCCAAATTTTTACAAATTTTCGAATATTTACATATTTTCGAATTTTTACAAATTTTCGGATTATTTTAAATTTGTTAATTTTTACAAACTTTCGTATTTATAGTTATTTTTATAGGTTTAGAAATTTTTATAAATTTTACAATATTTCAAATTTTTACAAATTTTGACATTTTTTACAAATTTAGACATTTTTACAAATTTTCAAATTTTTCCAATGTTCAAATTTTTACAAATTTTCAAATTTTTACAAATTTTCAAATATTTACAAATTTTCAAATTTTTACAAATTTTCAAATTTTTACAAATTTTCAAATTTTTACAAATTTTCAAATGTTTACAAATTTTCAAATTTTTACAAATTTTCAAATTTTTACAAATTTTCAAATTTTTACAAATTTTCAAATTTTTACAATTTTCAAATTTTTACAAATTATCAAATTTTTACAAATTTTCAAATATTTACAAATTTTCAAGTTTTTACAAATGTTCAAATTTTTACAAATTTTCGAATTTTTACAAAATTTCGTGTTGTTATAAATTTTGCAAATTTTTACAAATTTTTCAAAATTAAAAAGTTTTAATTTATACAAAATATAGAATTTTTGAAACTTATCATATATTTACAAATTTTCTAATTTTTATAAATATTCTAATATTTACAAATTTTCTAATTTTTTTAAATATTCTAATATATACAAGTTTTCTAATTTTTATAAATATTCTAATATTTACAAATTTCCGGATTATTTTAAATTTGTTAATTTTTACAAACTTTCGTATTTATAGTTATTTTTATAGGTTTAGAAATTTTTATAAATTTTACAATATTTCAAATTTCCATAACTTTTAAAATTTTTACAAATTTTCAAATTTTTACAAATGTTCCAATTTTTACAAATGTTCAAATTTTTACAAATTTTGACATTTTTTACAAATTTTGACATTTTTACAAATTTTTAAATTTTTCCAATGTTCAAATTTTTACAAATTTTCAAATTTTTACAAATTTTCAAATTTTTACAAATTTTCAAATTTTTACAAATTTTCAAATTTTTACAAATTTTCAAATTTTTACAAATTTTCAAATTTTTATAAATATTCTAATATTTACTAATTTTATAATTTTTATAAATATTCTAATATTTACATATTTTCTAATTTTTATAAATTTTCAAATTTTTACAAATTTTCAAATTTTTACAAATTTTCAAATTTTTACAAATTTCCAAATTTTTACAAATTTCCAAATTTTTACAAATTACCAAATTTTTACAAATTTCCAAATTTTTACAAATTTCCAAATTTTTACAAATTTCCAAATTTTTACAAATTTCCAAATTTTTACAAATTTCCAAATTTTTACAAATTTTCAAATATTTACAAATTTTCAAACTTTTACAAATGTTCAAATTTTTACAAATTTTTGAATTTTTACAAAATTTCGCGTTGTTATAAATTTTGCAAATTTTTACAAATTTTTCAAATTTAAAAAGATTTAATTTATACAAAATATAGAATTTTTGAAACTTATCAAATATTTACAAATTTTCTAATTTTTATAAATATTCTAATATTTACAAATTTTATAATTTTTATAAATATTCTAATATTTACATATTTTCTAATTTTTATAAATTTTCAAATTTTTACAAATTTTCAAATTTTTACAAAATTTCAAATTTATACAAATTTCCAAATTTTTACAAATTTCCAAATTTTTACAAATTTCCAAATTTTTACAAATTTCCAAATTTTTACAAATTTCCAAATTTTTACAAATTTCCAAATTTTTACAAATTTCCAAATTTTTACAAATGTCCAAATTTTTACAAATGTTCAAATTTTTACAAATGTTCAAATTTTTACAAATTTTAAAATTTTTACAAATTTTAAAATTTTTACAAATTTTAAAATTTATTACTAATTTTGACATTTTTACAAATTTTAAAATTTTTCCAATTTGAAAATTTGTACAAATTTGAAGAATTTTTACAGAATATCCAATTTTTGAAAATTTTTTAATTATTACAAACTTCCAAATTTTTACAAATTTTCGAATATTTACATATTTTCGAATTTTTACAAAATTTCGTGTTATAAATTTTGCAAATTTTTACAAATTTTTCAAAATTAAAAAGTTTTAATTTATACAAAATATAGAATTTTTGAAACATCAAATATTTACAAATTTTCTAATTTTTATAAATATTCTAATATTTACTAATTTTATAATTTTTATAAATATTCTAATATTTACATATTTTCTAATTTTTATAAATTTTCAAATTTTTACAAATTTTCAAATTTTTACAAATTTTCAAATTTTTACAAATTTCCAAATTTTTACAAATTTCCAAATTTTTACAAATTACCAAATTTTTACAAATTTCCAAATTTTTACAAATTTCCAAATTTTTACTAATTTCCAAATTTTTACAAATTTTCAAATATTTACAAATTTTCAAACTTTTACAAATGTTCAAATTTTTACAACTTTTTGAATTTTTACAAAATTTCGCGTTGTTATAAATTTTGCAAATTTGTACAAATTTTTCAAATTTAAAAAGATTAAATTTATACAAAATATAGAATTTTTGAAACTTATCAAATATTTACAAATTTTCTAATTTTTATAAATATTCTAATATTTACAAATTTTATAATTTTTATTAATATTTACATATTTTCTAATTTTTATAAATTTTCAAATTTTTACAAATTTTCAAATTTTTACAAATTTTCAAATTTTTACAAATTTCCAAATTTTTACAAATTTCCAAATTTTTACAAATTTTCAAATTTTTACAAATTTTCAAATTTTTACAAATTTTCAAATTTTTACAAATTTTCAAATTTTTACAACTTTTCAAATTTTTATAAATTATCAAATTTTTACAAATTTTCAAATATTTACAAATTTTCAAATTTTTACATATGTTCAAATTTTTACAAATTTTTGAATTTTTACAAAATTTCGCGTTGTTATAAATTTTGCAAATTTTTACAAATTTTTCAAATTTAAAAAGATTAAATTAAAAAAAATATAGAGTTTTTGAAACTTATCAAATATTTACAAATTTTCTAATTTTTATAAATATTCTAATATTTACTAATTTTATAATTTTTATAAATATTCTAATATTTACATATTTTCTAATTTTTATAAATTTTCAAATTTTTACAAATTTTCAAATTTTTACAAATTTTCAAATTTTTACAAATTTTCAAATTTTTACAAATTTCCAAATTTTTACAAATTTCCAAATTTTTACAAATTACCAAATTTTTACAAATTTCCAAATTTTTACAAATTTCCAAATTTTTACAAATTTCCAAATTTTTACAAATTTCCAAATTTTTACAAATTTCCAAATTTTTACAAATTTTCAAATATTTACAAATTTTCAAACTTTTACAAATGTTCAAATTTTTACAAATTTTTGAATTTTTACAAAATTTCGCGTTGTTATAAATTTTGCAAATTTTTACAAATTTTTCAAATTTAAAAAGATTTAATTTATACAAAATATAGAATTTTTGAAACTTATCAAATATTTACAAATTTTCTAATTTTTATAAATATTCTAATATTTACAAATTTTATAATTTTTATAAATATTCTAATATTTACATATTTTCTAATTTTTATAAATTTTCAAATTTTTACAAATTTTCAAATTTTTACAAAATTTCAAATTTATACAAATTTCCAAATTTTTACAAATTTCCAAATTGTTACAAATTTCCAAATTTTTACAAATTTCCAAATTTTTACAAATTTCCAAATTTTTACAAATTTCCAAATTTTTACAAATTTCCAAATTTTTACAAATTTCCAAATTTTTACAAATTTCCAAATTTTTACAAATTTCCAAATTTTTACAAATGTCCAAACTTTTACAAATGTTCAAATTTTTACAAATTTTAAAATTTATTACTAATTTTGACATTTTTACAAATTTTCAAATTTTTCCAATTTGAAAATTTGTAAAAATTTGAAGAATTTTTACAGAATATCCAATTTTTGAAAATTTTTTAATTATTACAAACTTCCAAATTTTTACAAATTTTCGAATATTTACATATTTTCGAATTTTTACAAAGTTTCGGATTATTTTAAATTTGTTAATTTTTACAAACTTTCGTATTTATAGTTATTTTTATAGGTTTAGAAATTTTTATAAATTTTACAATATTTCAAATTTTTACAAATTTTGACATTTTTTACAAATTTAGACATTTTTACAAATTTTCAAATTTTTCCAATGTTCAAATTTTTACAAATTTTCAAATTTTTACAAATTTTCAAATATTTACAAATTTTCAAATTTTTACAAATTTTCAAATTTTTACAAATTTTCAAATTTTTACAAATTTTCAAATGTTTACAAATTTTCAAATTTTTACAAATTTTCAAATTTTTACAAATTTTCAAATTTTTACAAATTTTCAAATTTTTACAAATTTCCAAATTTTTACAAATTACCAAATTTTTACAAATTTCCAAATTTTTACAAATTACCAAATTTTTACAAATTTCCAAATTTTTACAAATTTCCAAATTTTTACAAATTTCCAAATTTTTACAAATTTCCAAATTTTTACAAATTTCCAAATTTTTACAAATTTTCAAATATTTACAAATTTTCAAACTTTTACAAATGTTCAAATTTTTACAAATTTTTGAATTTTTACAAAATTTCGCGTTGTTATAAATTTTGCAAATTTTTACAAATTTTTCAAATTTAAAAAGATTTAATTTATACAAAATATAGAATTTTTGAAACTTATCAAATATTTACAAATTTTCTAATTTTTATAAATATTCTAATATTTACAAATTTTATAATTTTTATAAATATTCTAATATTTACATATTTTCTAATTTTTATAAATTTTCAAATTTTTACAAATTTTCAAATTTTTACAAAATTTCAAATTTATACAAATTTCCAAATTTTTACAAATTTCCAAATTTTTACAAATTTCCAAATTTTTACAAATTTCCAAATTTTTACAAATTTCCAAATTTTTACAAATTTCCAAATTTTTACAAATTTCCAAATTTTTACAAATTTCCAAATTTTTACAAATGTCCAAACTTTTACAAATGTTCAAATTTTTACAAATTTTAAAATTTATTACTAATTTTGACATTTTTACAAATTTTCAAATTTTTCCAATTTGAAAATTTGTAAAAATTTGAAGAATTTTTACAGAATATCCAATTTTTGAAAATTTTTTAATTATTACAAACTTCCAAATTTTTACAAATTTTCGAATATTTACATATTTTCGAATTTTTACAAAGTTTCGGATTATTTTAAATTTGTTAATTTTTACAAACTTTCGTATTTATAGTTATTTTTATAGGTTTAGAAATTTTTATAAATTTTACAATATTTCAAATTTCCATAACTTTTAAAATTTTTACAAATTTTCAAATTTTTACAAATGTTCCAATTTTTACAAATGTTCAAATTTTTACAAATTTTGACATTTTTTACAAATTTTGACATTTTTACAAATTTTTAAATTTTTCCAATGTTCAAATTTTTACAAATTTTCAAATTTTTACAAATTTTCAAATTTTTACAAATTTTCAAATTTTTACAAATTTTCAAATTTTTACAAATTTTCAAATTTTTACAAATTTTCAAATTTTTACAAATTTTCAAATTTTTACAAATTTTCAAATTTTTACAAATTTTCAAATTTTTACAAATTTTCAAATTTTTACAACTTTTCAAATTTTTATAAATTATCAAATTTTTACAAATTTTCAAATATTTACAAATTTTCAAATTTTTACATATGTTCAAATTTTTACAAATTTTTGAATTTTTACAAAATTTCGCGTTGTTATAAATTTTGCAAATTTTTACAAATTTTTCAAATTTAAAAAGATTAAATTTATAAAAAATATAGAGTTTTTGAAACTTATCAAATATTTACAAATTTTCTAATTTTTATAAATATTCTAATATTTACTAATTTTATAATTTTTATAAATATTCTAATATTTACATATTTTCTAATTTTTATAAATTTTCAAATTTTTACAAATTTTCAAATTTTTACAAATTTTCAAATTTTTACAAATTTCCAAATTTTTACAAATTTCCAAATTTTTACAAATTACCAAATTTTTACAAATTTCCAAATTTTTACAAATTTCCAAATTTTTACTAATTTCCAAATTTTTACAAATTTTCAAATATTTACAAATTTTCAAACTTTTACAAATGTTCAAATTTTTACAACTTTTTGAATTTTTACAAAATTTCGCGTTGTTATAAATTTTGCAAATTTGTACAAATTTTTCAAATTTAAAAAGATTAAATTTATACAAAATATAGAATTTTTGAAACTTATCAAATATTTACAAATTTTCTAATTTTTATAAATATTCTAATATTTACAAATTTTATAATTTTTATTAATATTTACATATTTTCTAATTTTTATAAATTTTCAAATTTTTACAAATTTTCAAATTTTTACAAATTTTCAAATTTTTACAAATTTCCAAATTTTTACAAATTTCCAAATTTTTACAAATTTTCAAATTTTTACAAATTTTCAAATTTTTACAAATTTTCAAATTTTTACAAATTTTCAAATTTTTACAACTTTTCAAATTTTTATAAATTATCAAATTTTTACAAATTTTCAAATATTTACAAATTTTCAAATTTTTACATATGTTCAAATTTTTACAAATTTTTGAATTTTTACAAAATTTCGCGTTGTTATAAATTTTGCAAATTTTTACAAATTTTTCAAATTTAAAAAGATTAAATTAAAAAAAATATAGAGTTTTTGAAACTTATCAAATATTTACAAATTTTCTAATTTTTATAAATATTCTAATATTTACTAATTTTATAATTTTTATAAATATTCTAATATTTACATATTTTCTAATTTTTATAAATTTTCAAATTTTTACAAATTTTCAAATTTTTACAAATTTTCAAATTTTTACAAATTTTCAAATTTTTACAAATTTCCAAATTTTTACAAATTTCCAAATTTTTACAAATTACCAAATTTTTACAAATTTCCAAATTTTTACAAATTTCCAAATTTTTACAAATTTCCAAATTTTTACAAATTTCCAAATTTTTACAAATTTCCAAATTTTTACAAATTTTCAAATATTTACAAATTTTCAAACTTTTACAAATGTTCAAATTTTTACAAATTTTTGAATTTTTACAAAATTTCGCGTTGTTATAAATTTTGCAAATTTTTACAAATTTTTCAAATTTAAAAAGATTTAATTTATACAAAATATAGAATTTTTGAAACTTATCAAATATTTACAAATTTTCTAATTTTTATAAATATTCTAATATTTACAAATTTTATAATTTTTATAAATATTCTAATATTTACATATTTTCTAATTTTTATAAATTTTCAAATTTTTACAAATTTTCAAATTTTTACAAAATTTCAAATTTATACAAATTTCCAAATTTTTACAAATTTCCAAATTGTTACAAATTTCCAAATTTTTACAAATTTCCAAATTTTTACAAATTTCCAAATTTTTACAAATTTCCAAATTTTTACAAATTTCCAAATTTTTACAAATTTCCAAATTTTTACAAATTTCCAAATTTTTACAAATGTCCAAACTTTTACAAATGTTCAAATTTTTACAAATTTTAAAATTTATTACTAATTTTGACATTTTTACAAATTTTCAAATTTTTCCAATTTGAAAATTTGTAAAAATTTGAAGAATTTTTACAGAATATCCAATTTTTGAAAATTTTTTAATTATTACAAACTTCCAAATTTTTACAAATTTTCGAATATTTACATATTTTCGAATTTTTACAAAGTTTCGGATTATTTTAAATTTGTTAATTTTTACAAACTTTCGTATTTATAGTTATTTTTATAGGTTTAGAAATTTTTATAAATTTTACAATATTTCAAATTTTTACAAATTTTGACATTTTTTACAAATTTAGACATTTTTACAAATTTTCAAATTTTTCCAATGTTCAAATTTTTACAAATTTTCAAATTTTTACAAATTTTCAAATATTTACAAATTTTCAAATTTTTACAAATTTTCAAATTTTTACAAATTTTCAAATTTTTACAAATTTTCAAATGTTTACAAATTTTCAAATTTTTACAAATTTTCAAATTTTTACAAATTTTCAAATTTTTACAAATTTTCAAATTTTTACAAATTTTCAAATTTTTACAAATTATCAAATTTTTACAAATTTTCAAATATTTACAAATTTTCAAGTTTTTACAAATGTTCAAATTTTTACAAATTTTCGAATTTTTACAAAATTTCGTGTTGTTATAAATTTTGCAAATTTTTACAAATTTTTCAAAATTAAAAAGTTTTAATTTATACAAAATATAGAATTTTTGAAACTTATCATATATTTACAAATTTTCTAATTTTTATAAATATTCTAATATTTACAAATTTTCTAATTTTTTTAAATATTCTAATATATACAAGTTTTCTAATTTTTATAAATATTCTAATATTTACAAATTTCCGGATTATTTTAAATTTGTTAATTTTTACAAACTTTCGTATTTATAGTTATTTTTATAGGTTTAGAAATTTTTATAAATTTTACAATATTTCAAATTTCCATAACTTTTAAAATTTTTACAAATTTTCAAATTTTTACAAATGTTCCAATTTTTACAAATGTTCAAATTTTTACAAATTTTGACATTTTTTACAAATTTTGACATTTTTACAAATTTTTAAATTTTTCCAATGTTCAAATTTTTACAAATTTTCAAATTTTTACAAATTTTCAAATTTTAACAAATTTTCAAATTTTTACAAATTTTCAAATTTTTACAAATTTTCAAATTTTTACAAATTTTCAAATTTTTACAAATTTTCAAATTTTTACAAATTTTCAAATTTTTACAAATTTTCAAATATTTACAAATTTTCAAATTTTTACAAATTTTCAAATTTTTACAAATTTTCAAATTTTTACAAATTTTCAAATTTTTACAAATTTTCAAATTTTTACAAATTTTCAAATTTTTACAAATTTTCAAATTTTTACAAATTTTCAAATTTTTACAAATTTTCAAATTTTTACAAATTTTCAAATTTTTACAAATTTTCAAATTTTTACAAATTATCAAATTTTTACAAATTTTCAAATATTTACAAATTTTCAAGTTTTTACAAATGTTCAAATTTTTACAACTTTTCGAATTTTAACAAAATTTCGTGTTGTTATAAATTTTGCAAATTTTTACAAATTTTTCAAAATTAAAAAGTTTTAATTTATATAAAATATAGAATTTTTGAAACTTATCAAATATTTACAAATTTTCTAATTTTTATAAATATTCTAATATTTACAAATTTTCTAATTTTTTCAAATATTCTAATATTTACAAGTTTTCTAATTTTTATAAATATTCTAATATTTTCGGATTATTTTAAATTTGTTAATTTTTAGAAACTTTCGTATTTATAGTTATTTTTGTAGGTTTAGAAATTTTTATAAATTTTACAATATTTCAAATTTTTACAAATTTTCAAATTTTTACAAATTTTCAAATTTTTACAAATTTTCAAATTTTTACAAATTTTCAAATTTTTACAAATTTTCAAATTTTTACAAATTTTCAAATTTTTACAAATTTCCAAATTTTTACAAATTTCCAAATTTTTACAAATGTCCAAATTTTTACAAATTTTAAAATTTGTTACTAATTTTGACATTTTTACAAATTTTCAAATTTTTACAAATTTTCAAATTTTTACAAATTATCAAATTTTTACATATTTTCGAATTTTTACAAAATTTCGTGTTATAAATTTTGCAAATTTTTACAAATTTTTCAAAATTAAAAAGTTTTAATTTATACAAAATATAGAATTTTTGAAACATCAAATATTTACAAATTTTCTAATTTTTATAAATATTCTAATATTTACAAATTTTCTAATTTTTTTAAATATTCTAATATTTACAAGTTTTCTAATTTTTATAAATATTCTAATATTTACAAATTTCCGGATTATTTTAAATTTGTTAATTTTTACAAACTTTCGTATTTATAGTTATTTTTATAGGTTTAGAAATTTTTATAAATTTTACAATATTTCAAATTTCTATAACTTTTAAAATTTTTACAAATTTTCAAATTTTTACAAATGTTCCAATTTTTACAAATGTTCAAATTTTTACAAATTTTGACATTTTTTACAAATTTTGACATTTTTACAAATTTTTAAATTTTTCCAATGTTCAAATTTTTACAAATTTTCAAATTTTTACAAATTTTCAAATTTTTACAAATTTTCATATTTTTACAAATTTTCAAGTTTTTACAAATGTTCAAATTTTTACAAATTTTCGAATTTTTACAAAATTTCGTGTTGTTATAAATTTTGCAAATTTTTACAAATTATTCAAAATTAAAAAGTTTTAATTTATACAAAATATAGAATTTTTGAAACTTATCAAATATTTACAAATTTTCTAATTTTTATAAATATTCTAATATTTACAAATTTTCTAATTTTTTCAAATATTCTAATATTTACAAGTTTTCTAATTTTTATAAATATTCTAATATTTACAAATTTTCGGATTATTTTAAATTTGTTAATTTTTACAAACTTTCGTATTTATAGTTATTTTTGTAGGTTTAGAAATTTTTATAAATTTTACAATATTTCAAATTTTTACAAATTTTGACATTTTTTACAAATTTAGACATTTTTACAAATTTTAAAATTTTTCCAATGTTCAAATTTTTACAAAGTTTCAAATTTTTACAAATTTTCAAATTTTTACAAATTTTCAAATTTTTACAAATTTTCAAATTTTTACAAATTTTCAAATATTTACAAATTTTCAAATTTTTACAAATTTTCAAATTTTTACAAATTTTCAAATTTTTACAAATTTTCAAATTTTTACAAATTTTCAAATTTTTACAAATTTTCAAATTTTTACAAATTTTCAAATTTTTACAAATTTTCAAATTTTTACAAATTTTCAAATTTTTACAAATTATCAAATTTTTACAAATTTTCAAATATTTACAAATTTTCAAGTTTTTACAAATGTTCAAATTTTTACAAATTTTCGAATTTTTACAAAATTTCGTGTTGTTATAAATTTTGCAAATTTTTACAAATTTTTCAAAATTAAAAAGTTTTAATTTATACAAAATATAGAATTTTTGAAACTTATCAAATATTTACAAATTTTCTAATTTTTATAAATATTCTAATATTTACAAATTTTCTAATTTTTATAATTATTCTAATATTTACAAATTTTCTAATTTTTATAAATATTCTAATATTTACAAATTTTAGGATTATTTTAAATTTGTTAATTTTTACAAACTTTCGTATCTATAGTTATTTTTATAGGTTTAGAAATTTTTATAAATTTTACAAAATTTCAAATTTCTATAACTTTTAAAATTTTTACAAATGTTCAAATTTTTACAAATTTTGACATTTTTTACAAATTTTGACATTCTTACAAATTTTAAAATTTTTCCAATTTTCAAAGTTTACAAATTTTCAAATTTTTACAAATTTGCAAATTTTTATAAATTTTCAAATTTTTACAAATTTTCAAATTTTTACAAATTTCCAAATTTTTACAAATTTCCAAATTTTTACAAATTTCCAAATTTTTACAAATTTCCAAATTTTTACAAATTTCCAAATTTTTACAAATTTCCAAATTTTTACAAATTTCCAAATTTTTACAAATTTCCAAATTTTTACAAATTTCCAAATTTTTACAAATTTCCAAATTTTGACATTTTTACAAATTTTTAAATTTTTCCAATGTTCAAATTTTTACAAATGTTCAAATTTTTACAAATTATAAAATTTTTACAAATTTTATAATTTATTACTAATTTTGACATTTTTACAAATTTTCAAATTTTTCCAATTTGAAAATTTGTAAAAAATTGAAGAATTTTTACAGAATATCCAATTTTTGAAACTTTTTTAATTATTACAAACTTCCAAATTTTTACAAACTTTCGAATATTTACATATTTTCGAATTTTTACAAAATTTCGTGTTGTTATAAATTTTGCAAATTTTTACAAATTTTTCAAAATTAAAAAGTTTTAATTTATACAAAATATAGAATTTTTGAATCTTATCAAATATTTACAAATTTTCTAATTTTTATAAATATTCTAATATTTACAAATTTTCTAATTTTTTCAAATATTCTAATATTTACAAGTAGTTATTTTTATAGGTTTAGAAATTTTTATAAATTTTACAATATTTCAAATTTTTACAAATTTTGACATTTTTTACAAATTTAGACATTTTTACAAATTTTAAAATTTTTCCAATGTTCAAATTTTTACAAATTTTCAAATTTTTACAAATTTTCAAATTTTTACAAATTTTCAAATTTTTACAAATTTTCAAATATTTACAAATTTTCAAATTTTTACAAATTTTCAAATTTTTACAAATTTTCAAATTTTTACAAATTTTCAAATTTTTACAAATTTTCAAATTTTTACAAATTTTCAAATTTTTACAAATTTTCAAATTTTTACAAATTTTCAAATTTTTACAAATTATCAAATTTTTACAAATTTTCAAATATTTACAAATTTTCAAGTTTTTACAAATGTTCAAATTTTTACAAATTTTCGAATTTTTACAAAATTTCGTGTTGTTATAAATTTTGCAAATTTTTACAAATTTTTCAAAATTAAAAAGTTTTAATTTATACAAAATATAGAATTTTTGAAACTTATCATATATTTACAAATTTTCTAATTTTTATAAATATTCTAATATTTACAAATTTTCTAATTTTTTTAAATATTCTAATATATACAAGTTTTCTAATTTTTATAAATATTCTAATATTTACAAATTTCCGGATTATTTTAAATTTGTTAATTTTTACAAACTTTCGTATTTATAGTTATTTTTATAGGTTTAGAAATTTTTATAAATTTTACAATATTTCAAATTTCCATAACTTTTAAAATTTTTACAAATTTTCAAATTTTTACAAATGTTCCAATTTTTACAAATGTTCAAATTTTTACAAATTTTGACATTTTTTACAAATTTTGACATTTTTACAAATTTTTAAATTTTTCCAATGTTCAAATTTTTACAAATTTTCAAATTTTTACAAATTTTCAAATTTTTACAAATTTTCAAATTTTTACAAATTTTCATATTTTTACAAATTTTCAAGTTTTTACAAATGTTCAAATTTTTACAAATTTTCGAATTTTTACAAAATTTCGTGTTGTTATAAATTTTGCAAATTTTTACAAATTTTTCAAAATTAAAAAGTTTTAATTTATACAAAATATAGAATTTTTGAAACTTATCAAATATTTACAAATTTTCTAATTTTTATAAATATTCTAATATTTACAAATTTTCTAATTTTTTCAAATATTCTAATATTTACAAGTTTTCTAATTTTTATAAATATTCTAATATTTACAAATTTTCGGATTATTTTAAATTTGTTAATTTTTACAAACTTTCGTATTTATAGTTATTTTTGTAGGTTTAGAAATTTTTATAAATTTTACAATATTTCAAATTTTTACAAATTTTCAAATTTTTACAAATTTTCAAATTTTTACAAATTTTCAAATTTTTACAAATTTTCAAATTTTTACAAATTTCCAAATTTTTACAAATTTCCAAATTTTTACAAATTTCCAAATTTTTACAAATTTCCAAATTTTTACAAATTTCCAAATTTTTACAAATGTCCAAATTTTTACAAATGTTCAAATTTTTACAAATGTTCAAATTTTTACAAATTTTAAAATTTTTACAAATGTTCAAATTTTTACAAATTTTAAAATTTTTACAAATTTTAAAATTTTTACAAATTTTAAAATTTATTACTAATTTTGACATTTTTACAAATTTTAAAATTTTTCCAATTTGAAAATTTGTACAAATTTGAAGAATTTTTACAGAATATCCAATTTTTGAAAATTTTTTAATTATTACAAACTTCCAAATTTTTACAAATTTTCGAATATTTACATATTTTCGAATTTTTACAAAATTTCGTGTTATAAATTTTGCAAATTTTTACAAATTTTTCAAAATTAAAAAGTTTTAATTTATACAAAATATAGAATTTTTGAAACATCAAATATTTACAAATTTTCTAATTTTTATAAATATTCTAATATTTACAAATTTTCTAATTTTTTTAAATATTCTAATATTTACAAGTTTTCTAATTTTTATAAATATTCTAATATTTACAAATTTCCGGATTATTTTAAATTTGTTAATTTTTACAAACTTTCGTATTTATAGTTATTTTTATAGGTTTAGAAATTTTTATAAATTTTACAATATTTCAAATTTCCATAACTTTTAAAATTTTTACAAATTTTCAAATTTTTACAAATGTTCCAATTTTTACAAATGTTCAAATTTTTACAAATTTTGACATTTTTTACAAATTTTGACATTTTTACAAATTTTTAAATTTTTCCAATGTTCAAATTTTTACAAATTTTCAAATTTTTACAAATTTTCAAATTTTTACAAATTTTCAAATTTTTACAAATTTTCAAATTTTTACAAATTTTCAAATTTTTACAAATTTTCAAATTTTTACAAATTTTCAAATTTTTACAAATTTTCAAATTTTTACAACTTTTCAAATTTTTATAAATTATCAAATTTTTACAAATTTTCAAATATTTACAAATTTTCAAATTTTTACATATGTTCAAATTTTTACAAATTTTTGAATTTTTACAAAATTTCGCGTTGTTATAAATTTTGCAAATTTTTACAAATTTTTCAAATTTAAAAAGATTAAATTTATAAAAAATATAGAGTTTTTGAAACTTATCAAATATTTACAAATTTTCTAATTTTTATAAATATTCTAATATTTACTAATTTTATAATTTTTATAAATACAATATTTACAAATTTTATAATTTTTATAAATATTCTAATATTTACATATTTTCTAATTTTTATAAATTTTCAAATTTTTACAAATTTTCAAATTTTTACAAATTTTCAAATTTATACAAATTTCCAAATTTTTACAAATTTCCAAATTTTTACAAATTTCCAAATTTTTACAAATTTCCAAATTTTTACAAATTTCCAAATTTTTACAAATTTCCAAATTTTTACAAATTTCCAAATTTTTACAAATTTCCAAATTTTTACAAATGTCCAAACTTTTACAAATGTTCAAATTTTTACAAATTTTAAAATTTATTACTAATTTTGACATTTTTACAAATTTTCAAATTTTTCCAATTTGAAAATTTGTAAAAATTTGAAGAATTTTTACAGAATATCCAATTTTTGAAAATTTTTTAATTATTACAAACTTCCAAATTTTTACAAATTTTCGAATATTTACATATTTTCGAATTTTTACAAATTTTCGGATTATTTTAAATTTGTTAATTTTTACAAACTTTCGTATTTATAGTTATTTTTATAGGTTTAGAAATTTTTATAAATTTTACAATATTTCAAATTTTTACAAATTTTGACATTTTTTACAAATTTAGACATTTTTACAAATTTAAAAATTTTTCCAATGTTCAAATTTTTACAAATTTTCAAATTTTTACAAATTTTCAAATTTTTACAAATTTTCAAATTTTTACAAATTTTCAAATATTTACAAATTTTCAAATTTTTACAAATTTTCAAATTTTTACAAATTTTCAAATTTTTACAAATTTTCAAATTTTTACAAATTTTCAAATTTTTACAAATTTTCAAATTTTTACAAATTTTCAAATTTTTACAAATTTTCAAATTTTTACAAATTATCAAATTTTTACAAATTTTCAAATATTTACAAATTTTCAAGTTTTTACAAATGTTCAAATTTTTACAAATTTCGAATTTTTACAAAATTTCGTGTTGTTATAAATTTTGCAAATTTTTACAAATTTTTCAAAATTAAAAAGTTTTAATTTATACAAAATATAGAATTTTTGAAACTTATCATATATTTACAAATTTTCTAATTTTTATAAATATTCTAATATTTACAAATTTTCTAATTTTTTTAAATATTCTAATATATACAAGTTTTCTAATTTTTATAAATATTCTAATATTTACAAATTTCCGGATTATTTTAAATTTGTTAATTTTTACAAACTTTCGTATTTATAGTTATTTTTATAGGTTTAGAAATTTTTATAAATTTTACAATATTTCAAATTTCCATAACTTTTAAAATTTTTACAAATTTTCAAATTTTTACAAATGTTCCAATTTTTACAAATGTTCAAATTTTTACAAATTTTGACATTTTTTACAAATTTTGACATTTTTACAAATTTTTAAATTTTTCCAATGTTCAAATTTTTACAAATTTTCAAATTTTTACAAATTTTCAAATTTTTACAAATTTTCAAATTTTTACAAATTTTCATATTTTTACAAATTTTCAAGTTTTTACAAATGTTCAAATTTTTACAAATTTTCGAATTTTTACAAAATTTCGTGTTGTTATAAATTTTGCAAATTTTTACAAATTTTTCAAAATTAAAAAGTTTTAATTTATACAAAATATAGAATTTTTGAAACTTATCAAATATTTACAAATTTTCTAATTTTTATAAATATTCTAATATTTACAAATTTTCTAATTTTTTCAAATATTCTAATATTTACAAGTTTTCTAATTTTTATAAATATTCTAATATTTACAAATTTTCGGATTATTTTAAATTTGTTAATTTTTACAAACTTTCGTATTTATAGTTATTTTTGTAGGTTTAGAAATTTTTATAAATTTTACAATATTTCAAATTTTTACAAATTTTCAAATTTTTACAAATTTTCAAATTTTTACAAATTTTCAAATTTTTACAAATTTTCAAATTTTTACAAATTTCCAAATTTTTACAAATTTCCAAATTTTTACAAATTTCCAAATTTTTACAAATTTCCAAATTTTTACAAATTTCCAAATTTTTACAAATGTCCAAATTTTTACAAATGTTCAAATTTTTACAAATGTTCAAATTTTTACAAATTTTAAAATTTTTACAAATGTTCAAATTTTTACAAATTTTAAAATTTTTACAAATTTTAAAATTTTTACAAATTTTAAAATTTATTACTAATTTTGACATTTTTACAAATTTTAAAATTTTTCCAATTTGAAAATTTGTACAAATTTGAAGAATTTTTACAGAATATCCAATTTTTGAAAATTTTTTAATTATTACAAACTTCCAAATTTTTACAAATTTTCGAATATTTACATATTTTCGAATTTTTACAAAATTTCGTGTTATAAATTTTGCAAATTTTTACAAATTTTTCAAAATTAAAAAGTTTTAATTTATACAAAATATAGAATTTTTGAAACATCAAATATTTACAAATTTTCTAATTTTTATAAATATTCTAATATTTACAAATTTTCTAATTTTTTTAAATATTCTAATATTTACAAGTTTTCTAATTTTTATAAATATTCTAATATTTACAAATTTCCGGATTATTTTAAATTTGTTAATTTTTACAAACTTTCGTATTTATAGTTATTTTTATAGGTTTAGAAATTTTTATAAATTTTACAATATTTCAAATTTCCATAACTTTTAAAATTTTTACAAATTTTCAAATTTTTACAAATGTTCCAATTTTTACAAATGTTCAAATTTTTACAAATTTTGACATTTTTTACAAATTTTGACATTTTTACAAATTTTTAAATTTTTCCAATGTTCAAATTTTTACAAATTTTCAAATTTTTACAAATTTTCAAATTTTTACAAATTTTCAAATTTTTACAAATTTTCAAATTTTTACAAATTTTCAAATTTTTACAAATTTTCAAATTTTTACAAATTTTCAAATTTTTACAAATTTTCAAATTTTTACAACTTTTCAAATTTTTATAAATTATCAAATTTTTACAAATTTTCAAATATTTACAAATTTTCAAATTTTTACATATGTTCAAATTTTTACAAATTTTTGAATTTTTACAAAATTTCGCGTTGTTATAAATTTTGCAAATTTTTACAAATTTTTCAAATTTAAAAAGATTAAATTTATAAAAAATATAGAGTTTTTGAAACTTATCAAATATTTACAAATTTTCTAATTTTTATAAATATTCTAATATTTACTAATTTTATAATTTTTATAAATACAATATTTACAAATTTTATAATTTTTATAAATATTCTAATATTTACATATTTTCTAATTTTTATAAATTTTCAAATTTATACAAATTTCCAAATTTTTACAATTTCCAAATTTTTACAAATTTCCAAATTTTTACAAATTTCCAAATTTTTACAAATTCCAAATTTTTACAAATTTCCAAATTTTTACAAATTTCCAAATTTTACAAATTTCCAAATTTTTACAAATGTCCAAACTTTTACAAATGTTCAAATTTTTACAAATTTTAAAATTTATTACTAATTTTGACATTTTTACAAATTTTCAAATTTTTCCAATTTGAAAATTTGTAAAAATTTGAAGAATTTTTACAGAATATCCAATTTTTGAAAATTTTTTAATTATTACAAACTTCCAAATTTTTACAAATTTTCGAATATTTACATATTTTCGAATTTTTACAAATTTTCGGATTATTTTAAATTTGTTAATTTTTACAAACTTTCGTATTTATAGTTATTTTTATAGGTTTAGAAATTTTTATAAATTTTACAATATTTCAAATTTTTACAAATTTTGACATTTTTTACAAATTTAGACATTTTTACAAATTTTAAAATTTTTCCAATGTTCAAATTTTTACAAATTTTCAAATTTTTACAAATTTTCAAATTTTTACAAATTTTCAAATTTTTACAAATTTTCAAATTTTTACAAATTTTCAAATTTTTACAAATTTTCAAATTTTTACAAATTTTCAAATTTTTACAAATTTTCAAATTTTTACAAATTTTCAAATTTTTACAAATTTTCAAATTTTTACAAATTTTCAAATTTTTACAAATTTTCAAATTTTTACAAATTTTCAAATTTTTACAAATTATCAAATTTTTACAAATTTTCAAATATTTACAAATTTTCAAGTTTTTACAAATGTTCAAATTTTTACAAATTTTCGAATTTTTACAAAATTTCGTGTTGTTATAAATTTTGCAAATTTTTACAAATTTTTCAAAATTAAAAAGTTTTAATTTATACAAAATATAGAATTTTTGAAACTTATCATATATTTACAAATTTTCTAATTTTTATAAATATTCTAATATTTACAAATTTTCTAATTTTTTTAAATATTCTAATATATACAAGTTTTCTAATTTTTATAAATATTCTAATATTTACAAATTTCCGGATTATTTTAAATTTGTTAATTTTTACAAACTTTCGTATTTATAGTTATTTTTATAGGTTTAGAAATTTTTATAAATTTTACAATATTTCAAATTTCCATAACTTTTAAAATTTTTACAAATTTTCAAATTTTTACAAATGTTCCAATTTTTACAAATGTTCAAATTTTTACAAATTTTGACATTTTTTACAAATTTTGACATTTTTACAAATTTTTAAATTTTTCCAATGTTCAAATTTTTACAAATTTTCAAATTTTTACAAATTTTCAAATTTTTACAAATTTTCAAATTTTTACAAATTTTCAAATTTTTACAAATTTTCAAATTTTTACAAATTTTCAAATTTTTACAAATTTTCAAATTTTTACAAATTTTCAAATTTTTACAAATTTTCAAATTTTTACAACTTTTCAAATTTTTATAAATTATCAAATTTTTACAAATTTTCAAATATTTACAAATTTTCAAATTTTTACATATGTTCAAATTTTTACAAATTTTTGAATTTTTACAAAATTTCGCGTTGTTATAAATTTTGCAAATTTTTACAAATTTTTCAAATTTAAAAAGATTAAATTTATAAAAAATATAGAGTTTTTGAAACTTATCAAATATTTACAAATTTTCTAATTTTTATAAATATTCTAATATTTACTAATTTTATAATTTTTATAAATATTCTAATATTTACATATTTTCTAATTTTTATAAATTTTCAAATTTTTACAAATTTTCAAATTTTTACAAATTTTCAAATTTTTACAAATTTCCAAATTTTTACAAATTTCCAAATTTTTACAAATTACCAAATTTTTACAAATTTCCAAATTTTTACAAATTTCCAAATTTTTACAAATTTCCAAATTTTTACAAATTTTCAAATATTTACAAATTTTCAAACTTTTACAAATGTTCAAATTTTTACAACTTTTTGAATTTTTACAAAATTTCGCGTTGTTATAAATTTTGCAAATTTTTACAAATTTTTCAAATTTAAAAAGATTAAATTTATACAAAATATAGAATTTTTGAAACTTATCAAATATTTACAAATTTTCTAATTTTTATAAATATTCTAATATTTACAAATTTTATAATTTTTATTAATATTTACATATTTTCTAATTTTTATAAATTTTCAAATTTTTACAAATTTTCAAATTTTTACAAATTTTCAAATTTTTACAAATTTCCAAATTTTTACAAATTTCCAAATTTTTACAAATTTCCAAATTTTTACAAATTTCCAAATTTTTACAAATTTCCAAATTTTTACAAATTTCCAAATTTTTACAAATTTCCAAATTTTTACAAATTTCCAAATTTTTACAAATTTCCAAATTTTTACAAATTTCCAAATTTTTACAAATTTCCAAATTTTTACAAATGTCCAAACTTTTACAAATGTTCAAATTTTTACAAATTTTAAAATTTATTACTAATTTTGACATTTTTACAAATTTTCAAATTTTTCCAATTTGAAAATTTGTAAAAATTTGAAGAATTTTTACAGAATATCCAATTTTTGAAAATTTTTTAATTATTACAAACTTCCAAATTTTTACAAATTTTCGAATATTTACATATTTTCGAATTTTTACAAATTTTCGGATTATTTTAAATTTGTTAATTTTTACAAACTTTCGTATTTATAGTTATTTTTATAGGTTTAGAAATTTTTATAAATTTTACAATATTTCAAATTTTTACAAATTTTGACATTTTTTACAAATTTAGACATTTTTACAAATTTTAAAATTTTTCCAATGTTCAAATTTTTACAAAGTTTCAAATTTTTACAAATTTTCAAATTTTTACAAATTTTCAAATTTTTACAAATTTTCAAATTTTTACAAATTTTCAAATATTTACAAATTTTCAAATTTTTACAAATTTTCAAATTTTTACAAATTTTCAAATTTTTACAAATTTTCAAATTTTTACAAATTTTCAAATTTTTACAAATTTTCAAATTTTTACAAAATTTCGTGTTGTTATAAATTTTGCAAATTTTTACAAATTTTTCAAAATTAAAAAGTTTTAATTTATACAAAATATAGAATTTTTGAAACTTATCAAATATTTACAAATTTTCTAATTTTTATAAATATTCTAATATTTACAAATTTTCTAATTTTTTCAAATATTCTAATATTTACAAGTTTTCTAATTTTTATAAATATTCTAATATTTACAAATTTTCGGATTAGTTTAAATTTGTTAATTTTTACAAACTTTCGTATTTATAGTTATTTTTGTAGGTTTAGAAATTTTTATAAATTTTACAATATTTCAAATTTTTACAAATTTTCAATTTTTTACAAATTTCCAAATTTTTACAAATTTTCAAATTTTTACAAATTTTCAAATTTTTACAAATTTTCAAATTTTTACAAATTTTCAAATTTTTACAAATTTTTACAAATTTCCAAATTTTTACAAATTTCCAAATTTTTACAAATTTCCAAATTTTTACAAATTTCCAAATTTTTACAAATTTCCAAATTTTTACAAATGTCCAAATTTTTACAAATGTTCAAATTTTTACAAATGTTCAAATTTTTACACATTTTAAAATTTTTACAAATTTTAAAATTTATTACTAATTTTGACATTTTTACAAATTTTCAAATTTTTACAAATGTTCCAATTTTTACAAATGTTCAAATTTTTACAAATTTTGACATTTTTTACAAATTTTGACATTTTTACAAATTTTTAAATTTTTCCAATGTTCAAATTTTTACAAATTTTCAAATTTTTACAAATTTTCAAATTTTTACAAATTTTCAAATTTTTACAAATTTTCAAATTTTTACAAATTTTCAAATTTTTACAAATTTTCAAATTTTTACAAATATTCAAATTTTTACAACTTTTCAAATTTTTATAAATTATCAAATTTTTACAAATTTTCAAATATTTACAAATTTTCAAATTTTTACATATGTTCAAATATTTACAAATTTTTTAATTTTTACAAAATTTCGCGTTGTTATAAATTTTGCAAATTTTTACAAATTTTTCAAATTTAAAAAGACTAAATTTATAAAAAATATAGAATTTTTGAAACTTATCAAATATTTACAAATTTTCTAATTTTTATAAATATTCTAATATTTACTAATTTTATAATTTTTATAAATATTCTAATATTTACATATTTTCTAATTTTTATAAATTTTCAAATTTTTACAAATTTTCTAATTTTTACAAATTTTCAAATTTTTACAAATTTCCAAATTTTTACAAATTTCCAAATTTTTACAAATTACCAAATTTTTACAAATTTCCAAATTTTTACAAATTTCCAAATTTTTACAAATTTCCAAATTTTTACAAATTTTCAAATATTTACAAATTTTCAAACTTTTACAAATGTTCAAATTTTTACAAATTTTTGAATTTTTACAAAATTTCGCGTTGTTATAAATTTTGCAAATTTTTACAAATTTTTCAAATTTAAAAAGATTAAATTTATACAAAATATAGAATTTTTGAAACTTATCAAATATTTACAAATTTTCTAATTTTTATAAATATTCTAATATTTACAAATTTTATAATTTTTATAAATATTCTAATATTTACATATTTTCTAATTTTTATAAATTTTCAAATTTTTACAAATTTTCAAATTTTTACAAATTTTCAAATTTTTACAAATTTCCAAATTTTTACAAATTTCCAAATTTTTACAAATTTCCAAATTTTTACAAATTTCCAAATTTTTACAAATTTTTACAAATTTCCAAATTTTTACAAATTTCCAAATTTTTACAAATTTCCAAATTTTTACAAATTTCCAAATTTTTACAAATGTCCAAACTTTTACAAATGTTCAAATTTTTACAAATTTTAAAATTTATTACTAATTTTGACATTTTTACAAATTTTCAAATTTTTACAAATTTTAAAATTTTTACAAATTTTTAAATTTTTACAAATTTTCAAATTTTTACAAATTTTCAAATTTTTACAAATTTTCAAATTTTTACAAATTTTAAAATTTATTATTAATTTTGACATTTGTAAAAATTTGAAGAATTTTTACAGAATATCCAATTTTTGCAAATTTTTTAATTATTACAAATTTTCAAATTTTTCAAATTTTCAAATTTTTACAAATTATCAAAATTTTACAAATTTTCAAATTTTTACAAAATTTCAAATTTTTACTAATTTTCAAATTTTTACAAATGTTCAAATGTTTACAAATTTCCAAATTGTTAAACATTTTCACATTTTTACAAATTTTTCACATTTTTACAAATTTTCAAATTTTTACAAATTTTCAAATTTTTACAAATTTCCAAATTTTTACAAACTTCCAAATTTTTACAAATTTCCAAATTTTTACAAATTTCCAAATTTTTACAAATTTCCAAATTTTTACAAATTTTTACAAATTTCCAAATTTTTACAAATTTCCAAATTTTTACAAATTTCCAAATTTTTACAAATTTCCAAATTTTTACAAATGTCCAAACTTTTACAAATGTTCAAATTTTTACAAATTTTTAAATTTATTACTAATTTTGACATTTTTACAAATTTTCAAATTTTTCCAATTTGAAAATTTGTAAAAATTTGAAGAATTTTTACAGAATATCCAATTTTTGAAAATTTTTTAATTATTACAAACTTCCAAATTTTTACAAATTTTCGAATATTTACATATTTTCGAATTTTTACAAATTTTCGGATTATTTTAAATTTGTTAATTTTTACAAACTTTCGTATTTATAGTTAATTTTATAGATTTAGAAATTTTTATAAATTTTACAAAATTTCAAATTTCTATAATTTTTAAAATTTTTACAAATGTTCAAATTTTTACAAATGTTCAAATTTTTACAAATGTTCAAATTTTTACAAATTTTGACACTTTTTACAAATTTTGACACTTTTTACAAATTTTGACATTTTTACAAATTTTCAAATTTTTCCAATTTTCAAATTTTTACAAATTTTTAAATTTATACAAATTTTCAAATTTTTACAAATTTTCAAATTTTTACAAATTTTCAAATTTTTACAAATTTTCAAATTTTTACAAATTTTCAAATTTTTACAAATTTTTAAATTTTTACAAATTTTCAAATTTTTACAAATGTTCAAATTTTTACAAATTTTAAAATTTATTATTAATTTTGACATTTGTAAAAATTTGAAGAATTTTTACAGAATATCCAATTTTTGCAAATTTTTTAATTATTACAAATTTTCAAATTTTTCAAATTTTCAAATTTTTACAAATTATCAAAATTTTACAAATTTTCAAATTTTTACAAATTTTCAAATTTTTACTAATTTTCAAATTTTTACAAATGTTCAAATGTTTACAAATTTCCAAATTTTTAAACATTTTCACATTTTTACAAATTTTTCACATTTTTACAAATTTTCAAATTTTTACAAATTTTCAAATTTTTACAAATTTCCAAATTTTTACAAATTGAAAAATCCGGAAATTTGTAAATATTAGAATATTTATAAAAATTAGAAAACTTGTATATATTAGAATATTTAAAAAAATTAGAAAATTTGTAAATATTAGAATATTTATAAAAATTAGAAAATTTGTAAATATATGATAAGTTTCAAAAATTCTATATTTCGTATAAATTAAAACTTTTTAATTTTGAAAAATTTGTAAAAATTTGCAAAATTTATAACAACACGAAATTTTGTAAAAATTCGAAAATATGTAAATATTCGAAAATTTGTAAAAATTTGGAAGTTTGTAATAATTAAAAAATTTTCAAAAGTTGGATATTCTGTAAAAATTCATCAAATTTTTACAAATTTTCAAATTTTTACAAATTTTCAAATTTTTACAAATTTCCAAATTTTTACAAATTGAAAATTTGTAAAAATTTGATGAATTTTTACAGAATATCCAACTTTTGAAAATTTTTTAATTATTACAAACTTCCAAATTTTTACAAATTTTCGAATATTTACATATTTTCGAATTTTTACAAAATTTCGTGTTGTTATAAATTTTGCAAATTTTTACAAATTTTTCAAAATTAAAAAGTTTTAATTTATACGAAATATAGAATTTTTGAAACTTATCATATATTTACAAATTTTCTAATTTTTATAAATATTCTAATATTTACAAATTTTCTAATTTTTTTAAATATTCTAATATATACAAGTTTTCTAATTTTTATAAATATTCTAATATTTACAAATTTCCGGATTATTTTAAATTTGTTAATTTTTACAAACTTTCGTATTTATAGTTATTTTTATAGGTTTAGAAATTTTTATAAATTTTACAATATTTCAAATTTTTACAAATGTTCCAATTTTTACAAATGTTCAAATTTTTACAAATTTTGACATTTTTTACAAATTTTGACATTTTTACAAATTTTTAAATTTTTCCAATGTTCAAATTTTTACAAATTTTCAAATTTTTACAAATTTTCAAATTTTTACAAATTTTTAAATTTATACAAATTTTCAAATTTTTACAAATTTTCAAATTTTTACAAATTTTCAAATTTTTACAAATTTTCAAATTTTTACAAATTTTCAAATTTTTACAAATTTTCAAATTTTTACAAATTTTCAAATTTTTACAAATGTTCAAATTTTTACAAATTTTAAAATTTATTATTAATTTTGACATTTGTAAAAATTTGAAGAATTTTTACAGAATATCCAATTTTTGCAAATTTTTTAATTATTACAAATTTTCAAATTTTTCAAATTTTCAAATTTTTACAAATTATCAAAATTTTACAAATTTTCAAATTTTTACAAATTTTCAAATTTTTACTAATTTTCAAATTTTTACAAATGTTCAAATGTTTACAAATTTCCAAATTTTTAAACATTTTCACATTTTTACAAATTTTTCACATTTTTACAAATTTTCAAATTTTTACAAATTTTCAAATTTTTACAAATTTCCAAATTTTTACAAATTGAAAATTTGTAAAAATTTGATGAATTTTTACAGAATATCCAACTTTTGAAAATTTTTTAATTATTACAAACTTCCAAATTTTTACAAATTTTCGAATATTTACATATTTTCGAATTTTTACAAAATTTCGTGTTGTTATAAATTTTGCAAATTTTTACAAATTTTTCAAAATTAAAAAGTTTTAATTTATACGAAATATAGAATTTTTGAAACTTATCATATATTTACAAATTTTCTAATTTTTATAAATATTCTAATATTTACAAATTTTCTAATTTTTTTAAATATTCTAATATATACAAGTTTTCTAATTTTTATAAATATTCTAATATTTACAAATTTCCGGATTATTTTAAATTTGTTAATTTTTACAAACTTTCGTATTTATAGTTATTTTTATAGGTTTAGAAATTTTTATAAATTTTACAATATTTCAAATTTCTATAACTTTTAAAATTTTTACAAATTTTCAAATTTTTACAAATGTTCCAATTTTTACAAATGTTCAAATTTTTACAAATTTTGACATTTTTTACAAATTTTGACATTTTTACAAATTTTTAAATTTTTCCAATGTTCAAATTTTTACAAATTTTCGAATTTTTACAAATTTTCAAATTTTTACAAATTGTCAAATTTTTAAAAATTTTCAAATTTTTACAAATTTTCAAATTTTTACAAATTTTCAAATTTTTACAAATTTTCAAATTTTTATAAATTATCAAATATTTACAAATTTTCAAATATTTACAAATTTTCAAATTTTTATAAATATTCTAATATTTACAAATTTTATAATTTTTATAAATATTCTAATATTTACAAATTTTCTAATTTTTATAAATTTTCAAATTTTTACAAATTTTCAAATTTATACAAATTTTCAAATTTTTACAAATGTCCAAACTTTTACAAATGTTCAAATTTTTACAAATTTTAAAATTTATTACTAATTTTGACATTTTTACAAATTTTTGAATATTTACAAATTTTTGAATTTTTACAAAATTTCGTGCTGTTCTAAATTTTTCAAATTTTTACAAATTTTTCAAATTTAAAAAGATTTAATTTATACAAAATATAGAATTTTTGAAACTTATCAAATATTTACAAATTTTCTAATTTTTATAAATATTCTAATATTTACAAATTTTATAATTTTTATAAATATTCTAATATTCACAAATTTTCCAATTTTTTGAAAAATGCAAATTTTTAAAAATTTTTTATTATTACAAATTTACAAATATTTACAAATTGTTCAATTTTTATAAATTTTCGTATCTTTAGAAAATATTAGTAGGTTTACAAAATTTCATATTTTAAACAATATTCAAGTTTTCACAAAATTTCAAATTTTTACAAAATTTCAAATTTTTACAAAATTTCAAATTTTTACAAAATTTCAAATTTTTACAAAATTTCAAATTTTTACAAAATTTCAAATTTTTACAAAATTTCAAATTTTTACAAAATTTCAAATTTTTACAAAATTTCAAATTTTTACAAAATTTCAAATTTTTACAAAATTTCAAATTTTTACAAAATTTCAAATTTTTACAAAATTTCAAATTTTTACAAATGTCCAAATGTTTACAAATTTCCAAATTTTTAAACATTTTCACATTTTTACCAATTTTTCACATTTTTACAAATTTATCAAATTATTAAATTCTTCCAATTTTCGAATCTTTACAAATTTCCAATTATTGCAAATTATCAATTTTTTCAAATTTTCAATATTTTCAATTATTGGAAGTTTTTATGTTTCAAATCTTTTGAACTTTTTAAGTTTCAAATTTTTACAAATATTCAAATTTTGACTAATTATGGAATTTTTAGAAATTTTTGAAAGTTTAGCAATTTTCAATTTTTTACGATATTACAATTTTTACAAAATTTCAAATTTTTATAAAATTTCAAATTTTTGCAAAATTTCCAATTTTTTGAAAAATTTAAATTTTTAAAAATTTTTAATTATTACAAATTTACAAATATTTACAATTTGTTCAATTTTTATAAATTTTCGTATCTTTAGAAAATTTTAGTAGGTTTACAAAATTTCATATTTTAATCAATATTCAAATTTTTACAAAATTTCAAATTTTTACAAAATTTCAAATTTTTACAAAATTTCAAATTTTTACAAAATTTCAAATTTTTACAAAATTTCAAATTTTTACAAAATTTCAAATTTTTACAAAATTTCAAATTTTTACAAAATTTCAAATTTTTACAAAATTTCGAATTTTTACAAAATTTCAAATTTTTACAAAATTTCGAATTTTTACAAAATTTCAAATTTTTACAAAATTTCGAATTTTTACAAAATTTCAAATTTTTACAAAATTTCAAATTTTTACAAAATTTTAAATTTTTACAAAATTTCAAATTTTTACAAAATTTCAAATTTTTACAAAATTTCAAATTTTTACAAAATTTCAAATTTTTACAAAATTGCAAATTTTTACAAAATTGCAAATTTTTACAAAATTTCAAATTTTTACAAAATTTCAAATTTTACAAAATTTCAAATTTTACAAAATTTCAAATTTTACAAAATTTCAAATTTTTACAAAATTTCAAATTTTTACAAAATTTCAAATTTTTACAAAATTTCAAATTTTTACAAAATTTCAAATTTTTACAAAATTTCAAATTTTTACAAAATTTCAAATTTTTACAAAACGCAAATTTTTACAAAACGCAAATTTTTACAAAACGCAAATTTTTACAAAATGTCAAAATTTTTACAAAATTACTAATTTTTGAAAATACTCTAATAATCACAAATTTTCAAATATTTACAAATTCTTGAATTTTTACAAATTTTCGAATATTTACAAATTTTCGAATTTTTACAAATTTTCAAATTTTTCACATTTTTTAATGTTTACCATTTTCCAAATCTTTCTAATTATCAAATTTTTCACATTTTTGCATCTTTACAAACTTCCAAATAGTTCAAATTATAAATTTTTCAAATTATCAATTTTTTCAAATTTTTGGAACTTTAAGTTTTAAATTTTTACAAGTTTTCAAATTTTTTCTAATTTGTAAATTTCTTTCGCCGGAGCGCTTCCCCCCTCTCCGCGCTGTGACGGAAAGGAGGGGAGCGACCCGCTGCAGGGAAGCAGCGAATAGGATGGAAATTTTCGTACATTGCCGCCCGCCTCGTTCCCGGAACGATACGAACGGGGGCCAGGGGTTGGTGACTGCCAGAGTCACAGTTGAGGCCGCCCGCAGTGGGGGACCGCGAGATCAGCTTGAAGGCTCCTGGGGTAAAGCTGCCAAAACCGGCAGACGCACAAGTTTTACAATCGGCCGGGTGTAGTCTCCGTTGGCGGTCCTCACCTTGACCACCCGAGTACGTTGATCCGGTGTAGGATAGGTCTCAAGGTCTCGTCCAAGCGGCCACTTCCCGCGATCAGTCAGGAGCGAGGGGTCGATGATGACTACTACATCTCCAATCGTGAGATCTTGGCGAGGCCGCGACCACTTGAAGCGCTGTTGCAGCGTGTTCAAGTACTCGCGACCCCAGCGTCTCCAAAATCGGGCGCGCATCGCTTGAACGAGACGCCATTGAGTGACTTATTCCAAGCTTTCATTCAAATCTACTGGTTGCGGATGCGCACAGAGTAGACCGCCAACGAGGTAATGGCCTGGTGTCAAGATGTCCAAGTCATTGATGCAGCCGGAGATGGGCGTGATGGGGCGACTGTTAAGCACCAGCTCAACTAGGGTCGCGATGTCGGCCAGATTTTCGGTCGTGCGAACATAGCGCCAAGGGCAGCGTGGCATGGTTTCATGGTCCTGACTGACGAAATTGTCTGCAAAGTCGTTTCCAAGAGATCCCTCCGACCGGATCCAATGCAATGCTATGTGAGAGTCGGACCAGGCGAAGCATGATTGAGCTCCGATGCCTAAACTGCTTGAAGAGAAGCGGAGCAGACGAGCAGCTAGAAGAGCGGCTCGCAGTTCGAGGCGAGGGATTGTCACTCGTGGAGAGGGTCGCTTTAGAGGGCCTCACCGTGCGTCAATCTCTTGAGCGGTGTCAATTTGGTCTTCGACACGACGAGAAGTACGTGAACGGCACCCGAGTCATCTTCGGCACAGAGGTTCACAGCGGCAGCAAGGGCGCGCCGGCTGGCATCGGCACGTCGCGGAGGTTAGACCTAAAGTTCTCCCATTGGCGGGCCATGGTATCTGGAAGATCGTGGTCCCAGTCCAGCTTGGCCCGCTGCAGGTCCTGCATGCACATCTTGGCCAAGACAACGACCGGGGACAGCCATCCTACGGGATCGAAGAGTCGGGCGATCTCGGAGAGAACTTGACGCTTTGTCAGCGATGCGTCGTCATTGAAGAGGGGGAGTGCAAATCTCATGCGGTCTGCAATGGGATCCCAAAGAATGTTCAATTCGTTGACAGGCCCTTCTGATGAGAGTTGTGGCCAACTCGTGCGGAGACGGTCTTCCGGCGGGATACTCTCGAAGAATTCTTGCACATTGTCAACCCATTTCTTCAGGTGGAACCCTCCCGCCTGAAGCAGTCTAGTCAACTGGTCGCGTCGCCGCAGAGCCTCCTCCAGATTATCGCCCCCCCCCCCCAGGAAGTCATCAATGTAGAGCTCTTGTTCAACTGCGCGAGAGGATTCAGGGAGCGCAGCTCCTTCGTCGACGCAAAGCTGCTTAAGCGTCCGTAGAGCCAAGTAAGGGGCACATGATTCTCCGTAGGTGATCGTTTTCAGGACGTAGTGCGTCTCAGGTTCGCCAGCAGACGGACTCCAGATAATTCTTTATATTTATTCTTTATACGAAACTTACGAAAATACAATGGCGCACGTTCCGTCGCCCCAATACCCTGGCGCAGCAGGTGTCGGAAAGGAGGGGAGCGACACGCTGCAGGGAAGCAGCGAATAGGATGGAAATTGTCATTCAGTCAATTTTTTACAAATTTTCAATTTTTTACAAATTTTCAATTTTTTACGAATTTTCAATTTTTTACAAATTTTTAATTTTTTACAAATTTTCAATTTTTTACAAATTTTCAATTTTTTACAAACTTTCAATTTTTTACAAATTTTCAATTTTTTACAAACTTTTAATTTTTTACAAACTTTCAATTTTTTACAAATTTTCAATATTTTACAAATTTTCCAATTTTTTACAAATTTTCAATTTTCTTACAAATTTTCAATTTTTTATAAATTTTCAATTTTTTACAAATTTTTAATTTTATACAAATTTTCAATTTTTTTACAAATTTTTAATTTTTTACAAATTTTCAATTTTTAACAAATTTTCAATATTTTACAAATTTTTTATTTTTTACAAATTTTCAATTTTTTACAAATTTTCAATATTTTACAAATTTTCTATTTTTTACAAATTATTACAAATTATCGAATTATTTTAAAATTTTTACAAATTTTCCAAATATTGCAAATTATCAATTGCTTCCAATTTTCGAATCTTTACAAATTTCCAAATATTGCAAATTATCAATTTTTTTAAGTTTTTGGATTCTTACATATGTTCAAATTTTACAAATTCTGGAATTTTTAGAAATTTTTTAAAGTTATACAATTTTCCAAATTCTTACAATTTTCCAAATTTTTACAATTTTCCAAATTCTTTCAAATTTTCAAATTTTTAAAAATATTTGACTTCTTACAAATTATTAAATTTTTTTAAATTTTTTAATTTTTTTAATTTTTTAAATATTTACAATATTCCAAATATTTACAATATTCCAAATATTTACAATATTCCAAATATTTACAATATTCCAAATATTTACAATATTCCAAATATTTACAATATTCCAAATATTTACAATATTCCAAATATTTACAATATTCCAAATATTTACAATATTCCAAATATTTACAATATTCCAAATATTTACAATATTCCAAATATTTACAATATTCCAAATATTTACAATATTCCAAATATTTACAATATTCCAAATATTTACAATATTCCAAATATTTACAATATTCCAAATATTTACAATATTCCAAATATTTACAATATTCCAAATATTTACAATATTCCAAATATTTACAATATCCCAAATATTTACAACATTCCAAATATCTACGATATTCCAAATATTTACAATATTCCAAATATTTACAATATTCCAAATATTTACAATATTCCATATATTTACAAAATTTCAATTTTTTACGAAATTTCAAATTTTTACAAAATAGCCAATATTATACAAATTGTCAAATTATTAAAAATTTTCTAATAATTACAAATTTTCGAATACTTACAAATATTAGAATTTTTTTTAAATTTTACAAATCTTCCAAATGCTTCAAATTATCAAATTTTTCCAAATTTTGATTATTTACAAATTTCCAAATATTGCAAATTATGATATTTTCAAATTTATAATATTTTCAATTTTTGGAAGTTTTATGTTTCAAATCTTTGGACCTTCTTACGTTTTTAATTTTTACAAAATTTCAAATTTTTTCCAATTTGTAAATTTCTGTAAGTTTTTGAATTCTTACAAATATTAAAAATTTTACAAAATTTCCAATTGATTTACATTTTTGAAAGTTTAAAATTTTTTTTACATTTTTGAAAGTTTAGAAATTTTTAAATTTTTACAATATTCCAAATATTTACAATATTCCAAATATTTACAATATTCCAAATATTTACAAAATTTCAATTTTTACGAAATTTCAAATTTTTACAAAATGGCCAATATTATACAAATTGTCAAATTATTAAAAATTTTCTAATAATTACAAATTTTCGAATACTTACAAAATTTAGAATATTTACAAAATTTCAAATTTTTACAAAATTTCAAATTTTTACACAATTCCAAATTTATACACAACTTCACATTTTTACACAATTTCAAATTTTTACAACATTTCAAATTTTTACAAATTTTCAATATTTTACAAATTTTCCAATTTTTTACAAATTTTCAATTTTCTTACAAATTTTCAATTTTTTATAAATTTTCAATTTTTTACAAATTTTTAATTTTATACAAATTTTCAATTTTTTTACAAATTTTTAATTTTTTACAAATTTTCAATTTTTTACAAATTTTCAATATTTTACAAATTTTTTATTTTTTACAAATTTTCATTTTTTTACAAATTTTCAATATTTTACAAATTTTCTATTTTTTACAAATTATTACAAATTATCGAATTATTTTAAAATTTTTACAAATTTTCCAAATATTGCAAATTATCAATTGCTTCCAATTTTCGAATCTTTACAAATTTCCAAATATTGCAAATTATCAATTTTTTTAAGTTTTTGGATTCTTACATATGTTCAATTTTTACAAATTCTGGAATTTTTAGAAATTTTTTAAAGTTATACAATTTTCCAAATTCTTACAATTTTCCAAATTTTTACAATTTTCCAAATTCTTTCTAATTTTCAAATTTTTAAAAATATTTGACTTCTTACAAATTATTAAATTTTTTAAAATTTTTTAATTTTTTTAATTTTTTAAATATTTACAATATTCCAAATATTTACAATATTCCAAATATTTACAATATTCCAAATATTTACAATATTCCAAATATTTACAATATTCCAAATATTTACAATATTCCAAATATTTACAATATTCCAAATATTTACAATATTCCAAATATTTACAATATTCCAAATATTTACAATATTCCAAATATTTACAATATTCCAAATATTTACAATATTCCAAATATTTACAATATTCCAAATATTTACAATATTCCAAATATTTACAATATTCCAAATATTTACAATATTCCAAATATTTACAATATTCCAAATATTTACAATATTCCAAATATTTACAATATTCCAAATATTTACAATATTCCAAATATTTACAATATTCCAAATATTTACAATATTCCAAATATTTACAATATTCCAAATATTTACAATATTCCAAATATTTACAATATTCCAAATATTTACAATATTCCAAATATTTACAATATTCCAAATATTTACAATATTCCAAATATTTACAATATTCCAAATATTTACAATATTCCAAATATTTACAATATTCCAAATATTTACAATATTCCAAATATTTACAATATTCCAAATATTTACAATATTCCAAATATTTACAATATTCCAAATATTTACAATATTCCAAATATTTACAATATTCCAAATATTTACAATATCCCAAATATTTACAACATTCCAAATATTTACGATATTCCAAATATTTACAATATTCCAAATATTTACAATATTCCAAATATTTACAATATTCCATATATTTACAAAATTTCAATTTTTTACGAAATTTCAAATTTTTACAATATAGCCAATATTATACAAATTGTCAAATTATTAACAAATTTCTAATAATTACAAATTTTCGAATACTTACAAATATTTACAATATTCCAAATATTTACAAAATTTCAATTTTTACGAAATTTCAAATTTTTACAAAATGGCCAATATTATACAAATTGTCAAATTATTAAAAATTTTCTAATAATTACAAATTTTCGAATACTTACAAAATTTAGAATATTTACAAAATTTCAAATTTTTACAAAATTTCAAATTTTTACACAATTCCAAATTTATACACAACTTCACATTTTTACACAATTTCAAATTTTTACAACATTTCAAATTTTTACAAATTTTCAATATTTTACAAATTTTCCAATTTTTTACAAATTTTCAATTTTCTTACAAATTTTCAATTTTTTATAAATTTTCAATTTTTTACAAATTTTTAATTTTATACAAATTTTCAATTTTTTTACAAATTTTTAATTTTTTACAAATTTTCAATTTTTTACAAATTTTCAATATTTTACAAATTTTTTATTTTTTACAAATTTTCATTTTTTTACAAATTTTCAATATTTTACAAATTTTCTATTTTTTACAAATTATTACAAATTATCGAATTATTTTAAAATTTTTACAAATTTTCCAAATATTGCAAATTATCAATTGCTTCCAATTTTCGAATCTTTACAAATTTCCAAATATTGCAAATTATCAATTTTTTTAAGTTTTTGGATTCTTACATATGTTCAAATTTTACAAATTCTGGAATTTTTAGAAATTTTTTAAAGTTATACAATTTTCCAAATTCTTACAATTTTCCAAATTTTTACAATTTTCCAAATTCTTTCTAATTTTCAAATTTTTAAAAATATTTGACTTCTTACAAATTATTAAATTTTTTAAAATTTTTTAATTTTTTTAATTTTTTAAATATTTACAATATTCCAAATATTTACAATATTCCAAATATTTACAATATTCCAAATATTTACAATATTCCAAATATTTACAATATTCCAAATATTTACAATATTCCAAATATTTACAATATTCCAAATATTTACAATATTCCAAATATTTACAATATTCCAAATATTTACAATATTCCAAATATTTACAATATTCCAAATATTTACAATATTCCAAATATTTACAATATTCCAAATATTTACAATATTCCAAATATTTACAATATTCCAAATATTTACAATATTCCAAATATTTACAATATCCCAAATATTTACAACATTCCAAATATTTACGATATTCCAAATATTTACAATATTCCAAATATTTACAATATTCCAAATATTTACAATATTCCATATATTTACAAAATTTCAATTTTTTACGAAATTTCAAATTTTTACAATATAGCCAATATTATACAAATTGTCAAATTATTAACAAATTTCTAATAATTACAAATTTTCGAATACTTACAAATATTTACAATATTCCAAATATTTACAATATTCCATATATTTACAAAATTTCAATTTTTTACGAAATTTCAAATTTTTACAAAATAGCCAATATTATACAAATTGTCAAATTATTAAAAATTTTCTAATAATTACAAATTTTCGAATACTTACAAATATTAGAATTTTTTTTAAATTTTACAAATCTTCCAAATGCTTCAAATTATCAAATTTTTCCAAATTTTGATTATTTACAAATTTCCAAATATTGCAAATTATGATATTTTCAAATTTATAATATTTTCAATTTTTGGAAGTTTTATGTTTCAAATCTTTGGACCTTCTTAAGTTTTTAATTTTTACAAAATTTCAAATTTTTTCCAATTTGTAAATTTCTGTAAGTTTTTGAATTCTTACAAATATTAAAAATTTTACAAAATTTCCAATTGATTTACATTTTTGAAAGTTTAAAAATTTTTTTACATTTTTGAAAGTTTAGAAATTTTTAAATTTTTACAATATTCCAAATATTTACAATATTCCAAATATTTACAAAATTTCAATTTTTACGAAATTTCAAATTTTTACAAAATGGCCAATATTATACAAATTGTCAAATTATTAAAAATTTTCTAATAATTACAAATTTTCGAATACTTACAAAATTTAGAATATTTACAAAATTTCAAATTTTTACAAAATTTCAAATTTTTACACAATTCCAAATTTATACACAACTTCACATTTTTACACAATTTCAAATTTTTACAACATTTCAAATTTTTACAAAATTACAAATTTTTGAACATTTCCTAATTATTACAAATTTTCAAATATTTACAAATTCTTGAATTTTTACAAATATTCAATTTTTTTAGAAATTTTAAAATTTTTACAAAGATGCAAATTTTTATAAAATTTACAATTTTTACAAAATTTTGCATTTTTATAGATTTTTCAATCTTTTACAATTTTTGACTCTTTACAAATTTCCAAATATTGCAAATTATGATATTTTCAAATTTATAATATTTTCAATTTTTGGAAGTCTTTATGTTTCAAATCTTTGGTACTTTTTAAGTTTCAAATTTTTCCAGCATTTCAAATTTTTTCTAATTTGTAAATTTCTGTAAGTTTTTGAATTGTTACAAATGTTCAAATTTTTACTAATACAAACTTTCCAATTTTTTGAGATTTTCGAATATGTACTAATTTTAAATTTTTTACAAAATTGTAAATTTTTACAAAATTGCAAATTTTTACAAAATTGCAAATTTTTACAAAATTGCAAATTTTTACAAAAATGCAAATTTTTACAAAATTGCAAATTTTTACAAAATGCAATTTACCAATTTTTACAAATTTTTATAATATTTCAAATTTTTACAATATTTCAAGATTATACAAAAATTTAAATTTTTACAAAATTGCAATTTTTTACAAAGATGCAAATTTTACAAAATTTCTATTTTTACAAAATTTCAAATTTTTACAAAATTTTGCATTTTTATAGATTTTTCAAACTTTTACAAGTTTAGAATTTTTAGAAATATATGAATTTTTCAAATTTGTGAATGGTTACAAATTTCCAAATTTTTCAAATCCTCAAATTTTTCAATGCTACAGTTTTTTCAAATTTTTGGAACTTTTTAAGTTTTATATCTTTGGACCTTCTTATGTTTTTAATTTTTACAAAAATTTCAAATTTTTTCCAATTTGTAAATTTCTTTAAGTTTTTGTATTCTTACAAAGATTAAAAATTTTACAAAATTTCCAATTTTTTACATTTTTGAAAGTTTAGAAATTTTTTTACATTTTTGAAAGTTTGGAAATTTTAAAACTTTTACAATATTCCAAGTATTTACAATATTCCAAATATTTACAATATTCCAAATATTTACAATATTCCAAATATTTACAATATTCCAAATATTTACAATATTCCAAATATTTACAATATTCCAAATATTTACAATATTCCAAATATTTACAATATTCCAAATATTTACAATATTCCAAATATTTACAATATTCCAAATATTTACAATATTCCAAATATTTACAATATTCCAAATATTTACAATATTCCAAATATTTACAATATTCCAAATATTTACAATATTCCAAATATTTACAATATTCCAAATATTTACAATATTCCAAATATTTACAATATTCCAAATATTTACAATATTCCAAATATTTACAATATTCCAAATATTTACAATATTCCAAATATTTACAATATTCCAAATATTTACAATATTCCAAATATTTACAATATTCCAAATATTTACAATATTCCAAATATTTACAATATTCCAAATATTTACAATATTCCAAATATTTACAATATTCCAAATATTTACGATATTCCAAATATTTACAATATTCCAAATATTTACAATATTCCAAATATTTACGATATTCCAAATATTTACGATATTCCAAATATTTACAATATTCCAAATATTTACGATATTCCAAATATTTACGATATTCCAAATATTTACAATATTCCAAATATTTACGATATTCCAAATATTTACAATATTCCAAATATTTACAATATTCCAAATATTTACGATATTCCAAATATTTACGATATTCCAAATATTTACAATATTCCAAATATTTACGATATTCCAAATATTTACGATATTCCAAATATTTACAATATTCCAAATATTTACGATATTCCAAATATTTACAATATTCCAAATATTTACAATATTCCAAATATTTACGATATTCCAAATATTTACAAAATTTAAATTTTTTACGAACATTCAAATTTTTACAAAATAGCCAATATTATACAAATTGTCAAATTATTAAAAATTTTCTAATAACTACAAATTTTCGAATACTTACAAATATTCGAATTTTTTTAAAATTTTACAAACATTCCAAATGCTTCAAATTATCAAATTGTTCCAAATTTTGATTATTTACAAATTTCCAAATATTGCAAATTATGATATTTTCAAATTTATAATATTTTCAATTTTTGGAAGTCTTTATGTTTCAAATCTTTCGACCTTCTTAAGTTTTTAATTTTTACAAACTTTCAAATTTTTTCCAATTTGTAAATTTCTGTAAGTTTTTGAATTCTTACAAATATTAAAAATTTTACAAAATTTCCAATTGATTTACATGTTTGAAAGTTTTAAATTTTTTTTACATTTTTGAAAGTTTAGAAATTTTTAAATTTTTACAATATTTCAAATATTTACAATATTCCAAATATTTACAATATTCCAAATATTTAAAATATTCCAAATATTTACAATATTCCAAATATTTACAATATTCCAAATATTTACAATATTCCAAATATTTACAATATTCCAAATATTTACAATATTCCAAATATTTACAATATTCCATATATTTACAAAATTTCAATTTTTTAAGAAATTTCAAATTTTTACAAATAGCAAATATTATACAAATTGTCAAATTATTACAAATTTTCTAATAATTACAAATTTTCGAATACTTACAAATATTCGAATTTTTTTTAAATTTTACAAATCTTCCAAATGCTTCAAATTATCAAATTTTTTACAATTTTTGACTCTTTACAAATTTCCAAATGTTGCAAATTATGATATTTTCAAATTTATAATATTTTCAATTTTTGGAAGTCTTTATGTTTCAAATCTTTGGACCTTCTTAAGTTTTTAATTTTTATAAAATTTCAAATTTTTTCCAATTTGTAAATTTCTGTAAGTTTTTGAATTCTTACAAATATTAAAAATTTTACAAAATTTCCAATTGATTTACATTTTTGAAAGTTTAGAAATTTTTAAATTTTTACAATATTCCAAATATTTACAATATTCCAAATATTTACAATATTCCAAATATTTACAATATTCCAAATATTTACAATATTCCAAATATTTACAATATTCCAAATATTTACAATATTCCAAATATTTACAATATTCCAAATATTTACAATATTCCAAATATTTACAATATTCCAAATATTTACAATATTCCAAATATTTACAATATTCCAAATATTTACAATATTCCAAATATTTACAATATTCCAAATATTTACAATATTCCAAATATTTACAATATTCCAAATATTTACAATATTCCAAATATTTACAATATTCCAAAAATTTACAATATTCCAAATATTTACAATATTCCAAATATTTACAATATTCCAAATATTTACAATATTCCAAATATTTACAATATTCCAAATATTTACAATATTCCAAATATTTACAATATTCCAAATATTTACAATATTCCAAATATTTACAATATTCCAAATATTTACAATATCCCAAATATTTACAACATTCCAAATATTTACAATATTCCAAATATTTACAATATCCCAAATATTTACAACATTCCAAATATTTACAATATTCCAAATATTTACAATATTCCAAATATTTACAATATTCCAAATATTTACAATATTCCATATATTTACAAAATTTCAATTTTTTACGAAATTTCAAATATTTACAAAATGGCTAATATTATACAAATTGTCAAATTATTAAAAATTTTCTAATAATTACAAATTTTCGAATACTTACAAATTTTCGAATTTTTTTAAAATTTTACAAATCTTTCAAATGCTTCAAATTATCAAATTTTTTACAATTTTTGACTCTTTACAAATTTCCAAATATTGCAAATTATGATATTTTCAAATTTATAATATTTTCAATTTTTGGAAGTCTTTATGTTTCAAATCTTTGGACCTTCTTAAGTTTTTAATTTTTACAAAATTTCAAATTTTTTCCAATTTGTAAATTTCTGTAAGTTTTTGAATTCTTACAAATATTAAAAATTTTACAAAATTTCCAATTGATTTACGTTTTTGAAAGTTTAAAAATTTTTTTACATTTTTGAAAGTTTAGAAATTTTTAAATTTTTACAATATTCCAAATATTTACAAAATTTCAATTTTTATGAAATTTCAAATTTTTACAAAATGGCCAATATTATACAAATTGTCAAATTATTAAAAATTTTCTAATAATTACAAATTTTCGAATACTTACAAAATTTCAAATTTTTACAAAATTTCAAATTTTTACACAATTCCAAATTTATACACAATTTCACATTTTTACACAATTTCAAATTTTTACAACATTTCAAATTTTTACAAAATTACAAATTTTTGAAAATTTCCTAATTATTACAAATTTTCAAATATTTACAAATTCTTGAATTTTTACAAATATGCAATTTTTTTAGAAATTTTAAAATTTTTACAAAGATGCAAATTTTTACAAAATTTACAATTTTTACAAAATTTTGCATTTTTATAGATTTTTCAATCTTTTACAATTTTTTACTCTTTACAAATTTCCAAATATTGCAAATTATGATATTTTCAAATCTATAATATTTTCAATTTTTGGAAGTCTTTATGTTTCAAATCTTTGGTACTTTTTATGTTTCAAATTTTTCCAGCTTTTCAAATTTTTTCTAATTTGTAAATTTCTGTAAGTTTTTGAATTCTTACAAATGTTCAAATTTTTACTAATACAAACTTTCCAATTTTTTGAGATTTTCGAATATGTACTAATTTTAAATTTTTACAATATTTCGAGTTTTTACAAAATTGTAAATTTTTAGAAAATTGCAAATTTTTACAAAATTGCAAATTTTTACAAAATTGCAAATTTTTACAAAATTGCAAATTTTTACAAAATGCAACTTACCAATTTTTACAAATTTTTATAATATTTCAAATTTTTACAAAATTTCAAGTTATACAAAAATTTAAATTTTTACAAAATTGCAATTTTTTACAAAGATGCAAATTTTACAAAATTTCTATTTTTACAAAATTTTGCATTTTTATAGATTTTTCAAACTTTTACAAGTTTAGAATTTTTAGAAATATTTGAATTTTTCAAATTTGTGAATGGTTACAAATTTCCAAATTTTTCAAATCCTCAATATTTTCAAAGCTACAGTTTTTTCAAATTTTTGGAACTTTTTAAGTTTTAAATCTTTGGACCTTCTTAAGTTTTTAATTTTTACAAAATTTCAAATTTTTTCCAATTTGTAAATTTCTGTAAGTTTTTGAATTCTTACAAATATTAAAAATTTTACAAAATTTCCAATTGATTTACGTTTTTGAAAGTTTAAAAATTTTTTTACATTTTTGAAAGTTTAGAAATTTTTAAATTTTTACAATATTCCAAATATTTACAAAATTTCAATTTTTATGAAATTTCAAATTTTTACAAAATGGCCAATATTATACAAATTGTCAAATTATTAAAAATTTTCTAATAATTACAAATTTTCGAATACGTACAAAATTTCAAATTTTTACAAAATTTCAAATTTTTACACAATTCCAAATTTATACACAATTTCACATTTTTACACAATTTCAAATTTTTACAACATTTCAAATTTTTACAAAATTACAAATTTTTGAAAATTTCCTAATTATTACAAATTTTCAAATATTTACAAATTCTTGAATTTTTACAAATATGCAATTTTTTAGAAATTTTAAAATTTTTACAAAGATGCAAATTTTTACAAAATTTACAATTTTTACAAAATTTTGCATTTTTATAGATTTTTCAATCTTTTACAATTTTTTACTCTTTACAAATTTCCAAATATTGCAAATTATGATATTTTCAAATCTATAATATTTTCAATTTTTGGAAGTCTTTATGTTTCAAATCTTTGGTACTTTTTATGTTTCAAATTTTTCCAGCTTTTCAAATTTTTTCTAATTTGTAAATTTCTGTAAGTTTTTGAATTCTTACAAATGTTCAAATTTTTACTAATACAAACTTTCCAATTTTTTGAGATTTTCGAATATGTACTAATTTTAAATTTTTACAATATTTCGAGTTTTTACAAAATTGTAAATTTTTAGAAAATTGCAAATTTTTACAAAATTGCAAATTTTTACAAAATTGCAAATTTTTACAAAATTGCAAATTTTTACAAAATTGCAAATTTTTACAAAATGCAACTTACCAATTTTTACAAATTTTTATAATATTTCAAATTTTTACAAAATTTCAAGTTATACAAAAATTTAAATTTTTACAAAATTGCAATTTTTTACAAAGATGCAAATTTTACAAAATTTCTATTTTTACAAAATTTTGCATTTTTATAGATTTTTCAAACTTTTACAAGTTTAGAATTTTTAGAAATATTTGAATTTTTCAAATTTGTGAATGGTTACAAATTTCCAAATTTTTCAAATCCTCAATATTTTCAAAGCTACAGTTTTTTCAAATTTTTGGAACTTTTTAAGTTTTAAATCTTTGGACCTTCTTATGTTTTTAATTTTTACAAAATTTCAAATTTTTTCCAATTTGTAAATTTCTTTAAGTTTTTGAATTCTTACAAAGATTAAAAATTTTACAAAATTTCCAATTTTTTACATTTTTTAAAGTTTAGAAATTTTTTTACATATTTGAAAGTTTAGAAATTTTAAAATTTTTACAGTATTCTAAATATTTTCAATATTCCAAATATTTACAATATTCCAAATATTTACAATATTCCAAATATTTACAATATTCCAAATATTTACAATATTCCAAATATTTACAATATTCCAAATATTTACAATATTCCAAATATTTACAATATTCCAAATATTTACAATATTCCAAATATTTACAATATTCCAAATATTTACAATATTCCAAATATTTACAATATTCCAAATATTTACAATATTCCAAATATTTACAATATTCCAAATATTTACAATATTCCAAATATTTACAATATTCCAAATATTTACAATATTCCAAATATTTACAATATTCCAAATATTTACAATATTCCAAATATTTACAATATTCCAAATATTTACAATATTCCAAATATTTACAATATTCCAAATATTTACAATATTCCAAATATTTACAATATTCCAAATATTTACAATATTCCAAATATTTACAATATTCCAAATATTTACAATATTCCAAATATTTACAATATTCCAAATATTTACAATATTCCAAATATTTACAATATTCCAAATATTTACAATATCCCAAATATTTACAACATTCCAAATATTTACTATATTCCAAATATTTACAATATCCCAAATATTTACAACATTCCAAATATTTACAATATTCCAAATATTTACAATATTCCAAATATTTACAATATTCCAAATATTTACAATATTCCAAATATTTACAAAATTTCAATTTTTATGAAATTTCAAATATTTACAAAATGGCTAATATTATACAAATTGTCAAATTATTAAAAATTTTCTAATAATTACAAATTTTCGAATACTTACAAAATTTCAAATTTTTACGAAATTTCTAATTTTTACACAATTCCAAATTTATACACAATTTCACATTTTTACACAATTTCAAATTTTTACAACATTTCAAATTTTCACAAAATTACAAATTTTTGAAAATTTCCTAATTATTACAAATTTTCAAATATTTACAAATTCTTGAATTTTTACAAATATGCAATTTTTTAGAAATTTTAAAATTTTTACAAAGATGCAAATTTTTACAAAATTTACAATTTTTACAAAATTTTGCATTTTTATAGATTTTTCAATCTTTTACAATTTTTTACTCTTTAGAAATTTCCAAATATTGCAAATTATGATATTTTCAAATCTATAATATTTTCAATTTTTGGAAGTCTTTATGTTTCAAATCTTTGGTACTTTTTATGTTTCAAATTTTTCCAGCTTTTCAAATTTTTTCTAATTTGTAAATTTCTGTAAGTTTTTGAATTCTTACAAATGTTCAAATTTTTACTAATACAAACTTTCCAATTTTTTGAGATTTTCGAATATGTACTAATTTTAAATTTTTACAATATTTCAAGTTTTTACAAAATTGTAAATTTTTAGAAAATTGCAAATTTTTACAAAATTGCAAATTTTTACAAAATTGCAAATTTTTACAAAATTGCAAATTTTTACAAAATTGCAAATTTTTACAAAATTGCAAATTTTTACAAAATTGCAAATTTTTACAAAATTGCAAATTTTTACAAAAATGCAAATTTTTACAAAATTGCAAATTTTTACAAAATTGCAAATTTTTACAAAATTGCAAATTTTTACAAAATGCAATTTACCAATTTTTACAAATTTTTATAATATTTCAAATTTTTACAAAATTTCAAGTTATACAAAAATTTAAATTTTTACAAAATTGCAATTTTTTACAAAGATGCAAATTTTACAAAATTTCTATTTTTACAAAATTTTGCATTTTTATAGATTTTTCAAACTTTTACAAGTTTAGAATTTTTAGAAATATTTGAATTTTTCAAATTTGTGAATGGTTACAAATTTCCAAATTTTTCAAATCCTCAAATTTTTCAAAGCTACAGTTTTTTCAAATTTTTGGAACTTTTTAAGTTTTAAATCTTTGGACCTTCTTATGTTTTTAATTTTTACAAAATTTCAAATTTTTTCCAATTTGTAAATTTCTTTAAGTTTTTGAATTCTTACAAAGATTAAAAATTTTACAAAATTTCCAATTTTTTACATTTTTTAAAGTTTAGAAATTTTTTTACATATTTGAAAGTTTAGAAATTTTAAAATTTTTACAGTATTCTAAATATTTTCAATATTCCAAATATTTACAATATTCCAAATATTTACAATATTCCAAATATTTACAATATTCCAAATATTTACAATATTCCAAATATTTACAATATTCCAAATATTTACAATATTCCAAATATTTACAATATTCCAAATATTTACAATATTCCATATATTTACAATATTCCAAATATTTACAATATTCCAAATATTTACAATATTCCAAATATTTACAATATTCCAAATATTTACAATATTCCAAATATTTACAATATTCCAAATATTTACAATATTCCAAATATTTACAATATTCCAAATATTTACAATATTCCAAATATTTACAATATTCCAAATATTTACAATATTCCAAATATTTACAATATTCCAAATATTTACAATATTCCAAATATTTACAATATCCCAAATATTTACAACATTCCAAATATTTACAATATTCCAAATATTTACAATATCCCAAATATTTACAACATTCCAAATATTTACAATATTCCAAATATTTACAATATTCCAAATATTTACAATATTCCAAATATTTACAATATTCCATATATTTACAAAATTTCAATTTTTTACGAAATTTCAAATATTTACAAAATGGCTAATATTATACAAATTGTCAAATTATTAAAAATTTTCTAATAATTACAAATTTTCGAATACTTACAAATTTTCGAATTTTTTTAAAATTTTACAAATCTTTCAAATGCTTCAAATTATCAAATTTTTTACAATTTTTGACTCTTTACAAATTTCCAAATATTGCAAATTATGATATTTTCAAATTTATAATATTTTCAATTTTTGGAAGTCTTTATGTTTCAAATCTTTGGAACTTTTTAAGTTTCAAATTTTTACAAGTTTTCAATTTTTTTCTAATTTGTAAATTGCTGTAAGTTTTTGAATTCTTACAAATGTTCAAATATTTACTAATACAAACTTTCGAACTTTTTGAGATTTTCGAATATGTACTAATTTTAAATTTTTACAATATTTCAAGTTGTTACAAAATTTCAAATTTTTACAAAATTGCATATTTTTACAAAATTGCAAATTTTTACAAAATTGCAAATTTTTACAAAATTGCAAATTTTTACAAAATTGCAAATTTTTACAAAATTGCAAATTTTTACAAAATGCAATTTACAAATTTTTATAATATTTCAAATTTTTACAAAATTTCAAGTTATACAAAAATTTAAATTTTTACAAAATTGCAATTTTTTACAAAGATGCAAATTTTACAAAATTTCTATTTTTACAAAATTTTGCATTTTTATAGATTTTTCAAACTTTTACAAGTTTAGAATTTTTAGAAATATTTGAATTTTTCAAATTTGTGAATGGTTACAAATTTCCAAATTTTTCAAATCCTCAAATTTTTCAAAGCTACAGTTTTTTCAAATTTTTGGAACTTTTTAAGTTTTAAATCTTTGGACCTTCTTATGTTTTTAATTTTTACAAAATTTCAAATTTTTTCCAATTTGTAAATTTCTTTAAGTTTTTGAATTCTTACAAAGATTAAAAATTTTACAAAATTTCCAATTTTTTACATTTTTTAAAGTTTAGAAATTTTTTTACATATTTGAAAGTTTAGAAATTTTAAAATTTTTACAGTATTCTAAGTATTTTCAATATTCCAAATATTTACAATATTCCAAATATTTACAATATTCCAAATATTTACAATATTCCAAATATTTACAATATTCCAAATATTTACAATATTCCAAATATTTACAATATTCCAAATATTTACAATATTCCAAATATTTACAATATTCCAAATATTTACAATATTCCAAATATTTACAATATTCCAAATATTTACAATATTCCAAATATTTACAATATTCCAAATATTTACAATATTCCAAATATTTACAATATTCCAAATATTTACAATATTCCAAATATTTACAATATTCCAAATATTTACAATATCCCAAATATTTACAACATTCCAAATATTTACAATATTCCAAATATTTACAATATCCCAAATATTTACAACATTCCAAATATTTACAATATTCCAAATATTTACAATATTCCAAATATTTACAATATTCCAAATATTTACAATATTCCAAATAGTTACAAAATTTCAATTTTTATGAAATTTCAAATATTTACAAAATGGCTAATATTATACAAATTGTCAAATTATTAAAAATTTTCTAATAATTACAAATTTTCGAATACTTACAAAATTTCAAATTTTTACAAAATTTCAAATTTTTACACAATTCCAAATTTATACACAATTTCACATTTTTACACAATTTCAAATTTTTACAACATTTCAAATTTTTACAAAATTACAAATTTTTGAAAATTTCCTAATTATTACAAATTTTCAAATATTTACAAATTCTTGAATTTTTACAAATATTCAATTTTTTAGAAATTTTAAAATTTTTACAAAGATGCAAATTTTTACAAAATTTACAATTTTTACAAAATTTTGCATTTTTATAGATTTTTCAATCTTTTACAATTTTTTACTCTTTACAAATTTCCAAATATTGCAAATTATGATATTTTCAAATCTATAATATTTTCAATTTTTGGAAGTCTTTATGTTTCAAATCTTTGGTACTTTTTATGTTTCAAATTTTTCCAGCTTTTCAAATTTTTTCTAATTTGTAAATTTCTGTAAGTTTTTGAATTCTTACAAATGTTCAAATTTTTACTAATACAAACTTTCCAATTTTTTGAGATTTTCGAATATGTACTAATTTTAAATTTTTACAATATTTCAAGTTTTTACAAAATTGTAAATTTTTAGAAAATTGCAAATTTTTACAAAATTGCATATTTTTACAAAATTGCAAATTTTTACAAAATTGCAAATTTTTACAAAATTGCAAATTTTTACAAAATGCAATTTACCAATTTTTACAAATTTTTATAATATTTCAAATTTTTACAAAATTTCAAGTTATACAAAAATTTAAATTTTTACAAAATTGCAATTTTTTACAAAGATGCAAATTTTACAAAATTTCTATTTTTACAAAATTTTGCATTTTTATAGATTTTTCAAACTTTTACAAGTTTAGAATTTTTAGAAATATTTGAATTTTTCAAATTTGTGAATGGTTACAAATTTCCAAATTTTTCAAATCCTCAAATTTTTCAAAGCTACAGTTTTTTCAAATTTTTGGAACTTTTTAAGTTTTAAATCTTTGGACCTTCTTATGTTTTTAATTTTTACAAAATTTCAAATTTTTTCCAATTTGTAAATTTCTTTAAGTTTTTGAATTCTTACAAAGATTAAAAATTTTACAAAATTTCCAATTTTTTACATTTTTTAAAGTTTAGAAATTTTTTTACATATTTGAAAGTTTAGAAATTTTAAAATTTTTACAGTATTCTAAATATTTTCAATATTCCAAATATTTACAATATTCCAAATATTTACAATATTCCAAATATTTACAATATTCCAAATATTTACAATATTCCAAATATTTACAATATTCCAAATATTTACAATATTCCAAATATTTACAATATTCCAAATATTTACAATATTCCAAATATTTACAATATTCCAAATATTTACAATATTCCAAATATTTACAATATTCCAAATATTTACAATATTCCAAATATTTACAATATTCCAAATATTTACAATATTCCAAATATTTACAATATTCCAAATATTTACAATATTCCAAATATTTACAATATTCCAAATATTTACAATATTCCAAATATTTACAATATTCCAAATATTTACAATATTCCAAATATTTACAATATTCCAAATATTTACAATATCCCAAATATTTACAACATTCCAAATATTTACAATATTCCAAATATTTACAATATCCCAAATATTTACAATATTCCAAATATTTACAATATTCCAAATATTTACAATATTCCAAATATTTACAATATCCCAAATATTTACAACATTCCAAATATTTACAATATTCCAAATATTTACAATATTCCATATATTTACAAAATTTCAATTTTTTACGAAATTTCAAATATTTACAAAATGGCTAATATTATACAAATTGTCAAATTATTAAAAATTTTCTAATAATTACAAATTTTCGAATACTTACAAATTTTCGAATTTTTTTAAAATTTTACAAATCTTTCAAATGCTTCAAATTATCAAATTTTTTACAATTTTTGACTCTTTACAAATTTCCAAATATTGCAAATTATGATATTTTCAAATTTATAATATTTTCAATTTTTGGAAGTCTTTATGTTTCAAATCTTTGGAACTTTTTAAGTTTCAAATTTTTACAAGTTTTCAATTTTTTTCTAATTTGTAAATTGCTGTAAGTTTTTGAATTCTTACAAATGTTCAAATATTTACTAATACAAACTTTCGAATTTTTTGAGATTTTCGAATATGTACTAATTTTAAATTTTTACAATATTTCAAGTTGTTACAAAATTTCAAATTTTTACAAAATTGCATATTTTTACAAAATGCAACTTACCAATTTTTACAAATTTTTACAAATTTTCAAGATTATACAAAAATTTAAATTTTTAAAAAATTGCAAATGTTACAAAGATGCAAATTTTTACAAAATTTCTATTTTTACAAATATTCAAATTTTTACACAATTTCAAATTTATACACAATTTCACATTTTTACAAAATTTAGAATTTTTACAAAATTTCAAATTTTTACAAAATTTCAAATTTTTACAAAATTTCAAATTTTTACAAAATTTCAAATTTTTACAAAATTTCAAATTTTTACAAAATTTCAAATTTTTACAAAATTTCAAATTTTTACAAAATTTCAAATTTTTACAAAATTTCAAATTTTTACAAAATTTCAAATTTTTACAAAATTTCAAATTTTTACAAAATTTCAAATTTTTACAAAATTTCAAATTTTTACAAAATTTCAAATTTTTACAAAATTTCAAATTTTTACAAAATTTCAAATTTTTACTAATTTCCAAGTTTTTACAAAGATGCAAATTTTTACAAAATTTGTCAAATGTTTGCTAATTTATAAATTCTTACAAATTGTAAAATATTTTCAAATTTTTAAATTTTCGGGTAGAATGAAACTAACGAGCGAAATGCGCCAATGGTGGGGTGTATATATAGGCTAAAGCGCAACACCATCTACACGACGTTATTTCAACCGCCAAAGTCGACGATGGCTTGACGTGACGCGTCAATTTATAAAATATTATCGTATTCTGCATATACGATGCAATTTACGTGTTTCCTAAAGCCTCGCTAAATCGCACATCCAATCTAACGCTACAGTATTTAATCAAATTCCAATGACTACAGTCGCTAGCCGATAAATCGGGGGTTAAATAAAATGCAAAAAGGCAGTAGCAATGCGGATATGTTTCGCGCGGTATTTGATTACCTTCATTAAGAAAGTGTATACCTGTCACAGAAAATAATGTGTAGTACGCGTCCACGTACAAATTTTTGGTTGTAAAGTCGGGTTGCAACGGTTTGGAGGGAACTTGTACACCGTCAACGTACAGACATAGAAAGTTGATATTTAAATGGTCAAAGTTAAAAGGATTAAGTCCTCGATCGCCTTTAAAAGCTTTGTTATTTACAAAACCGATAATGAGTCTTTTCGGTAGTTGATCCAATATGATATTATCCAAAGTTTCACCGTGTATACCGCTGTACATCGTAATAGCTTTAACCTATACACGCGTAAGAGGATATATTGCAGTTGTTTTTGCAAGAGATTGAGCGTGAGCCAACCATACACCCGGACTAATCTTTACGCGTCTAACTAAGAGGTTTGCCTCCTCGATATGCATTGAAAAATATCCCGTAGGATCGATTAGGCAAAAACTATCTCGAGATTTGACTAGACGCACTCGTACGTTTACACCGTTTATCAAGAGCTTTTCTTGATTAAATATATCACAGTGAAGATGTCCAATCATGTCGACAGAATTTGTAGCCGACAACAATTTCCGTCGTTGTACAAGTCCTTGATTCCCCTCTGCAACATCGTCAATATTTTTAGCGGTATCGTCGCACCACAATACGCTCGTTAGATGAGAAGATTTTGCAGCAGGATCATAATTCAACAGCGTTTCAATGTACGCTCTGTAAGCGTATGCATTGGTCGGTGGTGATACAGGTTTTTGATTAAAAAACACATCCACTTGATTGAACATCGAATGCATGAAATTATTAACAGGCCCCGTTTTGGCTTCTGCGATTCTAAACGCTGCTTTGCCTGCTTCTTCTACATTGTCCTCGCTTACGCTACATCTCAAGCTCACACGAAGGCTGAGCATAGTGTGAGCAAGATCAATGTATTTATCGCTATTAACCGGAAGCACAAATTCTATAGGTGAGTCATCCGTCAATGACGATATCGGTTTATATTGTATCCAATGCCAACCCTCGATCGTTGTCTGGGTCGGAGGAATTTCAAACAATAGCAGCTCCGACTTTAAACATTCGCACGAGTGGGTGTGCAAGAAAGCCATGTTTTTAGCTGTCAAAAATATCTCTCGTCGTTCTTCTAGTCTTCTTCTTCTTATGGTTTGTTTGCTTTTTCTTCCTTCTACTTCTTTTTTTCACACCACCACCGTCGTTTGTTTTGCGTTTTCTACCGCTCTTACGTTTTTTCGCACCACTCTTTCTTTTACTGACACTGACAGGCCTGCCGAGCAACTGTAACTGAGACGGATTCCCTTAGCGCGACATTTTATATCCCGACCCTTCCATCAACTTGTCCAACTTCTCCTCAGCCTTTCTTTTGAGAACTGCACCGGATTCTCTGCTACGTTTACGAAGCGACTCTCTGATCGGTGTATTAGTTGCGACATCGGACACAATGTTCATTTCTGTGCGCACAGCCTCCTTGCCAACAGCCCTGGCCCCCCTAGTGATGAGTGGGAGAAGTCGACGAAATATACCGGTTAAGAAAGAGCCAATACCACCGTGGCCTCTTTGGTAAGGAGAGTCAACGTAAATACGCCCAACCCCACCACTATGCGGATCCCCTCCATCCGTACACCCTCCACCGTATCCGTAACCAATTTGATTGTTGAAGTATTCTTCGTAGCGCACCATCTAATCGACTCTCTTGAAATGCAGTAATACAGTGAGTGTCCCGTAATCGAATGGTATCGGCTGACTACGCTGATCTTTTATATCAATTTCAATGGAAACTTTTGATTTTCGTAGTACCATATTCGTCATTGTCGGTATTTATCGATACAGCGCTCAGCAATCGCGATTGAACATCACCTGTCACATATGGCTCACAGATGTCGCTGTAAATCATAAGCATATCTAGTAAACCATTCGAGAGTCGCGCCGGTCTATCTGCCTCTATCGTGAATTTATCACCAGCGAAAAAGATTCGTTTTGTCCTTTCAAACCCCAAAATTAGTCGTAGTTTCCGCGATAAACAGAGTTTGTGACTCAATTGCAAACAGCTAGTCTTTGCTTAAACTCTGTTGACCGTCACATAACCACCACACTCGACCGTCCCCTCCAAATGACGTTTGATACACGCCAAGTTATTTATCTCCTCTACTAGAGTATAAATATCTTTGTAGTTACCTGGTCGAATTAGCGAACCAACAATGGTAAAATTTTCCACTCTGAGTTGGTTCGACTCGAGTCTCCAGGGGGGAATTCGTTTCAAAGAAGTCATTCTGTCTTCTTTGTCTGGCGACACGTGTAGAAACGTCAGCGGGATATGAACCTCTGTAACTGCAACTGACCATGACCCTTGTAATGGGATCTGCTGTGGCAACTGAGTAATATAATGCGTCGTAGTCTTTTCCGCGAAATAATTCATGCTGCTGTTGCTAGACAGAATAATGTAAAACTGCTCCTTCATTTCTGAGAAATTTGACTGGCCTCGATCCAAGAATTAAACTTTTCGGGGTATCTTTTCCAGCTAACGAAATATTTCTTTGAGCGGCCCTTACCCCTGCTACGTAAAATGTTGTCGATTTCGAACGACGTGCCGCCACGCGCGAATCACCGCTATACTATCGCTGTGACAGTGTGCGCCTATGTGTGTGTCTGTGTGTATGTGCGCGTGTGTGTGCGCGTGTGTACGTGGGTGTGTTCAGAGAAAGACTTGTGTGAATATTTGCGTGCGTGTGTGTTTGTAGGCTTGTGTGTTTGTAGGCTTGCGTGTGCGCGTGTGTAGAGAGAGAAAGGCTTACGCGCATGGTACGGCGAACGCTCGCGCGTGAAACACCGCTATCCATGTATGTGTGTATAGGGAGAGAGAGAGAGAGATAGAGAGAGAATGGGAGAGAGAGAGAGAGATTTTTAGATTTTAGATTTTATAATTTATTTCCGCCCTGGGAATAATTAATCCCATGGGGCATATGGATCAAAATACATAATTATACAAAAATAAAATACATAAATAGGTGCAAGTAGAATAACATTCCATCTATATCTATAATCGCTTGTAACGAATTATATAAACATTTATACGTATGTAAATATATATATATATATATATATATATATATATATATATATATATATATATATATATGTGGCTCTTTGGCTAATAAAATAGTGCAGACATAACAATCAGAAGAGTAACAAAGATAACAAAAGTAATACAAAGAGTAACTTGAACTAAGGTATAATATAAGAAATAGGTCGATTTGTGCTATGACAATTTATACGGAATAATAATAACAATGGCCTATCACAAATTTTGCGAAGGGTCAGACCTGACATCACGGTTTGTGAGGTGATTGAGTAGGAGGGACTTTACGGTTTGAAGGGATGTGGTGGCATAAGGGAGGGAGGTCATATTGTTAGGTAAACTGTTCCAGAAATAAGAGGCAGCTATTGCGAAGGAGTTGGCATACAGGGTGGTTGAGTAAAAACGGATGAGAAGAGGTTCAGTACGTAGCCGAGCTGACCTGCGGACTTCGCAATCGGCAGTAAGAATTAAATTGTTCTTGAGGTAGCTAGGACAAGCCGTTTTGAGTATCGAAAATGTCAAGGCACCCATGAAGTACTCACGACGGGCCTTTACCGTGAGCCACCCTAATCGTTTACGATAGGGGGTAACATGGCGCATCCAGGGAACATTACCAAAGACAAAGCGAGTACACGCATTCTGCGCACGCTGAAGTCTCAGGTGCTGTTCACCTGTCAGGCCATGGTAAACAAGGCAGGCATAGTCAAAGTGGGGGAGAATGAGCGAATGGACTAATGATTTGCGGATAGTAAATGATAGAACACGCTTGTGGGGGCATAAGCTCCTTAAAGTGCGGAATACTTGCTGGCAGATGTGGGATACTTGCCTGCCCCAATTAAGATCAGGAGTCAACCAAACGCCTAAGTTTTTTACTTCTTTTACGAAAGGAATTGTCATGCCATTGACGGAGATTGTTGGCAGGAGATCAAGGTTCACCAAAGAAAGATTCAGAGTGCTAACCAAGAAGGATAGCTTTAGTTTTTGCTAAATTTAATGTGAGCCCATTCCTAGCCGCCCAATCTGCGATGGCCGCACAGTCAATCGCAAATTTTATTAATCGCAGCAGCTAGTTCGTGACGAGTGCAGCTTCTATATATTTGAGATATATATTAATATATTCTATATTTTAGAGAGAAGGAGAGAGGGAGAGAAAGGGAGAGAGAGGGCAGAGAGAGAGAAAAGGAGAGCGAAATGGAGAGAGAAAGGGAGAGAGGGAGAAAGGGAGGGAGAGACGGAAGTATATGCTACACAATCGCTATGACATTAGCTAACCCTCCACTACATGTACAGTCTTCTGCCTATTCCTCCACAAAACTGTTGGAGGGGGTAGGTGGAGGAGTGGGGGTTTGTTGTGTCTAGCCATTGTGTAGCACATACTACTTATGGGTTTTGGTTTTGTGGAATCTGTGGGTTATGCGTATGAGGGTTTTAGTTTTGTGGGTATTGCGTTTGTGGGTTTTGGGTTTATGGGTTTGGGGTATATGGGTTTACGATTTACGCGTTTTGAGTTTATCCGATTATGGATTTGGAATATGTTGGTTTTGGATTAATGGGATTATGGGTTTTGAATTTATTGGTTTTGGATATATGAGTTTCATTACTGGTTTTGAATATATGGTTAATGAGTGTGTGGGTTTTGGGTCTGTGGGTTTTGAATATGTGTGGGTTTTCGGATGGTGGGATTTGGGTTTATGGGTTTTGGGTCTGTAAGTTTTGGGTTCGTGTGTTTTGAGATTATTGGTTTTGGGTTTGTGGGTTTTGGGTTTGTGGGTGTTGAGCTTGTGGGTTTTGGGTTTGCAGGTATTGGGTTTGAGGGTTATAGGTTTGTGGGGTTTGTGTTTGCAGCTTTTCAGGTTGTGGGTTTTGGTTTTTTGGTTCGTGGCTTTGTGGGTTTTGGGATTGTCGATTTTGGGTTTATGGGTTTTAGGTTTATGGGTTTTCGGTTTGTGAGTATTCGGTAGGTGGGTTTTCGTTTTGTGGGATTTGGGTTTGTAGGTTTTAGGTTTGTGGGTTTTCGGTTTGTGGGTTTTGGTTTTGTGGGTTTTGGGTTTGTGAGTTTTGGCTTTGTTGTATTTGGGTTTGTGGGTTTTATGTTTGTGAGCTTTCGGTTGGTGGGTTTGGATTTATGGGTTTTGAGTTTGTTGGTTTGTAGGTTTTGTGTTTGTGTGTTTTCGGTTTGTGGGTGTTGAGTTTGTGAGTTTTGGGTTTGCACGTTTGGGTTTGAGGATTTTAGGTTTGTGAGTTTTGAGTTTGCAGGATTCCGGTTTGTGGGTTTTAACTTTGTGGGTCTTGGGTTTATGGGTTTTGGGTTTATGGGTTTTAGGTTTGTGGATTTTCGGTTTGTGAGTATTCGATAGGTGGGTTTTCGGTTTGTGGAATTTGGTTTTCTGGGTTTTGGGTTTGTGGGTTTTGGGTTTGTGGGTTTTGGGTTTGTGGGTTTTGGGTTTGTGGGTTTTGGGTTTGTGGGTTTTGGGTTTGTGGGTTTTGGGTTTGTGGGTTTTGGGTTTGTGGGTTTTGGGTTTGTGGGTTTTGGGTTTGTGGGTTTTGGGTTTGTGGGTTTTGGGTTTGTGGGTTTTGGGTTTGTGGGTTTTGGGTTTGTGGGTTTTGGGTTTGTGGGTTTTGGGTTTGTGGGTTTTGGGTTTGTGGGTTTTGGGTTTGTGGGTTTTGGGTTTGTGGGTTTTGGGTTTGTGGGTTTTGGGTTTGTGGGTTTTGGGTTTGTGGGTTTTGGGTTTGTGGGTTTTGGGTTTGTGGGTTTTGGGTTTGTGGGTTTTGGGTTTGTGGGTTTTGGGTTTGTGGGTTTTGGGTTTGTGGGTTTTGGGTTTGTGGGTTTTGGGTTTGTGGGTTTTGGGTTTGTGGGTTTTGGGTTTGTGGGTTTTGGGTTTGTGGGTTTTGGGTTTGTGGGTTTTGGGTTTGTGGGTTTTGGGTTTGTGGGTTTTGGGTTTGTGGGTTTTGGGTTTGTGGGTTTTGGGTTTGTGGGTTTTGGGTTTGTGGGTTTTGGGTTTGTGGGTTTTGGGTTTGTGGGTTTTGGGTTTGTGGGTTTTGGGTTTGTGGGTTTTGGGTTTGTGGGTTTTGGGTTTGTGGGTTTTGGGTTTGTGGGTTTTGGGTTTGTGGGTTTTGGGTTTGTGGGTTTTGGGTTTGTGGGTTTTCGATTTGTGGGTTTTGGGTTTATGGGTTTTGGATTTCTGGGATTTGGGTTTGTGTGTTTGGGGTTTGAGGGTTTCAAGTTTGTGCGTGTTGGGTTTGGCGGTTTTGTGTTTGTGGGTTTAGGGTTTGAGGGTATTGGGTTTGCAGGTTTTGGGTTTGTGGGTTTTGGGTTTGTGGGTTTTCGATTTGTGGGTTTTGGGTTTATGGGTTATCGATTTGTGGGTTTTGGGTTTGAGGGTTTGAATTTTTTTGGTTTTAGTGTTGATGTGATTATCGGTTTTGAATTTATTGGTTGAGGATTTATGGGTTTGCGGTTTGATGGTTTTATGTTTGTGGGTTTTGGGAACGTGGGTTTTGGGTTTGTGGGTTTTGGGTTTGTTGTATTTGGGTTTGTGGGTTTTATGTTTGTGAGCTTTCGGTTGGTGGGTTTGGATTTATGGGTTTTGAGTTTGTTGGTTTGTGGGTTTTGTGTTTGTGTGTTTTCGGTTTGTGGGTGTTGAGTTTGTGAGTTTTGGGTTTGCAGGTTTGGGTTTGAGGATTTTAGGTTTGTGAGTTTTGAGTTTGCAGGATTTCGGTTTGTGGGTTTTAACTTTGTGGGTTTTGGTTTTGTGGGTTTTAACTTTGTGGGTTTTGGTTTTGTGGGTTTTGGGTTTGTGAGTTTTGGCTTTGTTGTATTTGGGTTTGTGGGTTTTATGTTTGTGAGCTTTCGGTTGGTGGGTTTGGATTTATGGGTTTTGAGTTTTTTGGTTTGTAGGTTTTGTGTTTGTGTGTTTTCGGTTTGTGGGTGTTGAGTTTGTGAGTTTTGGGTTTGCACGTTTGGGTTTGAGGATTTTAGGTTTGTGAGTTTTGAGTTTGCAGGATTTCGGTTTGTGGGTTTTAACTTTGTGGGTCTTGGGTTTATGGGTTTTGGGTTTATGGGTTTTAGGTTTGTGGATTTTCGGTTTGTGAGTATTCGATAGGTGGGTTTTCGGTTTGTGGAATTTGGTTTTCTGGGTTTTGGGTTTGTGGGTTTTGGGTTTGTGGGTTTTGGGTTTGTGGGTTTTGGGTTTGTGGGTTTTGGGTTTGTGGGTTTTGGGTTTGTGGGTTTTGGGTTTGTGGGTTTTGGGTTTGTGGGTTTTGGGTTTGTGGGTTTTGGGTTTGTGGGTTTTCGATTTGTGGGTTTTGGGTTTATGGGTTTTGGATTTCTGGGATTTGGGTTTGTGTGTTTGGGGTTTGAGGGTTTCAAGTTTGTGCGTGTTGGGTTTGGCGGTTTTGTGTTTGTGGGTTTAGGGTTTGAGGGTATTGGGTTTGCAGGTTTTGGGTTTGTGGGTTTTGGGTTTGTGGGTTTTCGATTTGTGGGTTTTGGGTTTATGGGTTATCGATTTGTGGGTTTTGGGTTTGAGGGTTTGAATTTTTTTGGTTTTAGTGTTGATGTGATTATCGGTTTTGAATTTATTGGTTGAGGATTTATGGGTTTGCGGTTTGATGGTTTTATGTTTGTGGGTTTTGGGTTTCTGGGTTTTGGGTTTGTTGTATTTGGGTTTGTGGGTTTTATGTTTGTGAGCTTTCTGTTGGTGGGTTTGGATTTATGGGTTTTGAGTTTGTTGGTTTGTGGGTTTTGTGTTTGTGTGTTTTCGGTTTGTGGGTGTTGAGTTTGTGAGTTTTGGGTTTGCAGGTTTGGGTTTGAGGATTTTAGGTTTGTGAGTTTTGAGTTTGCAGGATTTCGGTTTGTGGGTTTTAACTTTGTGGGTCTTGGGTTTGTGGGTTTTGGGTTTATGGGTTTTAGGTTTGTGGATTTTCGGTTTGTGAGTATTCGATAGGTGGGTTTTCGGTTTGTGGAATTTGGTTTTGTGGGTTTTGGGTTTGTGGGTTTTGGGTTTGTGGGTTTTGGGTTTGTGGGTTTTGGGTTTGTGGGTTTTGGGTTTGTGGGTTTTGGGTTTGTGGGTTTTGGGTTTGTGGGTTTTGGGTTTGTGGGTTTTGGGTTTGTGGGTTTTGGGTTTGTGGGTTTTGGGTTTGTGGGTTTTGGGTTTGTGGGTTTTGGGTTTGTGGGTTTTGGGTTTGTGGGTTTTGGGTTTGTGGGTTTTGGGTTTGTGGGTTTTGGGTTTGTGGGTTTTGGGTTTGTGGGTTTTGGGTTTGTGGGTTTTGGGTTTGTGGGTTTTGGGTTTGTGGGTTTTGGGTTTGTGGGTTTTGGGTTTGTGGGTTTTGGGTTTGTGGGTTTTGGGTTTGTGGGTTTTGGGTTTGTGGGTTTTGGGTTTGTGGGTTTTGGGTTTGTGGGTTTTGGGTTTGTGGGTTTTGGGTTTGTGGGTTTTGGGTTTGTGGGTTTTGGGTTTGTGGGTTTTGGGTTTGTGGGTTTTGGGTTTGTGGGTTTTGGGTTTGTGGGTTTTGGGTTTGTGGGTTTTGGGTTTGTGGGTTTTGGGTTTGTGGGTTTTGGGTTTGTGGGTTTTGGGTTTGTGGGTTTTGGGTTTGTGGGTTTTGGGTTTGTGGGTTTTGGGTTTGTGGGTTTTGGGTTTGTGGGTTTTGGGTTTGTGGGTTTTGGGTTTGTGGGTTTTGGGTTTGTGGGTTTTGGGTTTGTGGGTTTTGGGTTTGTGGGTTTTGGGTTTGTGGGTTTTGGGTTTGTGGGTTTTGGGTTTGTGGGTTTTGGGTTTGTGGGTTTTGGGTTTGTGGGTTTTGGGTTTGTGGGTTTTGGGTTTGTGGGTTTTGGGTTTGTGGGTTTTCGATTTGTGGGTTTTGGGTTTATGGGTTTTGGATTTCTGGGATTTGGGTTGGTGTGTTTGGGGTTTGAGGGTTTCAAGTTTGTGCGTGTTGGGTTTGGCGGTTTTGTGTTTGTGGGTTTAGGGTTTGAGGGTATTGGGTTTGCAGGTTTTGGGTTTGTGGGTTTTGGGTTTGTGGGTTTTGGGTTTGTGGGTTTATGGGTTATCGATTTGTGGGTTTTGGGTTTGAGGGTTTGAATTTTTTTGGTTTTACTGTTGATGTGATTATCGGTTTTGAATTTATTGGTTGAGGATTTATGGGTTTGCGGTTTGATGGTTTTATGTTTGTGGGTTTTGGGATCGTGGGTTTTGGGTTTGTGGGTTTTGGGTTTGTGGGTTTTCGGTGTGTGGGTTTTGGGTTTGCAGGTTTTAGGTTTGTGGGTTTTCGGTTTGTGGGTTTTGGTTTTGTGGGTTTTGGGTTTGTGAGTTTTGGCTTTGTTGTATTTGGGTTTGTGGGTTTTATGTTTGTGAGCTTTCGGTTGGTGGGTTTGGATTTATGGGTTTTGAGTTTGTTGGTTTGTAGGTTTTGTGTTTGTGTGTTTTCGGTTTGTGGGTGTTGAGTTTGTGAGTTTTGGGTTTGCACGTTTGGGTTTGAGGATTTTAGGTTTGTGAGTTTTGAGTTTGCAGGATTCCGGTTTGTGGGTTTTAACTTTGTGGGTCTTGGGTTTATGGGTTTTGGGTTTATGGGTTTTAGGTTTGTGGATTTTCGGTTTGTGAGTATTCGATAGGTGGGTTTTCGGTTTGTGGAATTTGGTTTTCTGGGTTTTGGGTTTGTGGGTTTTGGGTTTGTGGGTTTTGGGTTTGTGGGTTTTGGGTTTGTGGGTTTTGGGTTTGTGGGTTTTGGGTTTGTGGGTTTTGGGTTTGTGGGTTTTGGGTTTGTGGGTTTTGGGTTTGTGGGTTTTGGGTTTGTGGGTTTTGGGTTTGTGGGTTTTGGGTTTGTGGGTTTTGGGTTTGTGGGTTTTGGGTTTGTGGGTTTTGGGTTTGTGGGTTTTGGGTTTGTGGGTTTTGGGTTTGTGGGTTTTGGGTTTGTGGGTTTTGGGTTTGTGGGTTTTGGGTTTGTGGGTTTTGGGTTTGTGGGTTTTGGGTTTGTGGGTTTTGGGTTTGTGGGTTTTGGGTTTGTGGGTTTTGGGTTTGTGGGTTTTGGGTTTGTGGGTTTTGGGTTTGTGGGTTTTGGGTTTGTGGGTTTTGGGTTTGTGGGTTTTGGGTTTGTGGGTTTTGGGTTTGTGGGTTTTGGGTTTGTGGGTTTTGGGTTTGTGGGTTTTGGGTTTGTGGGTTTTGGGTTTGTGGGTTTTGGGTTTGTGGGTTTTCGATTTGTGGGTTTTGGGTTTATGGGTTTTGGATTTCTGGGATTTGGGTTTGTGTGTTTGGGGTTTGAGGGTTTCAAGTTTGTGCGTGTTGGGTTTGGCGGTTTTGTGTTTGTGGGTTTAGGGTTTGAGGGTATTGGGTTTGCAGGTTTTGGGTTTGTGGGTTTTGGGTTTGTGGGTTTTCGATTTGTGGGTTTTGGGTTTATGGGTTATCGATTTGTGGGTTTTGGGTTTGAGGGTTTGAATTTTTTTGGTTTTAGTGTTGATGTGATTATCGGTTTTGAATTTATTGGTTGAGGATTTATGGGTTTGCGGTTTGATGGTTTTATGTTTGTGGGTTTTGGGAACGTGGGTTTTGGGTTTGTGGGTTTTGGGTTTGTTGTATTTGGGTTTGTGGGTTTTATGTTTGTGAGCTTTCGGTTGGTGGGTTTGGATTTATGGGTTTTGAGTTTGTTGGTTTGTGGGTTTTGTGTTTGTGTGTTTTCGGTTTGTGGGTGTTGAGTTTGTGAGTTTTGGGTTTGCAGGTTTGGGTTTGAGGATTTTAGGTTTGTGAGTTTTGAGTTTGCAGGATTTCGGTTTGTGGGTTTTAACTTTGTGGGTTTTGGTTTTGTGGGTTTTGGGTTTGTGAGTTTTGGCTTTGTTGTATTTGGGTTTGTGGGTTTTATGTTTGTGAGCTTTCGGTTGGTGGGTTTGGATTTATGGGTTTTGAGTTTTTTGGTTTGTAGGTTTTGTGTTTGTGTGTTTTCGGTTTGTGGGTGTTGAGTTTGTGAGTTTTGGGTTTGCACGTTTGGGTTTGAGGATTTTAGGTTTGTGAGTTTTGAGTTTGCAGGATTTCGGTTTGTGGGTTTTAACTTTGTGGGTCTTGGGTTTATGGGTTTTGGGTTTATGGGTTTTAGGTTTGTGGATTTTCGGTTTGTGAGTATTCGATAGGTGGGTTTTCGGTTTGTGGAATTTGGTTTTCTGGGTTTTGGGTTTGTGGGTTTTGGGTTTGTGGGTTTTGGGTTTGTGGGTTTTGGGTTTGTGGGTTTTGGGTTTGTGGGTTTTGGGTTTGTGGGTTTTGGGTTTGTGGGTTTTGGGTTTGTGGGTTTTGGGTTTGTGGGTTTTGGGTTTGTGGGTTTTCGATTTGTGGGTTTTGGGTTTATGGGTTTTGGATTTCTGGGATTTGGGTTTGTGTGTTTGGGGTTTGAGGGTTTCAAGTTTGTGCGTGTTGGGTTTGGCGGTTTTGTGTTTGTGGGTTTAGGGTTTGAGGGTATTGGGTTTGCAGGTTTTGGGTTTGTGGGTTTTGGGTTTGTGGGTTTTCGATTTGTGGGTTTTGGGTTTATGGGTTATCGATTTGTGGGTTTTGGGTTTGAGGGTTTGAATTTTTTTGGTTTTAGTGTTGATGTGATTATCGGTTTTGAATTTATTGGTTGAGGATTTATGGGTTTGCGGTTTGATGGTTTTATGTTTGTGGGTTTTGGGAACGTGGGTTTTGGGTTTCTGGGTTTTGGGTTTGTTGTATTTGGGTTTGTGGGTTTTATGTTTGTGAGCTTTCTGTTGGTGGGTTTGGATTTATGGGTTTTGAGTTTGTTGGTTTGTGGGTTTTGTGTTTGTGTGTTTTCGGTTTGTGGGTGTTGAGTTTGTGAGTTTTGGGTTTGCAGGTTTGGGTTTGAGGATTTTAGGTTTGTGAGTTTTGAGTTTGCAGGATTTCGGTTTGTGGGTTTTAACTTTGTGGGTCTTGGGTTTGTGGGTTTTGGGTTTATGGGTTTTAGGTTTGTGGATTTTCGGTTTGTGAGTATTCGATAGGTGGGTTTTCGGTTTGTGGAATTTGGTTTTGTGGGTTTTGGGTTTGTGGGTTTTGGGTTTGTGGGTTTTGGGTTTGTGGGTTTTGGGTTTGTGGGTTTTGGGTTTGTGGGTTTTGGGTTTGTGGGTTTTGGGTTTGTGGGTTTTGGGTTTGTGGGTTTTGGGTTTGTGGGTTTTGGGTTTGTGGGTTTTGGGTTTGTGGGTTTTGGGTTTGTGGGTTTTGGGTTTGTGGGTTTTGGGTTTGTGGGTTTTGGGTTTGTGGGTTTTGGGTTTGTGGGTTTTGGGTTTGTGGGTTTTGGGTTTGTGGGTTTTGGGTTTGTGGGTTTTGGGTTTGTGGGTTTTGGGTTTGTGGGTTTTGGGTTTGTGGGTTTTGGGTTTGTGGGTTTTGGGTTTGTGGGTTTTGGGTTTGTGGGTTTTGGGTTTGTGGGTTTTGGGTTTGTGGGTTTTGGGTTTGTGGGTTTTGGGTTTGTGGGTTTTGGGTTTGTGGGTTTTGGGTTTGTGGGTTTTGGGTTTGTGGGTTTTGGGTTTGTGGGTTTTGGGTTTGTGGGTTTTGGGTTTGTGGGTTTTGGGTTTGTGGGTTTTGGGTTTGTGGGTTTTGGGTTTGTGGGTTTTCGATTTGTGGGTTTTGGGTTTATGGGTTTTGGATTTCTGGGATTTGGGTTGGTGTGTTTGGGGTTTGAGGGTTTCAAGTTTGTGCGTGTTGGGTTTGGCGGTTTTGTGTTTGTGGGTTTAGGGTTTGAGGGTATTGGGTTTGCAGGTTTTGGGTTTGTGTGTTTTGGGTTTGTGGGTTTTCGATTTTTGGGTTTATGGGTTATCGATTTGTGGGTTTTGGGTTTGAGGGTTTGAATTTTTTTGGTTTTACTGTTGATGTGATTATCGGTTTTGAATTTATTGGTTGAGGATTTATGGGTTTGCGGTTTGATGGTTTTATGTTTGTGGGTTTTGGGATCGTGGGTTTTGGGTTTGTGGGTTTTGGGTTTGTGGGTTTTCGGTGTGTGGGTTTTGGGTTTGCAGGTTTTGGGTTAGTGGATTTTGGGCTTGTGGGTTTTGGGTTTGTGGGTTTTGGGTTTTGGATTTGTAGGTTTCGGGTTTGTGGGTTTTGGGTTTGTGGGTTTTCGATTTGTGGGTTTTGGGTTTATGGGTTTTGGATTTGTGGGTTTTGGGTTTGTTGGTTTGAATTTTTTTGCTTTTAATGTTTATGTGATTATCAGTTTTGAATTTATTGGTTGAGGAATTATGGGTTTTCGGTTTGATGGTTTTATGTTTGTGGGCTTTGGGATCGTGGGTATTGCGATTGTTGGTTTTGTGTTTGTGGGTTTTGGGATTGTGGGTGTTGAGTTTTTGTGTTTCCGGTTTACAGGTTTTGGTTTTTACGGTTTTGGGTTTGTGGGTTTTCGATTTGTGGGTTTTGTTTATGGGTTTTGGATTTGTGGGTTTTGGGTTTGTGGGTTTGAATTTTTTTGGTTTTAGTGTTTATGTGATTATCAGTTTTGAATTTATTGGTTGAGGAATTATGGGTTTTCGGTTTGATGGTTTTATGTTTGTGGGCTTTGGGATCGTGGGTTTTGCTATTGTTGGTTTTGTGTTTGTGGGTTTTGGGATTGTGGGTGTTGAGTTTTTGTGTTTCCGGTTTACAGGTTTTGGTTTTTACGGTTTTGGGTTTGTGGGTTTTCGATTTGTGGGTTTTGGGTTTATGGGTTTTGGATTTGTGGGTTTTGGGTTTGTGGGTTTGAATTTTTTTGGTTTTAGTGTTTATGTGATTATCGGTTTTGAATTTGTTGGTTGAGGATTTATGGGTTTTCGGTGTGATGGTTTTATGTTTGTGGAATTTGGTTTTGTGGGTTTTGGGTTTGTGGGTTTTGGGTTTGTGGGTTTTGGGTTTGTGGGTTTTTGGTTTGTGGGTTTTCGATTTGTGGGTTTTGGGTTTATGGGTTTTGGATTTCTGGGATTTGGGTTTGTGTGTTTGGGGTTTGAGGGTTTCAAGTTTGTGCGTGTTGGGTTTGGCGGTTTTGTGTTTGTGGGTTTTGGTTTTGAGGGTTTGAATTTTTTTGGTTTTAGTGTTTATGTGATTATCAGTTTTGAATTTATTGGTTGAGGAATTATGGGTTATCGGTTTGATGGTTTTATGTTTGTGGAATTTGGTTTTGTGGGTTTTGGGTTTGTGGGTTTTGGGTTTGTGGGTTTTGGGTTTGTGGGTGTTGAGCTTGTGGGTTTTGGGTTTGCAGCTTTTCAGGTTGTGGGTTTTGGTTTTTTGGTTCGTGGCTTTGTGGGTTTTGGGATTGTCGATTTTGGATTTATGGGTTTTAGGTTTATGGGTTTTCGGTTTGTGAGTATTCGGTAGGTGGGTTTTCGTTTTGTGGGATTTGGTTTTGTAGGTTTTAGGTTTGTGGGTTTTCGGTTTGTGGGTTTTGGTTTTGTGGGTTTTGGGTTTGTGAGTTTTGGCTTTGTTGTATTTGGGTTTGTGGGTTTTATGTTTGTGAGCTTTCGGTTGGTGGGTTTGGATTTATGGGTTTTGAGTTTGTTGGTTTGTGTGTTTTGTGTTTGTGTGTTTTCGGTTTGTGGGTGTTGAGTTTGTGAGTTTTGGGTTTGCAGGTTTGGGTTTGAGGATTTTAGGTTTGTGAGTTTTGAGTTTGCAGGATTTCGGTTTGTGGGTTTTAACTTTGTGGGTCTTGGGTTTGTGGGTTTTGGGTTTATGGGTTTTAGGTTTGTGGATATTCGGTTTGTGAGTATTCGATAGGTGGGTTTTCGGTTTGTGGAATTTGGTTTTGTGGGTTTTGGGTTTGTGGGTTTTGGGTTTGTGGGTTTTGGGTTTGTGGGTTTTGGGTTTGTGGGTTTTGGGTTTGTGGGTTTTGGGTTTGTGGGTTTTGGGTTTGTGGGTTTTGGGTTTGTGGGTTTTGGGTTTGTGGGTTTTGGGTTTGTGGGTTTTGTGTTTGTGAGTTTAGGGTTTGTGGGAATTGGGTTTGCAGGTTTTGGGTTTGTGGGTTTTGGGTTTGTGGGTTTTCGATTTGTGGGTTTTGGGTTTATAGGTTATCGATTTGTGGGTTTTGGGTTTGAGGGTTTGAATTTTTTTGGTTTTAGTGTTGATGTGATTATCGGTTTTGAATTTATTGGTTGAGGATTTATGGGTTTGCAGGTTGATGGTTTTATGTTTGTGGGTTTTGGGATCGTGGGTTTTGGGTTTGTGGGTTTTGGGTTTGTGGGTTTTCGGTGTGTGGGTTTTGGGTTTGCAGGTATTGGGTTTGAGGGTTATAGGTTTGTGGGGTTTGGGTTTGCAGCTTTTCAGGTTGTGGGTTTTGGTTTTTTGGTTCGTGGCTTTGTGGGTCTTGGGTTTGTGGGTTTTGGGTTTATGCGTCTTAGGTTTGTGGATTTTCGGTTTGTGAGTATTCGATAGGTGGGTTTTCGGTTTGTGGAATTTGGTTTTGTGGGTTTTGGGTTTGTGGGTTTTGGGTTTGTGGGTTTTGGTTTTGTGGGTTTTGGGTTTGTGAGTTTTGGCTTTGTTGTATTTGGGTTTGTGGGTTTTATGTTTGTGAGCTTTCGGTTGGTGGGTTTGTATTTATGGGTTTTGAGTTTGTTGGTTTGTGGGTTTTGTGTTTGTGTGTTTTCGGTTTGTGGGTGTTGAGTTTGTGAGTTTTGGTTTTGCAGGTTTGGGTTTGAGGATTTTAGGTTTGTGAGTTTTGAGTTTGCAGGATTTCGGTTTTGTGGGTTTTAACTTTGTGGGTCTTGGGTTTGTGGGTTTTGGGTTTATGGGTCTTAGGTTTGTGGATTTTCGGTTTGTGAGTATTCGATAGGTGGGTTTTCGGTTTGTGGAATTTGGTTTTGTGGATTTTGGGTTTGTGGGTTTTGGGTTTGTGGGTTTTGGGTTTGTGGGTTTTGGGTTTGTGGGTTTTGGGTTTGTGGGTTTTGGGTTTGTGGGTTTTGGGTTTGTGTGTTTTGGGTTTGTGGGTTTTGGGTTTGTGGGTTTTGGGTTTGTGGGTTTTGTGTTTGTGGGTTTTGGGTTTGTGGTTTTTGGGTTTGTGGGTTTTGGGTTTGTGGGTTTTGGGTTTGTGGGTTTTCGATTTGTGGGTTTTGGGTTTATGGGTTATCGATTTGTGGGTTTTGGGTTTGAGGGTTTGAATTTTTTTGGTTTTAGTGTTGATGTGATTTTCGGTTTTGAATTTATTGGTTGAGGATTTATGGGTTTGCGGTTTGATGGTTTTATGTTTGTGGGTTTTGGGATCGTGGGTTTTGGGTTTGTGGGTTTTGGGTTTGTTGTATTTGGGTTTGTGGGTTTTATGTTTGTGAGCTTTCGGTTGGTGGGTTTGGATTTATGGGTTTTGAGTTTGTTGGTTTGTGGGTTTTGTGTTTGTGTGTTTTTGGTTTGTGGGTGTTGAGTTTGTGAGTTTTGGGTTTGCAGGTTTGGGTTTGAGGATTTTAGGTTTGTGAGTTTTGAGTTTGCAGGATTTCGGTTTCTGGGTTTTAACTTTGTGGGTCTTGGGTTTGTGGGTTTTGGGTTTATGGGTTTTAGGTTTGTGGATTTTCGGTTTGTGAGTATTCGATAGGTGGGTTTTCGGTTTGTGGAATTTGGTTTTGTGGGTTTTGGGTTTGTGGGTTTTGGGTTTGTGAGTATTCGATAGGTGGGTTTTCGGTTTGTGGAATTTGGTTTTGTGGATTTTGGGTTTGTGGATTTTGGGTTTGTGAGTTTTGGGTTTGTGGGTTTTGGGTTTGTGTGTTTTGGGTTTGTGGGTTTTTGGTTTGTGGGTTTTGGGTTTGTGGGTTTTGGGTTTGTGGGTTTTGGGTTTGTGGGTTTTGGGTTTGTGGGTTTTGGGTTTGTGGGTTTTGGGTTTGTGGGTTTTGGGTTTGTGGGTTTTGGGTTTGTGGGTTTTCGATTTGTGGGTTTTGGGTTTATGGGTTTTGGATTTCTGGGATTTGGGTTGGTGTGTTTGAGGTTTGAGGGTTTCAAGTTTGTGCGTGTTGGGTTTGGCGGTTTTGTGTTTGTGGGTTTAGGGTTTGAGGGTATTGGGTTTGCAGGTTTTGGGTTTGTGGGTTTTGGGTTTGTGGGTTTTCGATTTGTGGGTTTTGGGTTTATGGGTTATCGATTTGTGGGTTTTGGGTTTGAGGGTTTGAATTTTTTTGGTTTTAGTGTTGATGTGATTATCGGTTTTGAATTTATTGGTTGAGGATTTATGGGTTTGCGGGTTGATGGTTTTATGTTTGTGGGTTTTGGGATCGTGGGTTTTGGGTTTGTGGGTTTTGGGTTTGTGGGTTTTCGGTGTGTGGGTTTTGGGTTTGCAGGTTTTGGGTTAGTGGATTTTGGGCTTGTGGGTTTTGGGTTTGTGGGTTTTGGGTTTTGGATTTGTAGGTTTTGGGTTTGTGGGTTTTGGGTCTGTGGGTTTTCGATTTGTGGGTTTTGGGTTTATGGGTTTTGGATTTGTGGGTTTGGGGTTTGTGATTTCTTAGTTTACGGATTTTTGGTTTATGTTTTTTTGGGTTTATGGGCTTTGGGTTTATGGGTTTATGGGTTTTAGGTTTATGATTTTAGGGTTTATGGTTTTTCGTTTGGGGGTTTTGTGTTTTTGGGTTTTGGGTTTTTTGTGTTTTGGGTTTCCGAGTTTTGGGCTTGCGGGTTTTGTGAGTTTTGGGTTTGTTGGTTTTGGGAGTCTGGGTTTTGGGTTTTTGCGTTTTGGGTTTGTGGGTTTTGGGTTAGTGGGTTTTAAGTTTGTGGGTTTTAAGTTTGTGAGTTTTTGGTTTGTGCGTTTTGGGTTTGTGGGTTTTGGGTTTGTTGGTTTTGGGTTGATGGGTTTTGGGTATATGGGTTTCGGAATTAGGGGTTTTGAGTTTATGCGATTATGGCTGTTCAATTCATTGGTTTTGGATATTTGCGATTATTGATTTTGAATTTATTGGTTTGGGATTGATGGGTTTTCAATTTATGGGTCTTGGTTTCATGGGTATTGGGTGTGTGGGCTTTGGTTATATGGGTTTTTGGTTTCATGGGTTTGGGTTTGTGGGTTTTAAGCTTGTGGGTTTTCGGTTTGTGGAGTTTGGGTTTTGGATTTGTGGGTTTTGGGTTTGTGGGTTTTTTGTTTGTGGGTTTTCAATTTGTGGGTTTTGGGTTTATGGGTTTTGGATTTGTGGCTTTTGGGTTTGTGGGTTTGAATTTTTTTGGTTTTAGTGTTTATGTGATTATCAGTTTTGAATTTATTGGTTGAGGATTTATGGGTTTTCGGTTTGATGGTTTTATGTTTATGGGCTTTGGGATCGTGGGTTTTGCGATTGTTGGTTTTGTGTTTGTGAGTTTTGGGATTGTGGGTGCTGAGTTTTTGTGTTTCCGGTTTACAGGTTTTGGTTTTTACGGTTTTTGGTTTGTGGGTTTTCAATTTGTGGGTTTTGGGTTTATGGGTTTTGGATTTGTGGGTTTTGTATTTGTGGGTTTGAATTTTTTTGGTTTTAGTGTTTATGTGATTATCGGTTTTGAATTTATTGTTTAGGATTTATGGGTTTTCGGTTTGATGGTTTTATGTTTGTGGGTTTTGGGATCGTGGGTTTTGGGTTTGTGGGTTTTGGGTTAGTGGCTTTTGGGTTTGCAGGTTTTCCATTTGTGTATTTTGGCTTTATTGATTTTGGGTTTGTGGGTTTTCGGTGTGTGGGTTTTGGGTTTGCAGGTCTTGGGTTAATGGATTTTGGGCTTGTGGGTTTTGGGTTTGTGGGTTTTGGGTTTGTGGGTTTTGGGTTTGTGGGTTTTGGGTTTGTGGGTTTTGGGTTTGTGGGTTTTGGGTTTGTGGGTTTTGGGTTTGTGGGTTTTGGGTTTGTGGGTTTTGGGTTTGTGGGTTTTGGGTTTGTGGGTTTTCGATTTGTGGGTTTTGGGTTTATGGGTTTTGGATTTGTGGGCTTTGGGTTTGTGGGTTTGAATTTTTTTGGTTTTAGTGTTTATGTGATTATCAGTTTTGAATTTATTGGTTGAGGATTTATGGGTTTTCGGTTTGATGGTTTTATGTTTGTGGGCTTTGGGATCGTGGGTTTTGCGATTGTTGGTTGTGTGTTTGTGGGTTTTGGGATTGTGGGTGTTGGATTTGTGGGTTTTGGGTTTGTTGGTATTGGGTTTGTCGGTTTTGGGTTTGTGGATTTTGGATTTGTGGGTTTTGGATTTGTGGGTTTTGGGTTTGTGGGTTTTGGGTTTGTGTGTTTTGGTTTTTTGCATTTTGGGTTTACGTGATAATCGGTTTTTTATGGATAGATTTTGTTTTTATGCGATTATTGGTTTTGAATTTATTGGGTTAGAATTTATCGGGTTTTTTTTGTGTTCTGGATTTGTGGGTTTGGAATTTGTGGGTTTGGCGTTTGCGTGTTTTGGGTATATGGGTTCTCGGTTTCTGGGTTTTGGATTTAAACGTTGTGAATTTACATGATTATGGGTTTTGAATTTATCGGTTTTGGATTTGTGGGTTTGGGGTTTGTGATTTCTTAGTTTATGGATTTTTGGCTTATGTTTTTTTGGGTTTTTGGGCTTTGGGTTTATGGGTTTATGGGTTTTAGGTTTATGATTTTTGGGTTTATGGTTTTTCGTTTTGTGGGTTTTGTGTTTGTGGGTTTTGGGTTTTTTGTGTTTTGGGTTTCCGAGTTTTGGGCTTGCGGGTTTTGTGAGTTTTGGGTTTGTTGGTTTTGGGGGGTCTGGGTTTTGGGTTTTTGCGTTTTGGGTTTGTGGGTTTTGGGTTTGTGGGTTTTGGGTTTGTGGGTTTTAAGTTTGTGAGTTTTTGGTTTGTGCGTTTTGGGTTTGTGGGTTTTGGGTTTGTTGGTTTTGGGTTGATGGGTATTGGGTTTCTGGGTTTTGGGTATATGGGTTTCGGATTTAGGGGTTTTGAGTTTATGCGATTATGGCTGTTCAATTCATTGGTTTTGGATTTTTGCGATTATGGATTTTGAATTTATTGGTTTGGGATTTATGGGTTTTCAATTTATGGGTCTTGGTTTCATGGGTATTGGGTGTGTGGGCTTTGGTTATATGGGTTTTTAGTTTCATGGGTTTGGGTTTGTGGGTTTTGAGCTTGTGGGTTTTCGGTTTGTGGAATTTGGGTATATGGGTTTCGGATTTACACGTGTTGGGTTTATGCTTTTATGGGTTTTGAATTTATTGGTTTTGGATTTATGAAACGGAAACGGAAGAAATTCCTTCTTGTAAGTATTTAATTTTATCTGTGAAATTGTCGGTGGATATTCCTTGTTCATAAATATATCTGCCAAAAGTTACAGCCAGATCGAAATTCCTCTATCCTTGTGTCTGGGTTTGGAATGGGTTTGGAAACAGGAGAAATTCCTTTTCGCAATCATTTCTATTATTCTATGAAATTCTTTTTGAAATATGCTCCTCGCCCAGAAATATAATTAAGTATCGAATGTGCTATAATGATTATATTTTTTTTAATTATTGCTCATTCCCAAACTTCAGTTTTAGAAGCTGAGATGAGTTCCGCTGTAGATCAGAGACAGTCGACGGAATGTACATTATCCGTAAACAATGGTAAGTACTGTTCTTGTCAATATAAGACTTCTAATAATAATAATTTAGACATATAATGGCAGGCTCAATGCTTTAGTTTCAGGAACAAGCGGGGCTCTATCCATCAACGATAATAACTATGCTACACCAAATCGTAAGTATTGAATAAACTATAAAAAAATAATTAATTTTTCTACTATACAGTACAACGATACTTAAGTTTTAGAAGCTGGATCATCGATGGTTGTACAAAGATCTATACCACCACCAGCAGATCAAGATGATTTTACCAATAGGACTGGTATACGTAGAAAACGCAGAAGACTAAGCAGCAGCAGCAGCAGCAGCAGCAGCAGCAGCAGCAGCAGCAGCAGCAGCAGCAGCAAATGCAGCACAGACACAGCTGACGACGAAGAAGGTGAGATCATACAAATAGATAGAGATTGTTTTGATTTGTATTTACCTAACATATAAAGAAGTTTAATCTTACAGGTAATTATTTGCAGATCGGAGAAGAAGTACGACCTCGATTCATAATTCAAAATGAATCAGTACACTTCTACCGTCGTTTTGGATACGAAGGAAGAGAAATCCAAGGAATCATAGCACAGCCCCCGGCTAACACAGATCTTTACAATTGGTTAGAAGGTTGTGTGCGAGATTTCATAGGAGTAACAATCAATTCGGAGCCATTCAATCACGATCCACTCTGGTTATCGTTTAGACCTATTAGGGATTTTGTCGTTAAAGATCTTTGGAGAATGTTATTTAGTGCCGTGCAAAGTGCAAGTGAATTTAACATTAATGACAGACTGTCGATCAATTGTGCAATTGTTGGTGGTGTCGGGGAATGTAGACGCGTACGTTTAACCGAGGAATCAGTGAATAAAAAAGCTATTCTTACAATCAGAAATGATGATGATCTTTGCCTACCGCGCAGTCTAGCTGCTGCCTATACCTATGCTGTTAGAGGACAAATACGCACAGGCGATTTACATCGCTATTGGAACCTGATCCGTCACAGTCAATCAAGAGCTCAAAAAGCCGCTGCCAAGGAAATTGTAAATTTGGCGAACGTTCGGGTACCGATTGAAGGATGCGGACTCGCAGAAATTCATAAGTTTCAAGATTTTTTTACCACTCGTGGTACAGCCATAGTAGTCTATAACTTTTCGACGTTTGCGCATGGACACCCGCCGCTCTACGACGGTTTGCGCTTTGTCATCGACACTTACGGATGTATAGTTCATACATTACGAATCATGTATTACCAGCGCATAAAAACATTACCAACCGATATTAAATCTCATTGGAGCTAGCGGTATCGCTGGCTATGGCATACCGTGTAATATAAGTTATTGGCGTGTCGGGGAGCATAGAGGTTCCAACAAGTGTTACAATTGTATGTCGTTGTCGACGTGTAATACGGCGGAAAATTTAAAAAAATGCGATATCTGTTTAAGATTTTTTTTTGGTGATACGTGTTTTGAAAATCATGTTAAAACAGGATCTTATAATAAAAGTAGTAACTTGTGTACTAGAATAAGAATTTGTCGCTTTTGTTTTAAAACAGCTCGCGTAATGAATGGAAAACCACAAGAGTGTGGTATAGCTTTTCGTAAAACGTGTAAATTACGATTACCAGTCGAACACCTGTGCTATGTACAGCCAATCAAGACAGAAGAACGTGAAAAGCCAGTTTTATTTTTATTTTACGATTTCGAAACTCAACAATCTACATCTGTACTGGGTGACGAGGAGAAAAAAGTTCACACTCCAAACTTGTGTGTCGTGCAACAAGTATGCTCCTGCTGTATAGAGAATTATGATGTCTCGATCAGATGCGACTTTTGTGGTATTCGCGAATACGTGTTTAACGATGAACCGGTAAAACAGCTTGTTGATCTTCCACTAGTTCCAAGACAGCGATATCAACAGGTTATATGTATAGCGCACAACTCTCACGGATTCGATGCACAATTTGTATTCAAATACGTTGTTGAGAGAAACAATGACGAACGAGTCATTCCGTCCGTGGTGATAGATGGTTCAAAAATAATTTTAATGGAGATTTTAAAAACGAAATTTATCGATAGTTTAAATTACTTTCACATGCCTCTAAGTAGTTTACCCAAATCGTACGGCTTGTCTGAAATGGAAAAAGGTTATTTTTCGCACATGTTCAATACACCAAAAACCCAGTCTTACGAAAGTCCTTTACCACCTCTGGACTCATATGCGTCAGATGCAATGAGCTGCAAGAAGAGAGAAATTTTCGAAATGGTACGATGAACAGTTACAAAGCGGATACACTGGTGTGGATCCTTTTGCAGAGTGTACGACTATAGCGTCTTCTTTTATGCGTGTGTTTAGAAAAAAATTTTTGAAAAAAAATTTGATAGGTGTTGTACCACCACGCTGTTACAGATGGGTAGACAATCAATCTGAGAAAGCTATGCACTGGCTCTCTTGGATGAAGAGGCGTGTTATCTGTTGCCCTATCCAACACGCAGGACGAGGACGTGAAAAAAAATTATCATCGAGTATGGCTACAGTTTACCGCGCGACGGTGAGAAGTTCGAGGGAATTGTGCTCCAGTTTCACGGCTGTTTTTGGCACGGCTGTCCTCGCTGTTTTAGGATAAACCGAGATGTGGCTTTGGCGAGCAGTGATTCGATCTGATCTAGAAATGGGAGTGCGAGTTCGGCAATGAAATCTCAAAAAACGAGGAGCTCAAGCGTTTTGTATCGTATCCGTACGGTTACCTCTTGCTAGACTTGAAACAGAACACACCCGACAATTGTCGATTTCGCACCCGTATCTTTCCGGACGACACGCAGCACTACGTCTACGTGTCACGCAACAAACAAAAAATCAACGGCAGTGATACATCGAATCACGTGCCGATCGTGTCTCTGTAATGGATCCATCGCAGCGCAGCAGCAGCAGCAGCAACAAGAGGCAGTGTCTTCGCGCACAAGGAGGCCTGTATTTTGAAGGCTGTCTATCATCTGAACGAAAAACAGTGAAAGGCTCTCTGGCAAACGGCTGATGCAAAATTGGTTCGACATATTTGTGAGTGCGCTCTAAATATGCTAATTGGTAACGTGCCTCTGGTGAGAAGACACAAGTCGCGCTTACGAAAACAGGTGAAAATTCTACGAAAGTTGTCCGAACCTTGCGTCAGTCTGACGAAAAAGAAAAAACTCATTAGGCAACGCGGTGGGCTTTTACCAGCGCTACTGGCTCCCGTTATCCGTACTGTGTTGACCAATATTCTCAGTGGGTAGAAACAGAAAGAGAGAAAATAAAAACATGGAACATGTCAGAAAGATGGTACTTGTGCCGCAGGAAAACGTGGATCGTTTGCAAAGTGTTCTCGCAAACGGAGGAGGAGGAGGAGGAGTTGGAGGTGGTGGTGGATACACGTTAAAGTCTGTACAGACACCGGGTACCGTGATGACTAGACAGGATGCAGAAATGAACGAAATACTAAATTCGACTGCTTGCAAGGACGAGCGAGAAAAGTGGGCGCGATACCGTTCTGTTCTGCAACGATGTCTTCATTTCAAAGATACTAGGAGCAGTAGTGGTGCTCGTAATGGAACGGATAATTGGAAAAAGAAAAGTTTACCTGTATACAATGAGCAGCAGCAGCAGCACCACCAGCAACACTAGCAGCAACAGCAGCAGCAGCAGATGCAAAATGACGATGACGACGATGACGACGACGACGGGGTTACGTCGGATCTGGAGCGAATCGAAGAAGAGGACCGAATCGACGCGAGTATCTTTGAGAGTGTACCCGTAAAGTTTAGAAAAAAAGCTGGACAAGTTGTGCGACGTTTACGGGCCAATGGTAACATTAACTGGGATACCCATGGTGCTGTGACGATAGGTGGCGTTTGTATACGCGGTGCTAACATAATTGACTTGATGAACGATGCTATGAGGAGCAGAAAAGGTACGCTACCTCCTGGACATATTCAATTTGCTATTGCTCTACGCGAATCGTTTATCTCCCGTGAGTTCATCGGTAACAAACGAGTTTGGGATAGCGTAGTTTCTTGTATGCCACCACCAGGTGGCTTTCTGATTTAACTCCCTCCAAAACATTTTACGCCAGATATCTCTGCTGATCAATTTCATACGCCACGACACGAGCCAGCTGCTGCTGCTGCTGCTGCTGATGCTACTGCTGGCCCCAGTAATGCCAGCAACAACGGATCGTTTAATCGCGACGCCGTCAGTAGAGCGGTGGATACCGAACAGCAGGAGTCGGAAGATAATCGAAAACCAAAGACTACCAAGGAGTGTGTTAGAAAGAAAAAGAAGAGAGTTTCAGCACCTGGTGTACAGGTTACGTCATGGCGTCGACTGAGTGGCCAGTTCGATCCGAAGAAGAAGAGGTATCCTGTAAAGAAGAAGACAAAATCGTAGAACGGCATGGTTTGGAAGAAAAAAATAGTGCATTGGACTACATGACTTATCTATTACCGTTCGAAATGCACGTACCTTGTTACAGATTTTACGGACCGGGTACTAAATTGGCAGAACGCATCGACGCGGCGAAGTCGGGATCAATCCGTTGGACGATGCGTGTCGTGAACAGGATCTAGTCTATTCCGAGAAAAAGGGGGATCGACGCAAAGCTGATCGTGTTTTGACAGAGTACGCCTTCTCGCGAATGTCGCTGAAGCGATTCTTCGCATCTTATCGAGAAGTGAGGGACGAAAACCAGAGTGTCTTCAAACGGACAAGGGTAAAGAATTCATCGGTCGCGAGACGCAGGAGGTTTTACGTGAGAACGGCATAGCTCATAGAGTAGCGCGGAGTCCGAATACAAAGGCAGCTATCGCGGAGAGGTTGATAAGAACTATTAAAGAACGAATTTGGTGATACTTTACTCATAACAATACCCGCAGATATATCGATGTTTTGCAGAAAATCACAGAGTCGTACAATCACAGTAAGCATTCGTCTACAAAGATAACACCGTCGTCTGTGACCTTATACAATGTTGCCAAAGCACGAAAGAATATAGAACTTCGCTGCGGTAACCAAGATTTTAGACCAGTCAGGTTCAAGACCGGTGACTTGGTTCGCGTCAGACGTGCGAGAACCGTCTTCGATAAGGTATACTGAGGTGGATGGACTTTGGAGATTTTTGAGGTTACGCGCATCTCACTAACGCCACAGCAACCTCTGTATTTTTTAAAAGATTTAGCAGGCGAAGACATTGACGGTCACTTTTACGCCGAGGAATTGAGTAGAGTTCGAAAAGATTTAAGTGTGGTATCGTTCGAAATCGACAACATTTTGCGTAGCAGGGGTAAGGGCTGCTCAAAGAAATATTTCATTAGCTGGAAAGGATACCCCGAAAAGTTCAATTCTTGGGTCGAGGTCAGTTAAATTTCTCAGATATGAAGGAGCAGTTTTACATTATTCTGCCTAGCAACAGCAGCATGAATTATTTCGCGGAAAACACTGCGACGCATTATATTAATCAGTTGCCACAGCAGATCCGATTACAAGGTTCATGGTCAGTTGCGGTTACAGAGCTTGATATCCCGCTGACGTTTCAACACGTGCAGCCAGACAAAGAAGACAGAGCGATTTATTTGAAACGAATTCCCTCCTCGAGACTCGAGTCAAACCAACTCAGAGTGGAAAATTTTACCATTGTTGGTTCGTTAATTCGACCAGGTAACTACAAAGATATTTATACTCTAGTAGAAGAGATAAATAACTTGGCGTGTATCAAACGTCATTTGGAGGTAACGGTTGAGTGTGGTGGTTATGTGACGGTCAACAGAGTTTGCGCAAAGACTAGCTGTTCGCAATTGAGTCACGAACTCTGTTTATTGCGAAAACTGCGAAAAATTTTGGGGTTTGAAAGGACAAAACGAATCTTTTTCGCTGGTGATAAATACATGATAGAGGCAGATAGACCGGCGCGACTCTCGAATGGTTTACCAGATATGCTTATGATTTACAGCGACATCTGTGAGCCACACGTGACAAGTGATGTTCAATCGCGATTGATGAGGGATGTATCGATAAATACCGACAATGACGAATATGGTAATACGAAAATCAAAAGTTTCTCCTCACCAATGTACGTACCATTGTTATTCAGCTCATTTCAGACCATTGAAATTGATATAAGAGATTAGCGTGGTCAGCCGATGCCATTCGATTACGGGACACTCACTGTAACACTGCATTTCAAGAGAATGGATTACATGAAGCGCTACGAAGAATACTTCAACAATCAAATTGGTTACGGATACGGTGGAGGGGGTACGTATGGAGGGGATTCGCAGAGTGGTGGGGTTGGGCGTATTTACGTTGGCTCTCCCTACCAAAGAGGCCACGGTGGTATTGGCTTTTTCTTAGCCGGTATATTTCGCCGAGTTCTCCCACTCATCACTGGGGGGGGGGCAGGGCTGTTGGCAAGGAGGCTGTGCGCACATGAATGAACATTGTGTCCGATGTCGCCACGCGTAATACACCGATCAGAGAGTCGCTTCGTAAACGTAGCAGAGAATCCGGTTAAAGCTATTATGATGCACAGCGGTATACACGGTGAAACTTTGGATAATATCATATTGGGTCAACTACCGAAAAGACTCATTATCGGTTTTGTAAGTAACAAAGCTTTTAACGGCGATCGAGGACTTAATCCTTTTAACTTTGAGCATTTCAATATTAACTTTCTATGTCTGTACGTTGACGGTGTACAAGTTCCCTCCAAACCGTTACAACCCGACTTTACAACCAAAAATTTGTATATATAAACTTTATTTCAGCCAATTTTGGCCCAGAAATGGACTTGGTTTACATCTTTATCTTATCCACACTCCTTCTTCCATACTTTGTTTAACTAATTTAATAACATTTAGTATCACAAAACAATATATTTCTAGTCTCTTTTCTTTGTACATTTGTTCTTTCTGTTTTGGCTATTACACTCTTTCACTTTCGATCTTTCTCACTATTTCTTGCATAAATTAAACATTATAATAATTTATAACCTTACATATTTTACAAACTTTATATATTTTCTTATAGTTTTATACCATTTTACAGTATCTTACAGTAGTTTACAGTATTTTACAATAGATTGCCATACATTAACACATTTTTACCATATTTACTATTACCTATACATTTTAACCTACAATATCTAACTTGTATAATATCTCTTATTTTAATCCCAAACATCCATCCATATCGTAGGCAGCTCGGTTCATCGCATCTTATCTTACTTCTAGCCCTTTCTTTCACTTTTCCTTACTTGCCTAATTTCCTATCCTACTTATTTCCTTTTCCTTCCTGTCTATGATTTGTAACTCTTTCCATAATTCTCTAAAAGTTTCCACCACTAAGGTTTTTCCTTCCTCATTAAATAAATCCTTAAATTCAAATTTATCATCACCTAGCAGCTTTTTCATTATTCCTCTCGTTTCCTCGCAATCTATCACAAAATGTTCTAATGTTTCCCTGACTTTCTTACACATTCTACATAATTTATCCTCATCATTTAGCCAATATTTATTTCCCTTTTCAAAATTTCCGCATCTAAGCTTCGCGATTATTTCTATGTCCCCTTTCTTTCTGTTCATTTTTAAATATTTAGGTAATCCGATAACTTCACATTCCTTGTAATAATTTATATTATATTTTGCTTCTCTTATTTTCATTTCTATATTTTGTCTCTCAATGTCCCTATCTCTTTTCTTGGTTTCCTCGTGCACAATTTGCTCCCTTTCTATCATGTTTTCTATTTCTAGCTCGCTCAATCCTAAACTATTATAATACTGCTTCCTTTCTATATTATATACACTTTGTGCCTTATCAGTCGCCTTTTCAGTTGTTTTTTCTTTCCAACACATTTTCACTAGTCTATCATCCCCTAGCTTACTTATATTTTCTTCAAACTTAACTGCTCTACTAGCCTATTCTATTTTCATTTTACTTATACATGCCTCCCTATATAATATATACCTCGGTGTGCAGATTTCTAGTTTCAAGACCCATCTAAAATAATCGGTCTGTACTTTTTCTAACTCCTTTCTTTCTTTCCAACCCCAAATTTCACAACCATATGCCATGACACTTTTCACTAAATAATTAAATAACATTCTCCTTCTTTTAAAATCGTTTCTACATTTGTGTTCACCTAAACCCCATGTCTTTTTTGATGCTATAATACCTTTTTTTGCTAGCTCTGATATATGTTCTTTATAGTTTCCTTCCCTATTAAAAGTAAAACCTAAATACTTAAAAGCTTTAATTTCTTCGAACTCCTTCCCATCCCATATCCATCTTTCTTTCTTGCTATTTCTCCCCCTGTTAAAAACTAATATCTTTGTTTTTTCCTCGCTTAGTATCATTTTCCTATTTTTTAGGAATTTTCTTAAGGTGCCCATCATATCTATCAATGCCTCTCTATTTTCTGCTAATAGGACTATATCGTCAGCATAAGCTAACGACCATAGTCTTATATTTCCTATTTTAACTCCTCCAACGTTCCTTTCTTTAAAAAATCCTTCTAATCCTGCTATATAAATACAAAACAGAATAGGGCTCAGCACGCATCCTTGCTTCAACCCTTTAATCGTCCAAAACTCCTCTGATATGTTTTCCTCAACTCTTATCCTGACTTTTGTTTCCTCATAAATTTCTTTTACTCTTTCTATTAAATATTTACTTATTCCCAACCTTTCCATGATTTTCCATAGTATGTTCCTATCTACCAGATCGAAGGCCGCCTTCAAATCAATAAACATGGAGTAAAGCCTTTTACCTCTTCTCTTTGTTCTTTGTATCAGATGATCCAGTATATACACATTGTCCATTGTTGACCTTCCTTTCCTAAAACCTGCCTGACCTTCTGGTAGAATCTTTTTTTCTTCTATTTCCTTGACTAACCGTTTCCTAATTATTTCCGTGTATAACTTGTAAGCAGTTGACATAAGTGTTATTCCTCTATAGTTTTTTGGTTCGTCCGGATTTCCTTTCTTGTGCAACGGTATCAACGTCCCCATTTTCCACTCTTCCGGTATTCCTTGCCCATCCCATACCTTACCTAGAATACCTATCAATTTATTCACCAAATCTTGTCCTGCGTAACTCCATACTTCATTCGTGATTCCGTCTGCTCCCGGTGCTTTGTTTTTCTTCAGTATACTCCAAGCTTCTTTTATTTCCCTTACCGTTATTTTTTATTTTGCTATTTCTTCCTCCTCCTCACATTTTTGCCTTCTTTCCCCTACTTTCCTATTTTCGGATCCTTCCAACAGTGAAACGAAGTGCTCCTTCCACTTTTTCTCATCCACGTTATTATCAACCTTCTCTCTTCTTTTCCTTGATCTATTCAAAAACCTCCATACTTCATTTTCATTTTTAATTGATCTTAATTGTTCCTCTTCATAATCTTTCCACTCTTTTTCTTTAGTTTTACAAAGTTCCCTCCATTCTTTTCTTTCTTCCAGGTATTTTTCTTTACGTTCTTCTCCTTCTCTCCATTTTTGATATGCTTTTTTTACTTTTCTTTTCTTATTGGAACAGCTACGGTCCCACCACCTTTTAATTCCTAATACCCATTTTTTTATTTTGATATCTTTTTTAGTTACTGCTTCGTCTATTACTTTTTTTGTGTCTTCCCATCTTTTTTCCGTTGAATCCTCTTCTTTTTCTTCTAGCTCTATTTCCTGAGTTTTACTCCTAAAAATTTCTATTGTTTCATCGTTCCATACATATACCGTTTTATTTTTCCTCTCCTCTAATTTATTTATCTTCTCTCTTACTGCCGGTTCCACTGTTTCTTCTAATACTACACTGATCGGTGCATGGTCAGATTCTATCCTTTCCTCAACTTGAAATTTTACCACTCTCTTCCTGACATTTTCGTTTACTATAATATAATCTATCACCGTGCTGCCCCTTGATCCTATATATGTAAATTCACCCCCTTCATCTCCTATAAAGTTTCCATTCAATATTGACCATCCTTCTCCCCCGCAAAAATGTATTAGTTTACTACTACCGTTGTTAGCCGTTTTATCCTTACTTTTCCTCTTTTCTTGTTCTAATGTGTTTCCTAATATACCTATAAGACTTCCTTCTTCTCCTATTCTGATGTTGAAATCTCCCCCTATAATAATATTGCTTTCTGGGCCCTCTTCTTGTTTTTCCCATATCTGATAGTATTTTTCAATGTTCCCAGAATTGTATACAGACCAGATAACCATTTCTTGAGTATCATTACCTATCACTGTTTTTATGAGTCCTTCTTCAATTTCTGTTGTTTCCTCTCTATTTTCAATTAACCAGTCTTTTTTTATCCCTATTATAAAACCACCCTTAGCCCTGCCTTTTTTTGCGTCCTTCCTAGCTGGTATAATTTTCCAAACCCAGTTATTTGATAGTCTTTTTTCCAGATTTCCTTTATCTTTTTCCTCCACCCACGTTTCCGATAAACTTATAAAGTCGCCCTTTTCTAAAAATTCCCACACCTCTTTATCTTTATTCCATACCCCTGCTATATTCCAAAAAATGAGTTTCTTATTTCCCTCTTCCCTTAATTTTACTTTAACCTCATTATTGACCTCTGCTATTTCTTTACTGCTCCATTTCTGGTTTATTCTAAATCCTTCCTATTTAGTGCTGCTCCATTTCCCTGACTTTCATTCTTATTTTCATTCCTAACTGGTATGCGTCCTGATACAGTATCCTTTTTCATTTCCTCTTCTATAACCTCTTTTTCTTCCCACCGTTTCCATGTATTTTTAAAAAATACTCTACCCGTCCCTGACTTCACTAACCATCCTTCTGCCCTTTTTTCTTTGACCCATCTATGTATATCCTCTTGCTTCCTTCTGTCGTCTACATTTAAATCATTTTCTATAAATATTCTCGATCCTTTCAATTTACTTTTCATTTTCATAATCTCATTTTTATCCTGTTCTCCTACTCTAGCAATGAACACCGGTCCACTTCTCCTCGCAAATTCTACATTCGCACTAACCCCTAGCTTTATTGCCAACCAATTCTTTATCCATTCCTTTAAGTTACCTTCGTCGGGTTCTACTCCTTTTATAACAATATTATTTTTCCTCTCTAGTCTATCCTGTTCGTAAACCATCCTTTTCATTTTAAAAACCTCTCTATCAGACAGCGACATGCCGCTTCTGCCGCTCATACCCGTCCTACCGCTCTTTAGGCTCCACAACGAACCTGTGTCGCCACCTCTCGCCGCCTCCGCAAGACTCAGTCCGCTTTGCGTTGACATTACCGACTGCCGCTCATCCCATTCCCTTTCTCTCACCTCCCACTCCTGCATTTTCTTTTCTAACCTCTCTATGCGTTCCCCCAATTCTCTATTTGCTGCGTTCAAATCTAATTTTACCTTTTCTATTTCTAGCTTTTCCTGTCTGATCTTTCTTACCTCTTCCAGGATCCTTTCTTTGAACTCCTCTTCCCTTTGTCTCTCCATCTTTTCCTTTTCTTTCCTCGATTCCTTTTCAGCTTCCGTGAATGCGACCCTCCTCGTCGTCAGTTTGTCGTCCAGCGTAGTTTGTCCCTTATTCCCCGCCGGTGCTCCACCAGCTCTCGTCTCCCTCAAAGTCCTCGTGGAATTGACTTTCTTGTCCGTCGGCGACATGATCTTCTTCCTTTGTCAACCACGCGACCGTCACCCACCTAACCTCAATTTTTTTTACCTCGCTCCTTCTTTACAAGTTTATGTTTTCCCTACTCAAAATTTTCTCCCACCTATCTACTACACATTATCCTTACCTATTTCCCTATCAATATTTCCTATATTTTTCGCTCAAAACACACAAAATATCGCAAAAACAGAAAATCTTAGGCCGAGCTGCCGCGCACACGACCATTCACTCTCACGCCCTCTAACCAAGTCCCCAAAAATTTGTATATATATATATATATATATGTGGCGTACCACACATTATTTTCTGACACAGGTATACACTTTCTTAATGAAGGTAATCAATAACGCGCGAAACATATCCGCATGGCTACTTCCTATTTGCATTTGATTTAACCCCCGATTTATCGGCTAACGACTGTAGTCATTGGAATTTGATTAAACAGGGTAGCGCTAGATTGGATGTGCGATTTAGCGAGACTTTAGGAAACACGGTAAATTGCATCGTATATGTAGAATACGATAATATTTTAGAAATTGACGCGTCACATCAAGCCATCGTCGACTTTAGCGGTTGAAATAACGCCGTGTAGATGGCGTTGCACTTTAGCCTATATATACACCCCACCATTGGCGCATTTCGCTCGTCAGTTTCATTCTACCTGCGAACGCTGTCAAAGGCTTTGCTATATAAAACATGGATGTGATAATTGATATTCAGTTCTTTAAACGCGTGAAATATAAAAATATACCAAAGGAAGTTGCCGTAGTAGCTCTTACTGACAACTTTAGTGGTCGCTGGTTAGTGACTCCGACAACATCGATTGAACAATTAAGCGAGGACATTCGGAAACAGAACGATTGGCTGACCCAGCATCATCACGCACTTGACTATTTTGACGGAGAAGTACCTTTATCGGTTATTCAAAAAATTTTAAGAGAGTTTTCGAAAACTGTGCGAAAAATATACGTTAGAGGCAACGATAATTGTTAGTTTTGCATAAAATTATAGATAGTCAAATTTTCAATCTAGAATACGAAAGAGAATGTCCGACTTTTAATCAATTATCATCCAACGTGTATTGCATTCATCACGCTGTCAAACCTTGTTACAAAAATTACCTTTGCACTTTGAATAACGTTCATCGATTAAAGTCGTGGCTGTCTACGCGTATTCTTCAAAACCGTAAAAATCCTACCGAGATTTGTAATTAACAGCCTTCAAATATTGAAAAACCTCTCACGAATCCGTTCGCATACTGTCGGTGTATTTCCATCAGATCAAATCCCCAAACTCTGGACGAGACCGACCGCGTTTGTTGTAAATACTGACGATCATATGAAACCTGGCATGCACTGGGTTGCTATATACGTTAATAAGTATTGCGAAGCTTTGTATTTTGATAGTTTCGGATTACCACCAAGTATACCTGATCATATAAACCGTTTGCGGAAAAATTGTAAGCGATTTCATTGGAATAATATCCCACTCCAAAGCCAGTTTTCGGACGTAAGCGCCTAATATTGTATTATGTTTTCACGTTTTATGAGCGGCGATTTGAGTTTCGATAAATTTCTTGGAAATTTTTCTGACGACTTGCAGAAAAATGATAGCGTGGTAAGACACTATGTATGTCATAAAAACTCTCACAAAAGCTTCATTGGAAACGGTGCCAGATGTTTGCAAATCTGCAGTTCTAAAATGTCATTCTTATAATGCCAAATTGACATCTTATCGTTTCATTTACTCAGAATGTTGTGTCTAAAGTATCGTCATCCTCGCGTTACACACTGTCGTTCATTCCCTTCTCGGAACACCAACGTCGGGTGTCACACGTTGCAATTTCCACCTCCACCGCACCTTCTTTGCTGGCACATTAAGAGCCTTTGTCGAGTCCATTTTACGGCAGTCGTTTTCTAAACTGCAAAAGAGAAATACAGACCAGTACAAGAGAGAGAGAGAGAGAGAGAGAGAGAGAGAGAGAGAGAGAGAGATAGATAGATAGATAGATAGATATACTTTTTATTCGTCAGAAGACAAAATCTTACAATTTCATGTACATGTAGTTGTATTTATAATTAAAAAAATGTCAGTCGGTTTAATATAATTGTTATCTTACTTTCACTTATTGCATATTTCTTATTAAAATAATAATTCACTTTATCAGTTCGTCAGTTTATAAAATCTAAATGCAATGAACTAGTCACAGTCAAATATCACATAAAACGCTTCGTCAAAAAAAATAATAATACATAGAATAAAAAATAAATACAATAAAGATAACATATAAATAAGAAAACATACACATACTTTGCTAAATCTTTGCGTACACTATCACGTCCAAACTTAAAACACACTCATTCATAACACTTTAACAATCACGCTAATAAATACATTCACACTTAATTAACACTAAAAATATTTAATAAATAAATAAATAAAATAATAAATAAATACGTCGAATACATAAATAAACAAGATAAATAATTAAATTAAATAAATAAATAAATAAATTTAAATAAATAAATAAGTTAAATAAATAAATAAATAAGTTTTAATAAATAAATAAATTAAATAAATAAGTTTTAATAAATAAATAAATTAAATAAATAAGTTTTAATAAATAAATAAATTAAATAAATAAATAATTTAAATAAATAAAAAGCCTAAATATATAATCGACTCATCTTTTATCTCTGAACATACTCCTCACCATGTAATTGTTTAAGGTGCCTGCTAAACGCCGTTTTAAATTTACAAAAAGATGGCAGGCACCTCACACTGCTCGGGAGCGAATTCCAGAGGTGCGCACCTTGAACTCTGAATGAAAAAAGGCCCTTATCGGTGCGCGACCCCGGAACCGAGAGCTCTTTCATACCACCCCTACTTGAAGTCCTGGCCTGGTTTTTTTCAAAGAGGGCAGTAAGATACGGTGGCTGCCGCATGACAACCGCTTTGTAAAGCAGCAACCCCATAAAATACTCCCTCCTCACCTTCAAATCTAACCAGTCCAGTTTTTTCCTGTAGGCGGTGATATGCTCATCCCGCCTAACACCACATATGTATCTCACACATACATTCTGCAGACGTTGTAGTCGTGTCTGGAGCTCCCCTGACACATCAAGAAGAACCACTGAGCAATAATCTAAGTGAGGTAGTACCAGTGCACATGCCAGCTGCGAGAGAGAGAGAGAGAGAGAGAGAGAGAGACAACATGGCTGATCAACAACGAAACCGTCACCATCCACATCAGATACTGAACACCTTGTACAGCCTTAACAAGTCGTATACGAAGAAGATGATGGTTGGTCTCGAGTACAGTGACATTGAAGATCTTCATTACGAACCGATGGTTCGGTTGTTGGGTTCTGACTACGACAGGGTCGCTTTTTCATGCGAGAATTGGATGGAGTCCAAAAGCAGTTTTGGCGACATTGTAATATACTTCCGTGGGATGGCTGACGAACTGATGGATCAGAAGGTTTACGGTTCGGGATGGATGTTGAAATTCACGCGCAGTCATCAGGACAAAGCAATCGAAATCGAAGAGGATATAAGACCCACGATACCTGGTCTGAGTAAACGGTACCGTCATAGTATAATTACGAAAAAAATTACCTTTGATTGTTTGTACGAATATGTGGCAAAATCTATCGACGCGCGTCTAGACTATCTAAAATGTGTATCGAATAGTGTAAAATGTATCGTACGTGAAATTATACAATACATTGAAAATAAAAGCTCTCTTATGCACGAAGCGCAAATTACCAATTATACACCGAATATTGTAAAAGATGTTGTAAATTTAGCGGACAACGATTTGTTTGATCTTATCACGAGTACTCTACAAGCACAAGCGAGTGAAACAAAGGGTTTAATCCCATTTAACAAAATAAATGTTATCGATATATTTTATCAATTAATATCTTTACATATCAACAGTATCATTGATGTATTAAATATATGATTAACATCGAATAAATGAATTGAACTGTACTTACCTTGTATTTATTTACCCAAATCCCTTTTCTATCCTGTATACACTGTATTTCTTACTTGTTATATATTAATATTATGAAATTATAATTTTTTTAAATTAAAAATACACTTTTCATTCAAACTTTCTAGCATGCAATTTTTTAAAATTATGAAATTAAAAAATATTCTGTTCATTCAAACTTTCTTGATTACAAAAATGATGAAATCAAAAAATATTCTTTTAATCCGCTATTTACCATTCATACTTAAAGAGTAAAATTCATACTCAAAAGGTGGGGGGTAAAGCGAATGGATAATACGTGAATGGGAGTTTAGTTATGGGAGGGGGGAGGTGGGAGTGGTGGGGGAATGGTGCAGTGTTGGGGGTTTGTTGTGTCTAGTCATTGTGTAGCACATACTACTCATTTTATTACCAGAATCATTAATAATTTTGAAATCATAATAGTGTAGACAGAATACTATTGGACTGAACCTTATCAAAAGTTAATACGCCTACATTGTAAAGTACGAACAAAGTTAGTCCACACAACCTCCATTTAACCTGACATAATGTTACTCATATTTTAATAATACAATACTTCAGGACCTCTTTTTGCACTGAGAACGTGCAGTTATACAGCACTAGTAAATCAATTCTTATGCTTTTAGATCTAAGAAGTACAGTTGTATCAATAGCTACCCTATAGTCTGAACTTCGAAAGAGATTGGGTGAATCCTGTTTCATTACACAGGCCGACAAGATTTTTAACCCAGAGACCAGACCATACTTTTCCGAAGGTTTTTGGCATGCTGAATCCAAATCCGGCCTCAGAATTGCTCTATCACCTCAGGTTTTCGAGATATCCTAACCTAAAAGTGCAAAAATCACCGTTTTTGGCTGTATTTGAGGTTATGTTATGCCGCCAACTGATTTTTTAATACAAAACGACCAGCGGCATCTGAAAGTACTAGTCTTGCCCTTCAAAATTCATTTTCGCTTGTTTCGATTCGACTTTTCCTTCTCGAGATATATCGATTTCAATCTGTAATGTATCAGTGTTTCTTATCTACTAGACATCCTATCCCATAGCCCCGTTTATACTCGGATAAACAAACTCTTCCTGATATTGCTGTCAAACCGCTTGCAAATGCATACCAGGTAGTTTTTGGGGTCACTGATCACAAATCTGGAGTTAGAATCTCCGAATTCAAAATGGCGGATCCAATATGGCGGCTATGATTACCACGATCCGTAGTAAGTCACAAAAAATCCCGGAAAAGCTCTGGAGATCGGTTACTCGGGGGTTTTCGGGGTCGCTGATCTCAAATCTGGAGTCAGAATTTCCGAATTCAAAATGGCGGATCCAAAATGGCGGTTATGATTACCACGATCCATAGTAAGTCACCAAAAACACTGGAAAAGCTCTGGAGATCGGTTACGCGGGGGTTTTCGGGGTCGCTGATCTCAAATATGGAGTCAGAATTTCCAAATTCAAAATGGAGGATCAAATATCGCGACTATCGTTGCCAAGGGCCATAGCCATAGTTGACCAAAATCTTGGAAATGGTCTTTTAAGTCGTCACTTGGAAGTTTCCCGATTCTCCGAGCTCGAATCTGCAGTCAAATATTCCAAGTACAGAATACCTACTGACCCACCCAATATGTTACAAAATGACGGATGTAATATAGCAGCAAGTCTTACATAAAGAACCTCACTTTGACTTCTTATGAAAACGTTGTCGCTGCTCCTGAAACGATCGTTTATATGACTTGCGCCTATAGACAGTCGATACGTTATGTCTATGCAGAGACCAGCAATAGTCCGCCATCATCCGCTCATCCCACCTACCTTGAAAATGCCGCTCCTTTTGTTTGAAATCTGAATCAATACGGTATTAGATACATGATCGTCGTAGTGTGCATGTATGAATCTGATGTACAGCCAGTGTAGATCAGCCAGTGCTTTCAAGAAAAACAAGACTTTCCGTGTTAGAGATCGCGTTTGAGCGACAGGCTACCGGATTAGTCATCAACCCATAAATAAATTAATACGGTATTAGATACATTAACGTCGTAGTGTGCATGTATGAATCTGATGTACATCCAGTGTAGATCAGCCAGTGCATTCAAGAAAAACAAGACTTTCCGTGTTAGAGATCGCGTTTGAGCGACAGGCTAACGGATTAGTCATCAACCCATAAATAAATCAATACGGTATTAGATACATTAACGTCGTAGTGTGCATGTATGAATCTGATGTACATCCAGTGTAGATCAGCCAGTGCTTTCAAGAAAAACAAGACTTTCCGTGTTAGAGATCGCGTTTGAGCGAGAGGCTAACGGATTAGTCATCAACCCATAAATAAATCAATACGGTATTAGATACATTAACGTCGTAGTGTGCATGTATGGATCTGATGTACATCCAGTGTAGATCACTCAGTGCTTTCAAGAAACATAAGACTTTCCGTGTTAGAGATCGTGTTTGAGCGACAGGCTAACGGATTAGTCATCTACAATGTCGAGAATCCCGTGCGCAAATAAAGTTAATAAATTTTGCAATGTTTGCGGAAAGTTTGAGGCAGAAACTTACCGTAGAAACATCAGTGATACAATAAGAGCACAGTTCGAAGAATGTTATCAAACGCCTATGAGAAATCTAAATAAACCCTGGGTTCCTAATTCTATTTGTGAAGATTGTCGCCGAACTTTGAAAAACTGGAATAGTATAAAAAAGGATGTTGTAATTGAAACAGTAGTGTGGCGTGAACCTAGAAATCATGATGATGACTGCTACTTTTGTGGATGTGATATGCACTGGCTGATCTACACTGGATGTACATCAGATTCATACATGCACACTACGACGTTAATGTATCTAATACCGTATTAATTTATTTATGGGTTGATGACTAATCCGGTAGCCTGTCGCTCAAACGCGATCTCTAACACGGAAAGTCTTGTTTTTCTTGAAAGCACTGGCTGATCTACACTGGCTGTACATCAGATTCATACATGCACACTACGACGATCATGTATCTAATACCGTATTGATTCAGATTTCAAACAAAAGGAGCAGCATTTTCAAGGTAGGTGGGATGAGCGGATGATGGCGGACTATTGCTGGTCTATGCATAGACATAACGTATCGACTGTCTATAGGCGCAAGTCATATAAACGATCGTTTCAGGAGCAGCGACAACGTTTTCATAAGAAGTCAAAGTGAGGTTCTTTATGTAAGACTAGCTGCTATATTACATCCGTCATTTTGTAACATATTGGGTGGGTCAGTAGGTATTCTGTACTTGGAATATTTGACTGCAGATTCGAGCTCGGAGAATCGGGAAACTTCCAAGTGACGACTTAAAAGACCATTTCCAAGATTTTGGTCAACTATGGCTATGGCCCTTGGCAACGATAGTCGCGATATTTGATCCTCCATTTTGAATTTGGAAATTCTGACTCCATATTTGAGATCAGCGACCCCGAAAACCCCCGCGTAACCGATCTCCAGAGCTTTTCCAGTGTTTTTGGTGACTTACTATGGATCGTGGTAATCATAACCGCCATTTTGGATCCGCCATTTTGAATTCGGAAATTCTGACTCCAGATTTGAGATCAGCGACCCCGAATACCCCCGCGTAACCGATCTCCAGAGGTTTTCCAGTGTTTTTGGTGACTTACTATGGATCGTGGTAATCATAACCGCCATTTTGGATCCGCCATTTTGAATTCGGAAATTATGACTCCAGATTTGAGATGAGCGACCCTGAAAACCCCCGAGTAACCGATCTCCAGAGCTTTTCCGGGATTTTTTGTGACTTACTACGGATCGTGGTAATCATAGCCGCCATATTGGATCCGCCATTTTGAATTCGGAGATTCTGACTCCAGATTTGTGATCAGTGACCCCAAAAACTACCAGGTATGCATTTGCAAGCGGTTTGACAGCAATATCAGGAAGAGTTTGTTTATCCGAGTATAAACGGAACTATGGGATAGGATGTCTAGTAGATAAGAAACACTGATACATTACAGATTGAAAGCGATGTATCTCGAGAAGGAAAAGTCGAATCGAAACAAGCAAAAATGAATTTTGAAGGGCAAGACTAGTACTTTCAGATGCCGCTGATCGTTTTGTATTAAAAAATCAGTTAGCGGCATAACATAACCTCAAAAACAGCCAAAAACGGTGATTTTTGCACTTTTAGGTTAGGATATCTCGAAAACCTGAGGTGATAGAGCAATTCTGAGGCCGGATTTGGATTCAGCGTGCCAAAAACCTTCGGAAAAGTATGGTCTGGTCTCTGGGTTATTGGTTCAGGAAAATTTTGTCGGCCTGTGTTATTATTCCAACAACACATAAAGCTGACTATTGTAAAAAAAATCAGAAAACGGCACTTATGGGGCTGTAATAGTTCTTCCTGCAACCATGTCATCAAAGACGACTGTCTACTGATAAAAGTACCACAAAATGGAGAAGAATTTAATTGAACAGTACTACACGAGAAGAAACAACCGATGACATTCGATCCAGTGCCCAACGCTGAACTTCCGAGGAGGGGACGAGTCACATCTATATACTCCAATATTATAAACTAAAACAAGGTGTTTGCCAAAACTACAAAAGCAAAAAAAATTTAGTTTTTATGTAGCTTTAAGTGTAATGCTAAATTTTATATGTACTACTCGTCGTTGTTAACAATAAATACCCCCCCCCCCCCGCCCTACCTTACTTGATTATTACTATTATACGGTTATTTCTATGGGCGAGCGTGAAGCTATCAAATACTAATAATCACGGTTGAACGAAATAACTATGTAAAACTATATATGCAATTGTGTCACCATCTACCGACATACAAGTAAAAAGATTAACGTCAATAAGTCTAAATAATACTAGGCGGACATAAAATAAAGCATAAAGGCCTTATACAGGTAAGATTGTGACAAAATTGCAAAGATACCTGTGTAATATGCATATAAAAATGCGAAAAATCCAAAGAATTTAACAAAAGAAATACGCGTTATTTTATATCACTAAGAATAAATAGGCATAAAATACGTACGGGGTACATAAATATGTACGGGAGACTATTATCCAAGAGTGAACTTAAAAATATGTAAAACAGAAAAATTACGCTACCATGTATGCAATCGATAACCGTTGGTCTCTATAAATATTTAACATTAGTAACGACTAAAGTAAAACAACAGTTTTGTAGACATAATAGTCATTAGCACTTATGAGCTCAATAGATAATATAATTAGCTTGTAACCTCGAACTACAATATCGGAAAACACTGTACCTTACGTGGTAAACAGTCAATTTCTACGAAATAGAAATGAGAAATGTATATGAATATCCGAATAACATATGCACTACGACGAATCGACCTTTCGTACACTTCCTAAGGAATAGACTGTGCAGTCACTCCTACAGAGAACTACCCATCTGTTACTTCCTATCTTTTTAGCACTACCTTCTATTTTTCTTCCCTCTCCACAACCCTCACCTGCCCTCATTTATGGACCTAAGACTTCGACAGAAAAAGAGGGTGGCCTACTGGCCTGCGATCGACACGAACGAAGATCGAGCTGAATTGAGAGGCCATTCTCACATTAAACCTCGACATAGCCAATGCTACAGCTAATTTCGAGCTCCAAACTCGGTGCGCGGAAGCCCGGATGGATAGAACGGACCATTAGAATGGAGCGACCATTTCCAGAGTCTGCATCTGCTCGGGCTGTTCACGCGTACCTACCGTGAAGCAAGAAAAATTATAAAAACATGTATACATATACTAGGAGGGTTTCCCCCTGCTCGTTTCGCTCACAATCCCCCATTCAACTTTTAAACTTTAATAAACCTTGTATAACTGAGTGTCTGTTATAATATTTAATATAAGAATCGCGCATTTTAATTGTGTACAGTTTAACATTGATCAATTTATCTATATTCGACCAATGCTAAATTGTGCACAATAATAATGTGCATGAACCAGATCTCTGTAATTTTTACTTAAGAGATATCATAATTTTTTAGAGGGGATGTGGAGGGGAGTGTGGAGCGGATGTGGAGGGGTGGTGGAAGGGCGTGGAGGGCGTGGAGGGGCAAATAAGCAAAAATATAACGTAGTTTTTGAAACAATTTAACGTTATTATGTGGAGGACATGTGGAGAGGCTGAGGAGGGGATGTGGAGGGGTATGTGGATGGGTATGTAGAGGGGATGTGGAGGGGTGGAGGGGATGTTGAGGGCAGTGGAGTGGGTGGAGGGGGTGGAGTGACTTGATAACACTTAGGATTATATAATATAGGAAGATATATATACAAAAAGAATATATACCTATACAATAATAAAACAAAGAAAAAACAAATAACAAAACAAAAAAAAATTAATAACAATAAAAACTTACTACCCAGAGGATGAATGCACGACTCGCGAGGAGAGAAGTTGTTGCATCCTGTTATCTGCAACGTGGCATCAACACAATGCCATTACCATCAACGGTAGCACACCATTACCACGTGTCGACAGGTACCATCTGCTGCTAATCATGCACACTACCTTACCAACGAACAGCACCACCCCAATGACCCGGACTGCCTACCTATCGACTAAGCCACTGAAGCAACTTACGAGAAGCCCCACCAACACCAACGTCAACTCCAACGCCAACTCATCGACACCTCTCATGGAGCGGCAGCTGGAGCAACGGCCTACTACTGACCGACCCCACTCCTTAACGCAAGAGCAATATAGCACATACTCCCCGCCTGATTTTCTCGCACCGGCCTAAAACTCCCCCCCTTGCCTATACCTTATAGCCTGTCTTGTCTTTTCGAATTTTAGCCTAGAAGCCGAACAGGCCAAATATATATGAAAAACATCACCCCCAACTCCCAAAGAACCATCCAGAAGCTTCCTTCTTGCGTCACCAAGCTCAGCATCCAGAGTATATAAGCTAGCCAGTACCAAGGCGCAGGAGCTCATTCCAATGGACTTTTTTGCGAGGACGTACCTTGCCCGATCACTAACCATTTTTAATTTCCGACTTAGCACTACTTGTAACTTATAGTCTCTTCGATTGGATCCTTGCTTATAACTTCAAGTTTTAATAAATAAACTGAAATTAACTGAATTTCGTCATGTTAACATATTTGAATTTCCCGCGCGCGCCTGTAATGACCTACATACAAACTCAAGGACGAGAGGACGAGCAATGAACGAGTCACGCTGTGCCGAACACCACTGCCTGCAGAGAACGGGTTAGCCAAAAACTAGATAAAGCTAAGTCGCACATATCCATTTCACCGTTGTGTGCTTCCACGTTTTACTATCCTATTTCTACCTACCGCTTGTTGTGTCTGGCACTGCGCGTCTACGTTTCGTTTGCCGCCCGTCCTAGGTAGAGTGGCCCAGACCATCAAGTACCTGAATAGGGCTCGTTATTGCCAATTCATTAGCTCTTTACGACTCACGGGACGTAACAATACAAATGAATACAACCCGGTGTCTGATCGAAAAAATGGTACCGCAAGCTTATCCTGGATGAGTTCTTTTGAAAGAGAGCAGCAAGGTATGGTGGTTGCTGCATTCAAATTATTTTGTACAAAAGCACCGCCGCAAAATACTCTTTCCTATCCTTTACTCACAATCAGCCCAGGTCCTCCCAATATGGGGTGATGTGCTTATCCCTCCTGGTACCGTTTACATAAAGCATGTATGCATTCTGCAAGCACTGCAGTCTCTTCTGTAGTTCCTCCGAAGCGTCTATGTACACCACAGAGCAGTAGTCGAGATGTGAAACAGCTAATGTATATGCAAGTTGCTTTCGCAGCTGCTCTGTGGTGCACGAGCGAAATAATCGCATAATCACACCCAGGTTGGTGACGGTATCGGAGAAAGGCACGTACATTCCATTCTGCATCTCAATGCATAAAATTTCAAATTATCAAAAATATCAAATAATTTGCACCTGGGTTGGATTTAAGATTATTATTTTTTTATTATTGCAAAATTAGTTATTTTATAAAAAAGGATATTTTATGATTTTTTTATTACGAGTATTGAGCATCTAACACTTATTTCGGCGTACAGCTTGCATTTGAGTGTCGGCTACCGCTGTAAACGATGCTGGAACTGTAATTAAGCGTATCGAGATACCGAGCGAGAGCGTGCCACGCGGTCAACCAAAATTCGAGTGACGATCACCATTAACGACAAGTACGGCACGATGATACACGGTTACTACTTTGTTGGGAACTCTATTTTAGGGTGACTACTTATTTCCGCGGAGTAACGCAGAAAATGTGAAAGACCGTTTCACCGCCGTACGGACCACAACAAAATTATTCAAGATATATGAATTGAACAAATAAAAATTACGAAAATTTGATATAAAAATTGTTTAATAAATAAAAAAAAATTCAGTAGCTGATTACATAGACAATTTTAAATACATAGAAATTTTTTCAACTATAAATTATATGTGCAGTTTTCGGCGACAATTGCTTAATCAGTATTTAAAAACTTCACTTTTAATTATTTATAATAAAATTAAGTTATCTTTTAAATATTTATCAATATAATGGCCAAATTAAAGTTAAAAATTTATATTTTCACAAGAAAATTAATCAATCTCTTCAGTACTTTATATTTATCATTGCAAAACCTATAATAAAAATAGAACTGTACGTTGTGTACTCGGCTCCAGAAGTCGATAAAGCTCTTTCAGGATTCTTGTTGTTTAAGCATCCCAATTTTTGTAGCGGCATTTTTTGAACAGGATATTCTCGATGTTCTGGTAAAATTGTACATATAGTTCTCTTTTTAGACATTATGTCATCATCTTTTTCTCGTAGATTATTTAACCAAGCAGCAAACCAGTATAGATCGCAATCACAAATTAATGGATTATCTGTTTAAAAAAATATAAATGTTAAAATAATTTTATTGTTGTTTCATAATTTAAATACTAGTTATATTTATATACAGCTGTCTATGACTCGTGAAACGTGATTTGTCACTTTATTTGACCTCTATGATTCCATTATTTTATATGTTTATATATCGTTTATTATATTTTTATTTGCGAGTCAGTGTCATACATATATAATATTATTATGGGTTACGGGCAAGAGAATGACAGCTGCGACTGAAGTCTCGAGCTCGCAAATCTCAACATTAAATTTGATTGGTGAGACAACGACAACTACGACTGAAGTCTGAATGATATGTGTATATTTCAAGTCAACAACGACATTTATGGAGGTAAGTCTGTTTATATGTGTACATAATTCGTAACCTCAAAAAGCTAAATTAATGTTAATAGCTTAACTTGATTTTAAATGATTATTATAATTTATTATTTTACGTTCCAGTTACAATTTTACTAGTAAGATACTACTACAAAAAAAAATTAATTTTGTATTTAGAAAGCACATTTTATGTTACGAAGGTAAAAATTACTTCTTACAATGAAATTTAAAAATATCATCTATACAGAGATATTTTATATGTTTCAGGTTTATTATTTATATGGACAAATGTGTGATTTGAGTGTATAATAGTGATTTTTGTTGAATAACGGAAAACCTTTATAAGTTTTTCAATTATAGACAGTCAATGGCGACATAACGATTTGATTTGGATGATTTGACTTCTATTCTATTCTACTACGTTTGCAATTTATGAAATTAATGTGGTAATGTAATAATACGTCACGAGTTATTCGCCATTTTTATGTGCGCAAATATTCATATAAAATCATAATAATAAAAATATAAAATACACGAAAATGTACAATCACTCGGTTCTCGAACAGGCTCAGACACAAAATATTAAACTTTACAAATTGTGGCTCTGAAAGGCAAAGAAAACACGCTCACTAAAACAAACAATCTCTGTTCTACGCGATATTGGGGGTTCAAGTTTACTGCATTCCAAGTCCTTTTTTTTGTGGGAAGAAAAGCGTGACGCTTGTACGACAACAACATGTGGCTGCCTCATTAGTCAGGTATATTACAAATTTTTAGCAATTTGACATACACGATTTGCTATCGATTTCCTTAAGTTTGACGTAAAACTGCGTCCGTATATGCAGGAAATTTTGTATCAAGTATTCAAATAAATTATGAGGGCAAAATTATAGTAACTGTTGCTCATGATGTGCAGGCGTATCATAGGCATAAATTGCCATTATATTGTCGTCACATTTCTCGATTTTTATGTTACACAAATTTTCATCAATATGCTATTATTAATTTCCTCCCTCTCTCTCTCTCTCTCTCTCTCTCTCTCTCTCTCTCGCACTGTCGCATATATGAGTAATTTTTTTGAATATTATGAGAATAATATTGAAAATAAAATAATATAATATATTAATAATATTGAAAACAAGTTGAATGCAAATTGATGTACAAAATTTGCAGCAACAGTTGTAAGTAGTTGTAATCTCTCTATAGGCCGTCAAAACAAACTTGACCTTGACCTCAGATGACCCCTACTGTCGCCAGCGAACGACGCACAGCGACAACGTGGTGATATCTGATTCTTTGATGACTCATCAATTATTATCTAAGTAACGCATGATTCTAAATAAATCTTTTCTCTTTTATATTACTTTTAACATTTAAAGAAAAAAATAATGTAATTAAATTGTAATGATCTTAATTAAATCTTAATGATAGTATGAAAAATTTATTTTTCTTATGAAAGACTTTGAACATTAAAATATATAATTATAAATGGTTTTAAGAGGAAAAAGGACAAATAATTAATAAAAAGAAGGTAAGTGCAATTAATTTTTTATTTATTGGATGATAATCGATTATTAGTACATCTACTATATTATACATATGTAGATATACGAGTTGATAAAATACATCTATTACATCATGTTTCCAAAGAGGAATTTGCTTATATCAATACCTTTGAACGTGTTTGAATACTAGTGGTTATAAGACTAATTACATTATCGTTAATTGTATTTACAACATCTTTAACAATACTAGGTACAAACACTTGTAATTGCGCTTCATGCATAAGACTACTTTTATTCACAATATATTCAATAACTTCTTTAGTAACGCAGCTTACACTACCTGCTATAGAATATAAATATTCGAGGCGAGCGTCAATACAATTTTCTACGTATTCAATAAGATAGTCAAAAGTAACTTTCTTAAGGTTTTATTAGCTTTAATTACTCGGTGTTCTTTATTTAGAATAATAAACATGATCTTTTCGAGTATATTGGTTTTTTTATTTGCCAACGTTTCGGGAGTTTATCTCCTCCCCTTTTCAAGGCTTCTGAAAATATTTACATATAATATAAGATTACTCTGGTCGAAAGTTTGAAACAGAATTTATATTATTTTATTTTAGACCCAATAACTTACCTGAAAAACCATAGACCAATTTTTAAAATAAACCCAACAATTGCACTGAATTGACTAGAGATGTAATCTATAATAAATGAATTAAAATTGTAGTCTGTATATTATTAAAGAAATTATTGAAAAACTTTTGTAGAAATAAGGACCCACCTAGTCGAGCCCCACACCACTCTTATTCCCAGGTGATCAAAGAGGGGCGGCGGAAAGATGGTACAGCCGCAACGCTCCCTTATGATACCCAAGAATCGGACTAACTAGACTGTCGAATTTTGTTGAATTTATATTGCCCTATAATAATATAATAATAAAACGATATAATATTAAAACTGTATCCCTAGACTCCACTTGTAATTCTCGAACAATATCACGAAAGCATATATGGGAAGGAGGTGGCAACCAGCTGAGTTTGACAAACGTTCTGTAGCTAGCTTTCGCTAGGGGATTCCCCGGGCTCGAGACAGTACTACTACTAACCCATAACATTAGTATCAGTACATATATGTTTGCCACCTCCAGAACATAATATACTCCCTGGTGGAGGATACAAACTCCCACGTCACACTCAGGCGATCAGGGCAACTTTCGTGGTAACTTCGAAACAATGTTTTTATATACACACACACACATGCATACACACACACACGTACACAACACACACATATGCACACACACCATGTTGCAATGTCTCCATATACAACAAAAAATATAATTAAAAAGTAATAAATTAAAAGAAAACAATAGCCTCAATTTCCGTCCACAACTTATGTATCAATATCAAGGTATCAGGTATGACAAGGAGGTGGCAGCCGGCCGCACTTGGTAAACGTACTTTCGTTAGCTCTCGCGAGGGGATATCCGGGTGCGACACAGTACTACTACTAACCTAAACACTAGTGTTAGTACATATATGTGTGCCACCTCCAGAATAATTATACTTTCCTACATAACACGATTCTGGCATCACTTTCCGACAAATACAAACACCCCCGTTAGCATCCCCAACCGTTTTTACATATACATACACATACACATACATTCACACAGACACATACTCCTTCATCTCTCGGGCAATATAAATTCGACAAAATTCAACAGCCTAGTTAGTCCGATTCTTGGGTAGCATGAGGCAGCGTCGCGGCTGTACCATCTTCCCGCTGTCCCACATTGATCACCTGGGAATAAGAGAGGTGTGGGGCTCGACTAGGTGGGTCCTTATTTCTACAAAGTTCTTCAATAATTTCTTTAATAATATACAGTCTAGAACATTAATTCATTTATTATAGATTACATATCTAGTCAATTCATTGCAACTGTTGGGTTTATTTAAAAAAAAATTGGTCTATGCTTTTTCACGTTAGTTATTAGTCTAAAATAAAATAATATAAATTCGGTTTCAAACTTTCGATCAGAGTAATCTTATATTATACGTAAATATTTTCAGTAGCCTTGAAAAGGGGAGGAGATAAACTCCCGGAACGTTGGCAAATAAAATAACCAATATTTCGTAAGCGATCTATATGGTCTGGTAAAAATGGTAGAAATAGTGGTAATCAAAAACTATCAAACTGCAAAGCATTCCAAGATTTATCAACGAATATAGCGATCCATTGCATACCAGGTCTGTCGTAATTGTCAGTGTTTACCACAAACGTTGTCGGTTTCATCCACCGACGTGGCGTTTGGACTGCTGGGAATACACCTACAGTATGTGATCGGATTGCCGAAAGGCTCTTCAAGATTTGCAGACTGTCCATTACAAAACTCAACCTTGTTTTCACAATTATCAGAACCTCGTGTACACAACCAAGATTTTAAATGATATACATTATTTAAAGAGCAGCGATATTTTCGTAGAAAGGTTTTACAGAGTGATGAATACAGTACGTATCGGACGATAAATTATTAAAACTCGGACAATTGACATCGTATTCCAAATTAATAATTTCCCGAACTATAATTCTATGTAATATTAGCCATTTTTCGTTTCCTCTTACGTATATTTTTTGTTCATTTTTGGCAATCACGCAGAGTCTCATAAAGTACTATCAAAGACACTTCACCTTCAAAATAGTCAAAACCATGATGATTTTGAGTTAACCAGTTATTTTGTTTCCAAATATCATCACTTAAATTGTGTATAGGAGTTGTTGGCGCTACTAACCAATGACTAGTAAAATCACCGTTTACAGTGACCATAGCGACTTCCTTCGGTACAGTGGTAATTTTAGTACCCTTAAAACAATGAATATCTATGACCAAGTCCATTGTCTTTTATAGCTTGTGTCGGCGATCAAGGTTTGAAACTGACTGACGCGTGAACGACGGAGGCAAACTTATATACAACCAACAACGACATCTACATGTCACAATTTCAATTGTCAACGATAACTTGACGTGACGCATCTATCTCTAAAATATCGTCGTATTCCTCGTATACGATGCAATTTACTGTGTCAGTCAAAGGATTATCGAACCTTACGTCTATTCTAATACTACCGTGTTTAATCAAGCTCCAATGAGTACAATCGTTAGTCGAGAAGTCAGATGTCCAATCAAAAGCAAATAGATAATAACCGTTAGGATATGCTTCACGCGTGATTTGATTATCCTCATTGAGAAAATGTATACCTGTTCCCGAAAATAAGGTGTGATAAGCGTCTACGTACAACTTATTTGTTATACTAAAATCGGTTTGTAAAGGTTCCGAAGGTATTTGTACATCGTCAACGTATAAGCATAGAAAATTGATATTAAAATGTTGAAAGTAAAAAGGGTTAAGTTCTCGATCCCCATTAAAAACTTTATCATTAACAAAACCCATAATAATTCTTATTGGTATCTGACATAATATAACGTTATCCAAGGTTTCACCGTGAATGCAACTATGCATGGTAATAGCCTTGACTTCTACTCTCGTAAGAGGATATTTAGCAGTTGTCTTTGAAAGGGCTTTAGCGTGCGCGAGTAATACACTAGGACTAATTTCTACGCATCTAACTAAAAGATTAGCTTCCTCGATATGTAAAGAAAATATCCTGTAGGATCCATGAGGGTAAAATTATTGCGAGCTTTTACTAAACGTATTCTTACTTCAACATAATTAATTAGCAACTTTTCTTGGTTAAAAACGCTACCGTGAATATGACCTTTTAAGTCGATAGCTCTCCCCGCTGATATAAATTTTCATCATAGTGCAAGTCCCTCGTTAGCACCTGCCACATCGTTCAATTTCGCAGGAGTATCTTCACACCATAAGATAGTCGGCAAGTGAGATTGTTTTGCAGCAGGTCCATAGTTAAGCAGCGTCTCAATGTATGCTTGGTAAGCGTTCGCATTGGTTGGTGATGATACAGGTTTTAGATTGAAAAAGACATCCCCTTGATTAAACAATGAATGCATTAAGTTATTAACGGGGCCAACTATGTTTATTGGAGGTGCTGAATTCATAGGTAAATAAGCTGTAGGGATATCACAGGCTATACGAATACGTAGATTGAGCATCGTGTGTGCATGATCAATGTATTCTTCACTACTACCAGGTATAACTAATTCTATTGGCGAGTCATCTGTTAACGATCATATTGGTTTATAATTTATCCAGTGAGAGCCTTCGATCGTCGTTTGAGTCGGAGGAATTTTAAAGTAGAGTAGCTACGACTTTAGACATTCACATAAATGGGTGTATAAAAAGTCCATCTTTAGCTATCAAAAATATCTCTCGTTGTTCTTTTATTAGTCTTCCTCTTCTTTTTTGATAGCTTCTTCTTCTTCTTCTTCTTTTTAACTTTACCTTTTTTCACACTGGATGACTTGCGTCTTGATACCTTTCTCCTACTTTTTGTTACTCTTCTTCTGCATTTGCGGAGTGTGACAGGTCCGCCGAGCATTTGCAACTGAAGAGCATCGACGTGGCAGGGCATTTTATATCCTGATTCCTTCATCAGCTTATCTAATTTTTCCTCAGCATTCTTCTTCAGAGTTTCACCAGATTCTCTCATGCGATTGCGGAATGATTCTCTGATTGGTGTATTTCACGTGTTGATGTCAGACATAATGTTCATTCCAGCACGCACAGCCTCCTTCCCAACAGTCTTGACTACACGGGTAAAGAGTGGGAGAATCCGTCGAAATATAACAACCCTACCAATGTGAGGACCCCCGCCAAAGGTACCCCCATCACCACTACCAACTTGCATATTGAAATATTCTTCATAACGATCCATTTCTTGTTGTGTATTACACAATCACTTTAGTCTGTTCTTTTAAAATGAAGAGTCACAGCCAACGTACCGTACTCGAATGGTATTGGATGGCTAAGCTGGTCCCTTATATAAATTTCGATGGTCTGAAAGGAGGTGTATAGTAAAAGTAGGTACATGGGAGGGTAGAAATTTTTGATTCTGGTGCCGCCGCATGTGTAATCATCTATATTTAGCGATACTGCTTGTAACAGCACTGATTTAACGTGACCCGTTACATAAGGTTCACAAATGTCGGTGTAAATCATGATCATGAATGGTAAGCCGTTGGAAAGATGAGCTGTTCTAGCGCTCTCTATCGGATCTTGATTTTTAATAAGAATGCTGTGTATATTTTCAAACCCCAAATTTTTTTGCAATTTCTTGGACAGACAAAGCTCGTGACTAAATTCGGTGCAAGTCGTCTTTGCACAAAATCTATTAATTACGTATCCACCAAACTCGACTCTAAACTCTAAATGATCCTTCGTACAGTCTAAATTATTTATTTCGTATATCACACTCTGCACATCTCTGTAAATTCCTGGCAGAATCAGTGACAGGGCACTGCTGTAATTTTCCACTCTTAATTTGTTTGTCTCTAGATGTGTGTATGGTATGCTGTTTAACAAAACTTTTCCGTCTTCTTCTTTTTCTTTATCTGATGACACGTATTGAAACGTCAGAGGTATTTGAGTAAAGTTAGTCAGGATCTAGATGTACTAAAGGACACACGACTTCTCTCGCGATATTCAGTTTATTCATTCTCCTCATTATTTCTCGTTTCAAACACTTTTAATGCGGCCATAACAGGTCTCAAGCCCAGATTAGACGTAGAGAGGAAGTGTCGTTCTTAATTGAAATATCCTTATTTCAATCCGCGTTTATTATATTTTTATTCATTTATTTATTTCTAATTTATTAAAATAAATCCTTCTCAGTTCACGCGCTACCTAACCTAACCCCAGCCCGGGTCATCACAATCTATATCTTATAAACTCATAACAATAGCTGTTAAGTATAAATTATCAAATTTCACAACTACATGAGTAAAGGCATCTTACCAAGAAAGACATGTTCAAGGTATGCCGTTTTTATTAACTTAAAATCATTCATTTGAATGCTAAATAAAAAAAAACACTACATTCTTTTTGAAAAAGCGAGTGATAAATGTTTTATGTATTTTGATGTATGTTTCATTTATAATATTTTTTAAATATGTATTAAAATAATTATGTCGCTATAATATGTTGTTTCTTAACTGCATTTTCTAATTACTTCTGTTAATATTTAATTAAATAATTTGACTTGCATGGCAGGCTATGCTTCTGACATGGACAAATTAAATTTATAGCAATTTATTAAACGAGAGTTAACATGTTCTAAAAACATTTGGAAAAATCATGTTCTTTCGGATATGGACCAATGAAATTTTCAGCAATTTGGTAAACAAAAATTAATATGTATCAATAGTCTACAAAAATCAATTATTGACGTTTAAAAATTATAAATGGAAACTATAAAATTAATAAAAAATAACAATAATGCTATTTTTTAGAAAACGTATCTATACTTTTTTAAATATCAAAATACTGTTCAGAATAAAGTTTTTAAACTTTTTCTGCGGATTGTGCTGCAACTTTCAGATTAGTATTAAATTATTAGTCATACAAATCTAAACAATTATTAAAAAATTTTGTGTTTGTATACAATAACCTAAAGCAAGTACAATGTTATTGTCATGATGGTGCGCTGGAGCACAGGACATTTATTACTCGTATTAATCAAATGCATTCTTATTTTAGTTGTTTTATGTTATTTTGCACTGCAGGTTATGAACAAATATTCAAAATATCAAATCATCTCCTTATCTGAATTCTTTAAGACAACATTCTCTCAAGTTTACTAAACGTACTACATAATTGCATAAACATTATGACACCTCATTCGTACTTTTTAGTTATTTAACTATTATTAGTGATTTTTAAGTTATCATGATAGTACTTTGGGGCTGCCCCTTCGGAGGATTGCTACCTTGACGTGGGCCCTATAGGGACGGTGGAGAGGCTCCTCTAGTCGGACCGGGAAACCTCTTCAAACCTAGCCGGTGGGGAAGGGGATGAATGGAAGGACTCCCAGTAAAACGGGCTCTTCTGTGGATGGGATCCCATTAATAGGGGCTATCATTAGATTGAAAGGCTGTCTAACAACAATAGGATACCACTGTTGAAAGACTCCCATAAATGGGCTCTCCCCGGGCTGGGGGCGAGAATCGCATCCTTCCTCTCGCCAAAGAGAAGGGAGAAACGAGGATGGTTCCGGCGGTGCGACTAGAGGATAATGGCAATCCCCTAACACGGCGAAGGAGATACGTGGTTGGGAAATCTTTTACAGTACACAAACACAATTTCCCGTACACACACATGCACACCTGAACACTGCGGGTGCGCAGCAAAACCACGCTGGTTGGATCGACAGGGGGCACTCCGGAGAGGGGCCGGGCTGAACGCCGGAGGGTACAGTGGGGAACGGATAGTACAGGGGCCCGGGTCGGCATAACCAGCACGACCTTGCTGCCCTATCAGCTGGAGAAAAATCCCCCTCGTCCTGGACAGTGCCGGTTGGTGACCGGATAGGGCCATGATGGCCTGAGGGGGGGGGGGGGGGGGACCGAGGCCACCGTGGTCTGGTCTGGTCTCTCCCAAGGGGTATCTCCGGGGTCAAAAACGAGCGGGGAGGGGGGGGGGCTGCTACTTGCCACGAACACCAATACATCCGCTTTCACTTAAAATTAATAAAATGCTAGGTAAGAAAGAAACGGTTGCAAAAGCGCCAGCAACACCGGGGCTCCCTAGCCCCAACTTCAGCACGCAACCGGCAGAGGAACTTCAGGCGGCTGCGGTGGCAACCCTGACGGCCAACACCGGAGTCCTCCAAGGAAATATTGAGACTGAGGGTCCTCGGGCAGCAGCGGGGGCAACCCTGACGACCAATACCGGGGGCCCTCAAGGTAAAAAGGTAATAAATAGAATAGAATAATAGAAGTGGACATGTGGGGAGGGCATCCAACTCAAAAACATTGAGATGGGTGACCTCGAGAAGCTAGTCAAAGTTCTGATTTACGTCCCGGGAGTATGCATCCCCGCGATTGCAACGAAGAAAATTTGCAGACAGAACCCCACTCTTAAACCAGAATCTTGGGCGCTCACCGACAGTAAGACGGTGACCGACAAGTCGTTGGCGAAGAAGGCGGACCAGACGGTGATTTGAACCCTTGTGGAGCCGAAACAGAACCCTCAAGTGAAGCGAAAATAGAGGTAGGTAACAGAGGGAAGATGGCTGCTAGCAATGGATAATTGGGGGAGGCCTAGAACTGTGAGCGAGAGCTCGGGGTCCGGTTCTATACCGGTTCCCACAATCTCGTTCATGCCAATCAACTTGCACCATAGAAAAAACGCTTCGGCAGTTCTAGACAGATGACTAGCAAAGGTGCATACAGGCATATGCCTAATCCAAAAACCTTGGACTCATAAAGGCAAGATAGCAGGTTTCGGAGGTTGTGGCAATCTGATCAGTGGCAGCACCGTTTCGACAAGGACGTACCTTGTCATCAAGGGACTGCAATTGGAGACGGTGCCTAAACACTGTTCGAGAGATCTGAGCACAGAAAGAATCAAGTATAGGTCAGACAAAGGCGGCACAAGGGACATCCTGGTAGCGGTAGCCTTATTCCCGTATGATGTGGATGACTGCTGCCCAAGGAAGTCATGACTCTGGTTAGAGAATGCGAGGACAAGGAACTAGGTCTAATCACGGGATGTGATGCCAACGCTCATCACGTTATATGGGACAGCTCGGACATTATCGCAAAGGGAGAAAAGCTACTAGAGTACTTAGTCTCGACAAATATGGACATTATAAATAAAGGTAGAAAACCGACCTTCCAGAACTCGATCAGGGAAGGGGTCATCGACATCACCCTTGTATCGAGATCGGTATTGATGGAAATAAAAGGCTGGCAGGTGTCGGAGGAAGTCTCGATATCGGATCACCATTTTATTGAGTTTCTGATAGGAGGGACTGGGACTAAGACTAGGCTGAAAAGAAACCCGAGGAAGACAAACTAAGATGGTTATAGGGAAGAACTCAAGGCTAAGATCATTAACCTCCCCACAACCTATGTGACGGCAGAGGACATAGATCACTGCTGTGAGATCCTACAAGGTACAATTATCAGTTCGGTTGAAAACAACTGTGACTTAAGGAAAAGTGTAGCTTCCAAGGGGGCACCATGGTGGAACCACTCCTTGGAAAAACAACGCAAAAAGGTAAGACGACTGTATAATAGATCCAGGTGAACTATGGAGGATCGGGACCTGCTTCTCTTTCGAACGGCACAAAAGGAGCATAAGAGGTTAATAGAATTAGCTAAGGTACAGGGGTGGAGAGGACTCTGCGAGATTATGAAGAATCTGACAGACACTGCCAGCTTCTGCAGAGTCCTACAGAATCCCAAAGGCCCACGGAGGATGGGCAGGAGGCATTAGGTGGGCTATTTGAGGCCCACTTCCCGGATTTCCAAGCTCCCTAGGAGGAGGCAAGCTTCCGCCTATACGCGAGAAGTGGGGACTGTAAGCTGGCACGCCTCATAATGGATACGCCTACAAGACTGCGGGACCGAACGGGGTGTTCCCAGCGCTGCTGCAGAAAGGACACGAGGTGCTACTGCCCACCGTAGTAAAGTTGTTCAGGGCATGCCTGGCTCTGGGACACGTACCTTAAACCTAAAGACAGGCGAAGGTAGTGTTCCTACCGAAAGCAGACAAGGCAGAATACTCGGTACCAAAGGACTTTAGACCAATCACCCTGGCATCATTTTTACTCATGACGATGGAAAGACTGATCGACAGATACATAAAGGAAACAGCGCTAGTAGATGCACCGCTACATGCCAGGCAGCACGCCTACCAGGCAGGCAAGTCGGTGGATACAGCCCTGGCGGAGGCGGTCAGTTTCATACAGAAGGGAATGGAAATGAAGGGCATGGTACTAGTCGCTCTTTTGGATGTTGATGGAGGTTTCAACTACACTACCAGAGAAGCGATTATGAAAGGCATGAAGTTGCACGCGATCCCAGAGACACTTTAAAGGTGGATCTGGCGCATGTTAAGCAGCAGAAGGATAGTAGTCCATTGGGGTGGGCACACAAGGAAAGGCAAATTTACTAAGGGTAAATGCCTTTAAAACTTACTGCAGGCTGAAGGAAACACCGAGCATCAATAACTTCAGAGACAACGAGGTTGTCTCAGAAACGCTGCCGGTTATTAATAATGTACGCTATGATAGAATCACAGAAAGGATACAGTTCTCCAACCCTTACAAGGTGTTCCTCCCGGATAGGGCAGAATGGAGTGAAGGGGGACATGAACTTATAAAAGTAGGTATCGTCTGGTACACGGATGGCTCTCAGGCCGAAGCGGGCGTGGGAGCAGGCGCGTTGGGATCGGGCGGCACGGAAGAGATAGTGTGCTCACTGGACCCCCACGCGACGGTGTTCCAGGACGAGGTCAGAACCATTACGGAATTTGCGGAAGGCCTCTCGACCAGCGGTATCGGACAGAGGACAATAACTATCTGTTCGAACAGCAAGGCGGCTCTGCTCGCGTTAGATAATATTAGCACGTCCTCTAAGGAGGTGCTAAACTGCAGGGCTCTGGTTACTCTCTCGGCATGTAACCTAGTGAGGCTTGTGTTGGTGCCAGGACACTCGGGTATCCGAGGTAATGAGAAGGCGGATAGTCTGGCAGCAGAGATACCGTACAAGTAAGGGCAAAACGTTGCAAGACAGCAGTCCCACTCTGCGAAGTCAGAAGGGCTGCGGGGGCCTGACTGAGGGAGAAACTGCGCGAAAAATGGAGAAATACATCTGGTATCAGGCAAGCAAAGGCGTTGTTGGGAGACAACCCAACGGAAGACTGGATAACAGACAGAAGGCTAATACAACAGTAGGCTCCATTTTTCTAGGACAGGAGGAGAAGCACAATGGATGTTGCCGGAGTGCTGGACCGGCATGTCCCCGAACAGGGGCCGCCGCCGTCACCTCCATAACCACGACTATGACAATGACTTTGGGGCTGTGATAATCATCAAATTTTAAACTATATTCTCATTATTATTATTATATTTTGTCATATTCATTTTTTATTCTACCTTATATAGAGCGCATTGATATCTCAAAGAATTGTTATATTATTGCACTAATTCTTTTGATGAAATCATCTACTTCAACGTCAACCAGTGCAATTTTCAACAATCAGGCCAAGATAATTATAATTATAATACACATAACTATATTGTAATTTTTTTCACAAATGAATTAATAATTTACACCTTAGTTTTAGGTGCCGAAATTATACTTATGATGAACATTTTACTGTACCGATTGACACAATCATCACATTAATATGCGTAATGTACGTACAGTAATATGTTTTTTATAGTTTCTAATTGTATCTAAAATAATAATAAAAAATTTAAATAATTCAAATTTTGTACGTAATTTATTTTCAAAATAATTAAAAAGTTATAAACCAAAAAAATCCTAGTGAAAATGGAAAAAGTAATAAACGCTTGAATTTTTCACCGATAGGTAGCGAGGTATGTACAAATCAATTCATGTGTACAAAATAGAAACTTCAAGTTACTTAAGAAGCATTGACACTTAGAAAATATTTATTTTGAATATTTAACATTATAGAAGTCTCTTTAGTGAGCGGAATTTTTAGTGTGAAAATGTAATCTAAAGTAATAAAACGTAAGAAAACGCAAGAAAACGTAAGAAAACGTAAGATAACGTAAAAGAACGTAACAAAATATATGAAAGTATAATATATAATGTCTGAAATGCAACACTTTTTTACGTTTTGTTACATTTTGTTATATTGTTATACATTTTTTTACGGTTTCTTGTACTTTTTTACGAATCTTTATATTTTATACCTTTTATACTTTCCACGGGGGAAAAATATATAAACCGCGAAAAATTTAGTGATTTTATACGCATGTTTCCGATATTCTTCTTCAACAGGACTTCATAATTGTATTTTTTTATACATATTTTTAAAATCTTTATCGCATAAGCATAATAATAATATAATACACTATGCTTATGCGCACGTGTCTCTATCATTTAATTTTTATTGTCAACGATGGTCGGGTTAAGGTTCTTCTCCTATTGGATGCGTTCCATTTACACCTCACATTCGGCAATCATTCGTCCATATATATATATATATATATATATATATATATATATATATATATATATATATATATATATATATATATATATATATATATATATATATATATCTTCATATATTATATAATCGTAAGCGTTACCAAGACCCACCACCCCCCTCCAAACTCCTCCACACCCCTCGACAACCCATCCACATCCCCTGCACATAATAACGTTAAAGTGATTCAAAAACTACATTATTTTTTTAAATGTATTTACCCTCCATCCCTTCCACTCCCTCCATCCCCCCCCCCCAACACTATCTACTGCCTTCACACCTCTTCCACATACTCATCCACATACCCAGCCACATCCCCATCACATCCCCTCCGCACCCCCCCCCCCCCCCACATCCCCTCTACACCCCCTCCACATCCCCTCCACATTCCCAAGCGTTCGTCCCTTACCTCATAAAAGACCCCAAAATTGCCGCTTCACGCGGTTGAAAGGTAGGTCTTGTGATCTACGGGAGGAAAATTATTAACACAGAGTATTTTTATGAATTTTGAGCCGTTAAACACGAACACGAAACTAATTTTATTTGGTTTCTATTAGTAGAGTATATATAATTAAGGGAACCAAGCTCTTTTACAACCTAAAAAATTAGATAGTATTACCTTTAATTTATGATTGCTAAAAACGTTTTTGCTCCTTCACTGCGATATCTGTTAAGCGTATATGATTGATGGATTTGTGCACTTACCGTAGGATTCCAAAGAAATAAATGAATTAAACGGACTGATTCTTTTTGGAAAATGATTTAAATACCTACGATTTTGGATAAAATTAATATGGATTTTGATTTGAATGTTTAATAAATTTATTGACGTAATTAACCTGATTACGTGAATCATTTAGCGGATTCAATATGGCGCTTATAATGACTGGATATTACTTAATTCAAGTAATCTAAACAAGGATCACACAGTAATTAAACTTATCCTAAAAATCTTTAGTTGGAAAATTCTATTAATTTACTTTTTCGTTATGTCGACATTTTCTAATGTTTTTTCGTACTATATCCATTTATAACTTAATATTACTCAATTCTAATTGCTTCGGTGGTGGAAATCGTTGTCGTAAAAAAATGTAAAAAAGTCTAAAAAATTGCAAAAAACGGTAAATTGCTATAAAATTATATTAAAAATATAAAAGACCCGTAAAAATTGTCTGAATTTGGAGTATGCTTTACAAGTTTTTACAGATTTTTACTCTTTTGTATTTTTTATGCATTTTTACGAATTTTTACATTTCGTAACATTTTTTAAAGTTTTAAAATATATAAACTCTCTAATCTATAGCATTTTAAACATTTATAAATTTATAAACTATGGAAATGTTATAAACTGAAAAAAATTGTATGGAAATGTAATAGTAAAAGAAACATATAAAAAAAATGTAAAAAAGTGTATGAATCTATGAAAAGCTGTAAAGCATAATCCAAATATAAACAATCTTTTACAGTATTTAAACAATTTTTATTAAATTTTTATAACAATTTACAGTGTTTTAAATATTTTTGTACGTTTTTACATTTATTTATACCTTTTTACATATTTTAATATTTTTACGATAATGATTTCCGCAAATTTCCTTGATATATTTTATACGAATTTGCGCTTTATTCATAACTATTACATTCCTGGATTATGACATTTACTAAACATATTCATTTGTTATTTTATCATCATAAAATCATTAGCTATATTTTATTTATTAATCCTCATTAGTTTTTTTTACGTATTATATGCGAAATAGCGCTTTATACCTAAATATTATTTTTCTAAAGTATAATTCGACAAAATGTATTGCCAAGATATTATGTTGAAAGTATGTTTAGCATAATACACGCGGGGTGCCCGCGCGTGTATATCTAGCAATTTATATTGCCCGCGCTGTGTGGACAGGGCGGCATTCGCGGAGCGGGCCAATGATAATTAGCGACTCAAATCATCGCAGACTTGGCCTTGATTTTCGCATCTAGGGAAAATCAAGGCCAATCACCGTAAAGAAAGGGGCGGAAGCAACAAGTGTGTGGGCTGAAGTTGCTTGAGAAGAAGAGCGAAAATTTTGGAAGAGATTTCCGCCCTCTCCGATTTTGGGCATTGCCTGCCCGCCCGTCAACGAACACAGACGCACTTCCAAATTTGCCTGCCTGTTCGAGCGTAGAGACACGTTTTTCTTATATATCGGCTGTCCGCCCGTCAACACGCGCTCAACAATATACATTTTCTGAGGGGATATTATTCGACGACTTTGCGACCAACGAGTGAGGAGCATCGCGAGGCGTGCCAGATTTATCGACGCTGAGTGGATTGGAATTGTCGAGCTTCCCTCGGCACTTGCAATTAAAAGTTAGTAGAATAATTATTGTGCATCGTCGCCATGTGCTCGAGGTTAGACCAGTAAATTCGTGGTGGTGTGACACTAGGATATAGAATCAGTGCGCGTCGGGCCAACGGTAGATTCACGGACAGTATTTGGAAAAATTTGTGCGACTCGGAAAACTCGGGGAAAACATGGTGATTTGGTCGTCGCGAGAGACGCTTGCGAGGGCTAACGTAGCCATATTGTATAGCGACCGAGAAACATTGCGTGAAGATTGTAAATGTAGCGACCGTGCGCCTATAAATGTAATAAAGCTAGGTATACTGAAAGAGAAAATTTGTGTGTGTTGTTAACAATTATTAATTCCTGATTTTCCACTTCACGGAACTTCCTCTGGGAAATGGCTCGTACCGAGTTAGCCGCGCTTTACCTGGCGCCCATTAACATAGAAAATTGGTAAAGTGACGAGAGAAGTCTAAAATATAAGCCATCGTAACTTGCCACGTTACAAGTTAAAATTAACGAAAATGGTGAAATTTCGTATGTTCCAAAAAAATTACTATGTGATATCAAAGTATTATATCGAAATTTTAAAGAAGAATGCCAACAGTTTGCTATCGGCTTTATCAAATTTGCAGAGCCACGTCCAAAATGGTGTGCTTTGGCCGGTGAAAGAGGTGCGCATAGCGTGTGTGTATGTGTAATACACCAAAACTTCAAGGTCATGCTTGAAGCATCCAATTTGATGGATCTCACGAAGGAATCTGATGATCTAATAAATGGTTATACCAATTGCTTTTCCTTAATCTTATGTACAAAACAGAATCCTGCCTGTTTTTTAGGAAGTTGTCAAAAATGTGGTAATTTTTTAAGATTTGAAGAAAATGTATCTTCTGTACTATACGAAAATAAGATTGAAGAATTAGTTTTCAGTGTCTGGCAGTCAACAGATAAATGTACTTTAAAAAATGAATGTCTTTCGGTGGGTGATTTTATTTCCGAATTGTCTTTAAGTTTAAAAAAACTTATACCACATCATTTTATCGCAAAAAACAATCAAAACATATAAATGATCTGAAAAACAATTTACAGGAGAACGAAGGGCTTCTGGAATTGGATTATTCTGAAAATTTTGCTTGCATAGTTCAGAATGAAGCTCAACAATTTCATTTTAACAATGCTCAGTATAGAATACATGTTGCAGTAATATATTACAGAGGAGATAATGAAATAAGGCATTGTAGTTTTATAGCACTTTCTGAATGCACTACTCATGATACGTCCGCAGTTTATATTTTACAAGGAAAAATTATTCCTGAAATAAAGAAAGGATTCCCGAAAATGAATAAGATTATATACGTCACAGATGGTGCAAAGCAGCATTATAAAAACAGATATTAAATGTTAAACTTGGTAAATCACGAGTTAGATTTTCAAATAACGGCAGAGTGACATTTCCATGCCACTGCTAATGGAAAGGGTTCATGTGACGGAGTAGGGGCCGTGTTAAAAAGAGAAGCTACTCGTACTAGCTTGCATACCAGAGCTACGGACGCGATTTTAAATTCAAAACAACTTTATGACTGGGCCAGACAAAAGTTCCAAACAAAAATATTCTTTCACTATTCCCAAAAAGATTAAGAAAAGCATCAAGATCACTAAAGAAAATATTCTCAACTGCACCATCTGTTACAAAAATTTTAGAAGGACACGCGCTTTTAGTTTTTTCTGATTAAAAAATTACTGTATTTAGATACTCTAATGCACCAAATCCATTATCAGAATACAATATTAATAATTGAATTTTAAAAATGTTAAACAAAATAATACAAATATACAAAAAATGACAATAAATAAAAAATTAAAAACTACAAAAAAATTAGAATTTACAAAATAAAAAAAAAGAAAGTAATGCGGGCTTTGTAATAAAGACAGTCTCAACACTTTAAAACGCAGAGAACGTTCATAGGAATCAATAAAAAAGTTGCATAATAACTATATATCAGTAAGCAGTTATTTTAATTGAATATATTTGAGTAGAAGTAAACAAATAAAATTTAGCTTCGTGTTAATATTCAGCAACTCAAAATTCATAACAATAGTTTCCGTCGATAATGTTCGAAATAGACTTACGTTTTCTACCGCGTAAAACAGCAATTTTGGGGTATTTTTTGAGGTTAGAGATAAACGCTTATGGTATCGGTAAAAAAGAGGGTCAGATTCGTGTTCAGCAGCTCAAGATATATAAAAATACGCTCTGTCAATAATTTTCCTCACGTAGATCACAGGACCTATCTCTCAACCGCGTGAAGTATTTCTTTAAGGTTGGGGAACGTGCAGCTCCGTCTGAAAACAAAATTATAAAAATAGCCATGCGCTAATCGAAAGTACATAAAAAATGCTAAATTTGCCACATTTTTACAAATTTTTAGGTCGAAAGTAATTTTGGGCCGGGTGGTATTCCGGTTGACGTGGTACGGCGCTATATATATATATATATATATATATATATATATATATATATATATATATATATATATATATATATATATATACATATATAAATAAATATAAATATTATGTTTACCGAAATAAATCTTTTTTTTTGTTCTAGATTTCCCAGAGAATCATCCATATACATAAATTCTGAGAATGATATTATAGCTTTAAAACAAATAAAGGCATCTATTTTTAAAATGTTTGATGAGGAATTTGTTCCGTCTACTATACGTACATAAATACTCGTATTATTTAATATCAAAACAAAATCATACGCACAACTCATAATAATAATTTTGCAGATGATCATCAGCAGGCAGCTGGACCTGCAAATCAAATGTATAATAGTATTCAAGAATACAATGACAATACAGAAAACAGAAATTTCAATAGAAGTGAAAGTTTGGTTTAAACTTTATCATTTTCTTTAAATGTGTATAAGTTAATATACTTCTTTTATTAAGAATTTACTTGAAAATGGTTCCGGAAGAGGTACTCGAGCTGGAAAGAAACATTATTCATACAATCAGTACCAATCACGTGTTAAAGATCATCATAGGAATACAGCTTACATACTATCTAAACTGGCTAACAGTATTCCAAGCTATAATTATAATAATCGTGGGAACGAGAGAGCAAATGCCAGATATAGGGAAAGAAATATGTAGACAAAATGTAGAAAGAAGTGGTATGATTATAGTTAAAGAAATCTAGATCTAGTTCTTTAAATATATTTTACATGATTAATATTTATGAAATAGTTTAGTTAGAGAACGATAAATGTAATACAAAGACAATGATAATTAATTATTATTTTAAGAGAGAAAAGAGTAAAAAGAATACTTATGATATATTTCAATACGTCCAATTAGTTTTATGTATTTTATTAAATATTTAATAATTAAGTAGTAAAAATGTGTATTTAATTACATACTAGAAAAAGTATTAAAACTAAATACTAAATTGTACTTGAAAATGAATTCAATTTTAAAATTGTACATTGTCATTTTAAAACTCTAACCCATATAACCTGCAAATGCCAGTCTTTGAAAAGCGTCTCGAGATCAGATGCTTCTGACACTGCGTTATACACATACACAATGTATATACCTCTGAAACACTGCATATGTATATATTTGAAAGTCTTTTTGAAAACTGTTATAACTATAAACATAGCTATTAAATATTTATGTATTATTAAAATTCAAATATTCTTTTTTTAAAAATAAAATTCTTTTTATTAAAAAATTTAGTTTTCATTAAGCGTAACCTTGTTTTATTATTTAAATTTATATCTAATACTTTTCTATCATTATTTATTTATTACTATGTTGATCATCAAGTCAAAATTAAAACTTAATCCGTACCGTAAAAGCTTCATCATAAGTATAATTACGTCATCTAAATCCAAGGTGTAAATTATTAATTCATTTGTGGAAAAAATAACAATATAGGTAGATGTATTATAATTATAGTTTAATTTTACGAAATTTTTGAAAATTTGACCGGTTGATGTTGAAGTAGATGATTTCCTAAAAAAAATTAGTGCAATAATATAACAATTCTTTGTGATATCAATGCGTTCTATATTATGCAGAATAAAAAGAAGAATATTAATAATAATAATAATAATAATAATGAGAATATAGTTAAAAATTTGATAATTATCACAGCCACAAATCTACATATCCAAGCGATATGTAGGTAACAGGATATCTCTCAGCCGATAACATACAGGTAATACCGATAAAAGTATGTATTTAAAAACTGTACATAGGAAACATGTCTGTAATCGTTAGCAATACTCATAAAATATGTGTAAAACCTAAACACATAAAGCAAAACAAATTATACTTAACAAATCTTATCTACAAATGGGGGAGCAATTTATATATCAGATACATTATTCAACACTCGTTACTAGCTATGGTTCCGTGGATAATGTATCTGACTCCAGATATTTTTATGTAGGTTCAAATCCGTCCATTTTTTTTAATTTTTTTTTATTGTAGCTAGAAAATAAATTATATTTTTTTACACTTAAATAAAAATATTATATTATTATTATTTTGAACAGTTTTTCAAACCACCCTAGAGGTACTATTGAAGGTGCGCTGGACATTATTTTTATTTTATTCAGAAATTACTGTATAAAAATTTTTTAAAATACTTGCTTATAATCTCACGACATGTATAAATCATATAGAATTAATCAATATAATCTTTTTATATAATATAATAAATTAAGAAAAAAAAACATTGGGACGGAATTGATGCCTCATCAAAAAATAAAAAGTCAGATACCTTATCCACAGGACCATCGCTGCCGACGAATGCTGAATAATGGATCTAATATATAAATTGCTCCCCCATTTGTAGATACGGTTTGGAATTTTAAGTATAATTTGTTTTACTATATGTATTTAGGTTATGTACATATTTTTCGAGTATTGCAAACGATAACTGTCATGTTTCCAATGTACAGATAAATACATACTTTTATCGATATTGTCTGTATGTTATCGGGCGAGAGATATCCCGTTACCTACATATCGCTTGGAAACATTTGTACATCGAATGTCACGCTGCGCGTGGTCGGGGTGCTTACTAGGCCTTGAGGTGCCTCAGTCGCCCATAAGACTCTGCGCTGCTATTAAGGTCTGTCTTCTTTGCTTTGGGGCTGTGATAATTATCAAATTTTTAACTATATTCTCATTATTATTATTACTATTAATATTCATTTTTTATTCTGCTTTATATAGAGCGCATTGATATCTCAAATAATTTTTATATTTCTGAACTAATTCTTTTGGGGAAATCATCTACTTCGACATCAACCAGTGAAATTTTCAACAATTTGGTAAAATTAAATTATAATTGTAAAACATCTATCTATATTGTTATTTTTTTCATAAATGAATTAATAATTTACACCTTGGATTTAGATGACGTAATTATACTTACGATGAAGCTTTTACGGTACGGATTAAGTTTTAATTTTGACTTGATGATCAACATAGTAATAAATAAATAATGATAGAAAAGTATTAGATATAAATTTAAATAATAAAACAAGGTTACGCTTAATGAAAACTAAATTTTTTAATAAAAAGAATTTTATTTTTAAAAAAAGAATATTTGAATTTTAATAATACATAAATATTTAATAGCTATGTTTATAGTTATAACAGTTTTCAAAAAGACTTTCAAATATATACATATGCAGTGTTTCAGAGGTATATACATTGTGTATGTGTATAACGCAGTGTCAGAAGCATCTGATCTCGAGACGCTTTTCAAAGACTGGCATTTGCAGGTTATATGGGTTAGAGTTTTAAAATGACAATGTACAATTTTAAAATTGAATTCATTTTCAAGTACAATTTAGTATTTAGTTTTAATACTTTTTCTAGTATGTAATTAAATACACATTTTTACTACTTAATTATTAAATATTTAATAAAATACATAAAACTAATTGGACGTATTGAAATATATCATAAGTATTCTTTTTACTCTTTTCTCTCTTAAAATAATAATTATCATTGTCTTTGTATTACATTTACCGTTCTCTAACTAAACTATTTCATAAATATTAAACATGTAAAATATATTTAAAGAACTAGATCTAGATTTCTTTAACTATAATCATACCACCTCTTTCTACATTTTGTCTACATATTTCTTTCCCTATATCTGGCATTTGCTCTCTCGTTCCCACGATTATTATAATTATACCTTGGAATACTGTTGCCAGTTTAGATAGTATGTAAGCTGTATTCCTATGATGATCTTTAACACGTGATTGGTACTGATTGAATGAATACTGTTTCTTTCTAGCTCGAGTACCTCTTCCGGAACCATTTTCAAGTAAATTCTTAATAAAAGAAGTATATTAACTTATACATATTTAAAGAAAATGATAAAGTTTGAACCAAATGAAATGAATGAAACGAATGAAACGAATGAAACGAATGAAACGAGTGAAACGAATGAAACGAATGAAACGAATGAAACGAATGAAACGAATGAAACGAATGAAACGAATGAAACGAATAAAACGAATGAAACGAATGAAACGAATGAAACGAATGAAACGAATGAAATGAATGAAATTAATAAAATAAATAAAATAAATTATACATTTGATTTGCAGGTCCAGCTGCCTGCTGATGATCATCTGCAAAATTATTATTATGAGTTGTGCGTATGATTTTGTTTCGATATTAAATAATACGAGTATTTATGTACGTATAGTAGACGGAACAAATTTCTCATCGAACATTTTAAAAACAGATTCCTTTATTTTTTTTATAATATCATTATCAGAATTTATATATATGGATGATTCTATGGAAAACCTACAAGAAAAATCAAAAAGATAAAATTTTTTCGTCAAAACTGTTTCTTTTAGCATGCAAAATATTAATAAATTTTTTTAGTATTTTTTAAGTCCTTATATTTAAAGTCATTTGAAGCTAAATATGACTTTGTTGCTAAAATGTGAATTTTAATAAGATTTTTATCAATATTTGATGTAATTATGATTTCTTTTTATATAAATATTGCACTTCTGCCATTTTTCGACTGTGGCAGTCACTTGTGTACTGAAAAAAATCTATCGTCGTGATTTTTCGTGTAATGTATCGAGGGATCAAATCCACCTTTGTCAAGATTTTCAGTTTTAAAATGAGTTTAATTAATCGAAAGGGGCATTGAAACTTTTTGGAACCTTTTTTTATTAAAAATTCAGAAAGTTTGCTAAAAATTCCTTTGTTGCTATTTTTTAAGGAGATTTAATTTTGTTGAACAAAGCAAGGTTAATATTTGTTAAAAAATGTAAAAAATGGCTTTATGCTCATATTTAGCCTTGATCAACTTCAAACGTAAGGGTTTCAAAACATTTTTATCGAAAAAAAAAATGTATATATATATATATATATATATATATATATATATATATATATATATATATATATATATATTTAGGTGTTTCTCTCGCTCTCTCTTTATATATATATATATATATATATATATATATATATATATATATATATATATTTAGGTGTTTCTCTCGCTCTCTCTTTATATATATATATATATATATATATATATATATATATATATATATATATATATATATATAATATATAATAAAGTCCATTTCATTCAATGAAATCAGTATATATTCTTCTTTTTTGTTACTAATAACATATTAAAATTTTTAAACAAAATTCGGAATACATAAGGATTTTGTAAAATCAGTGTAGTATATATATATATATATATATATATATATATATATGTATATTTTTATAAAAAAAAATGTATATATATATATATATATATATATATATATATATATATATATATATATATATATATATATATATTTATAAAAAAAAATGTATATATATATATATATATATATATATATATATATATATATATATATATTTATAAAAAAATGTATATATATATATATATATATATACTACACTGATTTTACAAAATCCTTATGTATTCCGAATTTTGTTTAAAAATTTTAATATGTTATTAGTAACAAAAAAGAAGAATATATACTGATTTCATTGAATGAAATGGACTTTATTGTAGTAAAAACAAAGGTTAATTGAAAAAGTTGCTTGCGTATTCAAGTTTCACAATATCAAGCTAATAAATTCACAGTTACTTTAGTAATTAACAAAAGCTAGTATTTTTACTTTAATTTTCGACCATAAATAGCTTGAAATAAATATACTTCTATTATAATAAATTTATAACTAAAAATACCATGTTTTTGTTTACATATTTAATCGGCAAAAATGTGTATGTTCGCACTTCTTGAGAAATACGACTAACTTGCAGGTAGTTACAACTAGATCCACATACGCTAAATGTGCGAGAAACCTTTTCAAGTTAAAAATAAATTTCGGGAACAACACATTTAAATATTCAGTTCTACATTGGTACGCATACAGATGCAAAGTTACTTATTATCATTAAATGGTTTGTTGATTATGAAATTTTTTTAATCTAACAGACTCCATAATGTTCTTACAAAAGTTGAGCTTGAAAAAAAAAATAAGTATAGATCCACTTTAAGTACACCCTGTCTGACATAATAAAAATTTTGATAATATAATTAGTTAGAGTTTATATTATCAAAATATGTATATTATATTATTAAAGTCAGTTACATACATTTTCAATACAAGTTACTTAAAAAAATTATTTTTTATTTTTTAATACCGATAGTTTCTGAAAATAGTGATATCATTCTTCAAATTAGTTTTAAAATAAACAGATTGAGAGAAAGATCATGTTTTTATTTTTGACTTGTCCCAAATAATAAGTGCACAAAACATTTTTGTTTATATACATTTATATACATATTTATATGTGACAAACATTTCAATATTATTGACATAAAAAAGTGGAATCTGATGAATTTTATCACTTTTATGAATTGCAAAGTTCAAATCAGGTAAATATTGGCGTGATTCACAATTTCAACATTTTTATGGACGTTTACTATATTTCGAAAATGGATTTATTCTACTATGGTTCTGAGCGTTATACATACTATATGATACTTTATTAATGATGATTAATGATGATAGAAATTAATATATATATATATATATAGCGCCGTACCACGTCAACCGGAATATCACCCGGCCCAAAATTACTTTCGACCTAAAAATTTGTAAAAATATGGCAAATTTAGTATTTTTTATGCACTTTCGATCAGCGCATGGCTATTTTTATAATTTTGTTTTCAGACGGAGCTGCGCGTTCCCCAACCTTAAAGAAATACTTCACGCGGTTGAGAGATAGGTCCTGTGATCTACGTTATTTTTTACTTATTTACCCTTCAACCCCCTCAACCCCCTCAATGCCCCTCCACTTACCTCCACGCTTCTCCACATCCCCTGCACATTCTCCATCCACGCCTCTTCACGCCCCTCCAAATCCCCTCCACATTCCCACCACATAATAACGTTAAATTATTTAAAAAACTACCTTACTTTTTTACTTATTTGCCCCTCTACCCCCTCCACCCACTCTATGTCCCTCCACAGCCTCCCCACATTCCCCTGCACCACCTCCACATCCTCTCCACATCCCATCCACGCCCTCCACATCCCCTCTAAAAAATGATAATATATCTTTAGTAAAATATATATATATATGGATTATATAATCGTAAGCGTTCCAAGTTCCATCCACACCCCCTCCGCATAATACCGTTAAATTATTTTAAAAACTACGTTTTTTTTCAAGTGTATGTACCCTCCACCCTTCCCACAAAACCCCATCCACAGTCCCTCCACGTCCCCTCCGCATCCCATCCACATCCCCTCACCTCCCCTCCACATAATAACGTTAAATTGTTTAAAAAACTACTTTCTTTTTATATATATATATATATATATATATATATATATATGGACGAATGAGCGTCGAACGATTGGCGAACGCTGAGTGTAAATGGAATGCAACCAATAGGAGAAGAACCTTAATCAGACCATCATTGACAATACAAATTAAACGATAGGAAAATGTGCGCAAAAACATACTGTAATATATTATTATTTTGCTTATGCGATAATGATTTTAAAAATATGTATAAAAAAGTACTATTATAAAGAATTGTTGATGAAATATATCGGAAACATGCGTATAAAATCACTAAAATTTCCGCGGTTTATATATATATATATATATATATATATATATATATATATATATATATATATATATATATATATATATATATATATATATATATATATATATATAGTTTCCCCTGTGGAAAGTATAAAATGTAATAAAATGTAAAGATACGTAAAAAAGTGGTAGAAACCGTAAAAAAACGTATAACAATGTAATAAAATGTAACAAAACGTAAAAAAGTGTTGGATTTCGGACATCTTATATGAGGATTCGGCGTGGTGCGGAGTTTCCTCGACGCACTCGTTTTCGCGACCTGGAAGGAGCGCGAAAACGCGAAGTCTAATTCTTACGCAACGCGAATAGCTATTAGCCTTACTTGTCGGCCCAACTCGATGCAAGGAGCAGGAGGGTCCAGGTTTATTGATGACAGGATGATTTAATAACAAGAACAAAAAAGCTATATTCTAAAAACAATTAATAATATCAAACAGCGACGTTAACATATATACAAATACAAATAAACGGTAAAATAATATTCGCGTAGGTCGAGCGTCACCAGCGTGTTCAGTACGACCGTCGTTTAACACGCTGCCAGAATCGGAGAGGCTTGCGATCGCGCGCGGTCCCCTTTTACCGTGGGTTGTTCGGAGCCCTTATATTTTGAGGGCATGGCACACTATTCATAGTGTGGCTCTGATGTACGTCCGCGGTTGACGCGGGCTAGGCCTTATCTCCATTATAATAGAGCGACGGTAGAAGGAGGCGACGCCCCGCCGACAATGATGCTCTCGTCTCTCTCTCGCTGCAGTCTCGCTGCAGCTGCTCCGCACATGGGATAGTGGAGTCTCTATTCCACTCCACTGTCACGGCCTCGCACTGCACTCTCTTTCTCTGGCTTTCTCTCTCGTGCACCACCAAACGGCTGATAGTCGACGTCCTGTTTGGCATCTATCAAGATGGCGGCGGAACGTCCTTTTCTTGAGGCACACGGTGTGAGGAGTTGAGCGGTAGTGGTTCATCCTCTCACCGGCCGTGCCCCCCCCCACCCACTCCTTCTCCGCTTTCGTATTTCCACCTGTTGTCGCGCGTGAGCATGAAATGGCGACTCATGTCCATTTCGCGTCCTCTCGTCCGTGAATTATATGCGACACGGTACAATATATATTGTTGTGATTGAACCAAGCATGCGATTCGAACAACATGAATTATTAAAATGCACATTTTAGCAAGAAAGTCATATTTATCTTCAAACAACATTAAATATAAGGTCTAAAAAAACTAAAATTCACGACTATTTTATATGTAAAAACAGTTTCAGAGCACAAGATGTTATATGTCAAGGGCAATTAGAGGTTGAAAAATGCGTTTTTTTAATACTTCATGATTTTGCTAAAATTGTTTGAGTTTTAACTCATAAACGAGGGACTTTTGGGAAAAAAATTTAATAACATTTTTGTTCAGAATAAGGTAAGAAATCATAAAAAAATGTATTAAACCTTGTTGTGATATTTTGTGACATCATGCATTGTGATATATTGTGATTCAAAGATTCTAGAATATAGCAACAATTTTTTCTAAATAAAAAATCTTAAAATTTAGTATTTCATATTTCCTTTAATTCGAGTTTTTTTCGGTATTTCCATTGTGTGACTGAAATAAAAAGTGACCATTTAATAGCTATGCAGGAATTATATTTTGCTTGAGATCATTTTGCACAAGGTCTAGAATGAAAGTTGGCGTTAAATACTAAATTTTAAGATTTCTTGCTTTGAGAAAGGTTATGGTGATCATCTGAAATTTGAATGTTACAATATATCACAATACATGGGTTTATAAAGAACAAATACAGAAAAAAGTGCACGATTTAAAATTTCTACAAAAATTATATTACGTTTGAGACCATAATCTAACTAGTCTAGAATTAAAGGAAATATTAAAAACTAAATTTAAAGATTCTTTATCTTGAAAAAAAACTTAGCGATTTTCTAGAATCTTAATATCACAATATATCGCAATGCATGAGATCACAAAATATCACAATATGGTCTAATCAATTTTTTTTAGATTTCTTACCTTATGCTGAACAAAATATGTTATTACACTTTTTTTTAAAAGTCCCTAGTTTTTGTGTTAAAAATCAAACAATGTTGGCCAATTCTGAAAATATAATTAAAAACGCATTTTTCAACATTTAATTGCCCTTGACATATAACATATTAGGGTATGAGATTTTTTTACATACTCTGGGTACACATAGCAACATTTTTGTAGAGTTTCAGACATTTTTATTTTTCGACATGCTCACTTGACATGAACCCACCCTTATATATTGCTCTGACCGGGTTCGTGGTAGTTAAATAAAAACTCACTATTTATAAGAAGAAAACGCAATACTCAGATTTTATTCGTATAACCAAATAAAAGTGTAAACACGATTAGTCTCATTGAGTGTCAACATCAGACTACTGTTTTTAGAGGTTACAAGTCGTCGTTAAGCGCGGCGATTCATGTTGTTCGAATCTCATGCTTGGCTCGATCACAAATATATATATATATATATATATATATATATATATATATATATATATATATATATATATATATATATATATATATATATATATATATATATATATATATATATATATATATATATGTGTGGCGCCCCCGGTTCATCGCCGCAAGCAGCGCCTCTGTCCTCGGGAGCTGTACTAGCTCGGCAGAGGCGGCCATCTTCGGGCTCGCTTCTCCCCCACCTCAAGGTGGCGATACGCGAGTCAGAGCAGTATCAGCTTGGCTCCCGTGCCGCTCGCACGCTACGACCAAGCCCGCTCTGCGACCGCTGTAAATACTTCCGAATACAATAAAGACCACCTACACGACTTCTCGTCTCTGCGTCCAATCTCTCTTCCTTCCTAAGGAACGATATCCAAATATATATATATATATATATATATTTGGATATCGTTATATATATATATATATATATATATATATATCGCGTATAATTCACGGACGAGAGGACGCGAAATGGGCATATATAAATATATATATGTATATATGCCCATTTCGCGTCCTCTCGTCCGTGAATTATACGCGACACGGTACAATACATATATATTGTACCGTATCGCGTATAATAATTCACGGACGAGAGGACGCGAAATGGGCATGCGACGCCATCTCATGCTCACGCACGACAACAGATGAAAAGCCGAGAGCGGAGAAGGAGCGGAAGGGGGCACGGCCGGTGAGAGGAAGAATCACTACCGCTCAACTCCTCACGCCGTGTGCGTCGAGAAAAGGACGCTCCGCCGCCATCTTGATAAACGCCAAACAGGACGCCGACTATCAGCCGTTTGGTGGTGCACGACAGAGAACGCCAGAGAAAGAGAGTGCAGAGCGAGGCCGTGACAGCGGAGTGGAATAGAGACTCCACTATCCCATGTGCGGAGCAGCTGCAGCGAGAGAGTGACGAGAGCATCGTCGTCGATTGGGCGTCGCCTCCTTCTACCGTTGCTCTATTATAATTATTTTGTAATTTCTAAATTTTTTAAAGTTTTAATTCTTTAATTATTGTCATTTTTCGTATAATTGTATTCTTTTGTTTAACATTTTTAAAATTAAATTATTAATATTGTATTATTACTGTATTGTATTATTATTACAGTAATTTTTTTTGTCGAAAGAAATTAAAAACGCGTGTCCTTCAGAAATTTTTGTAACAGATGGTTCATTTGAGAATCTTTTCTTTAGTGATCTTGATGTTTTTTCATAATCTTTTTGGGAATAGTAAAGGAATGTTATTGTTTGGAACTTTTGTCTGGCCCAGTCATAAAGCTGTTTTGAATTTAAAATCGCGTCCGTAGCTTTGACCTGCAAGCTGGTACGAATAGCTTCTCTTTTTAACACGGCCCCTACTCCGTCTCGTGAACCCTTTTCATGAGCAGTAGCATAGAAATGTCACTCTGCCGTTATTTGAAAATTTAACTCATGAATTACCAAGTTTATCATTTGATATCTGCTTTTATAGTGCTGCTTTGCACCATCTGTGACGTACATAATCTTATTCATGTTCGGAAATCTTTTCTTTTTTCATCATGTGGCCTATCATGTGTAGTACATTTAAAAATTACTATAAAACTAGAATGCCTTATTTCATTATCTTCTCTATAATATAGTACTGCAACATGTATTGTACACTGAGTATTGTTAAAATAAAATTGTTGAGCAGCATTCTGAACTACGTAAGCAAAATTTTCAGAATAATCCATTTCCAGAAGCCCTTTGTTCTCCTGTAAATTATTTTTCAGATCTTCTATATGTTATGATTGTTTCTTTGCGATAAAATGATATGGTATAAATTTTTTTAAACTTAAAGACAATTCGGAAATAAAGTCATCCACCGAAAGACATTCCTTTTTTAAAGTACATTTATCTATTGACTGCCAGACACTGAAAATTAATTCTTCAATCTTATTTTCGTATAGTACAGAAGATACATATTCTTCAAATCTTAAAAAATTACCACATTTTTGACAACTTCCTAAAAAACAGGCAGGATTTCGCTTTGTACATAAGATTAACGAAAAACAATCGGTATAACCATTTATTGGATCATCAGATTCCTTCGTGAGATCCATCAAATTGATTGCTTCAAGCATGGCCTTGAAGTTTTGGTGTATTACACATACACATACGCTATGCGTGCCACTTTCACCGGCCAAAGTACACCATTTTCGACGTAGCTCTACAAATTTGATAAAGCCGATAGAAAATTGTTGGCATTCTTCTTTAAAATTTCGATATAATACTTTGATATCACATAGTAGCAGTCTTTTTGAAACATACGAAATTTTACCATTTTCGTTAATTTGAACTACATCTCTTTTATCCAGCATAACTCGACTATTAATATCACATACATAAAATTATTTTACCTTTCTAATTGTACTTTCAGGTAAACTTTTTCCTTTTCCGGATCAGGGATCGCTAAGATATCAAATTCATTTTACAAATACCTCGATAGACGGACTCTATATTTTGTAGTCTTTCATTTTCCTCCTGACTCTGATCATTTAGAGAGTTATTAAATAAATTATTTGTTTGAAACCTTGCGAAGACTTGTAATTTTATGTCCATTAACATTCAATGGATTAATACATCTGTCAACACGAACTATTGGAAAAGAATTCTTTACCATAGACTCAGACATTGTAGATATTTAAGATGCTTTCATAAAGCATGGACAAGTATACAAAAGCTATATCAACTTAAAAGTAAATTGTGTCTGTTTCAAATTAATTTTTATGTCATGAAAAAGACTACGTGGCAAGTAACAGCGAATTAATGTTATATAATTTGAAACAAAACTGAACTATGGAGAAAATAATATCTAACCGTTAGCCTGCCATTGAAACGTGATCTAACACGGCAACATTTATAACATGAAAAAGTTCGGTCAAAATTCATGGATTAGCGTATCATTATATGCCTTTCTGAACGCTACTCCGCTAATGGATACGAAAACTGGTGTCTTTGCCGCCTAGCGGCCTGGCGCGGTACTACGGGCTCGGTGCTGCACGCTCCTGCGTATGTACGGGGATTCAAGTACTCTGTGCTTGAGTGAAGATAACTTTACTTTTATATATTTTCAGTTGCTGAGCACGATCGTAATAATAATATTAATGATTATAGTGAATATTCATGATTTTATAAATAGACAATTTTTTTAAATCTTTGTTAGTTGCGATGGACAGTAAGGGACGTTGTTCTAATGACAAGGCTTTATATATTTATATTCGAATAAACATATACACAAAGTATCAAAATTATCAAAGTTTGATAAATTTTATAATAGCGTTATAACGCGTATTATGCTAAACATACTTTCATCATAATATCTTGGCAATACCTACAATAGATAATATAATTTAGAAATATTTTGATAAATAACAAAGTACTAAATAAATACATTTCATTTTTTTGTCAAATTGAACATACTTAGGAAAAATAATATTTAGGAATAAAGCGCTATTTCGCATATAATATGTAAAGAAAACTAATGAGGATTGATTAATAATATATAGCTATTGATTTCATGATAATAAAATAACAAAGAAATATGTTTGGTAAATGTCATAATCCAGGAATGTAATAGTTATTAATAAAGCGCAAATTCGTATAAAATATATCAAGGAAATTTGCGGAAATCATTATCGTAAAAATATTAAAATATGTAAAAAGGTATAAATAAATCTAAAAGTGTGCAAAAATATTTAAAACACTGTAAATTGTTATAAAACTTTAATGAAAATAGTTAAATACCGTAAAATATTGTTTGTATTTGGATTATGCTTTACAGCTTTTGATAGATTCATACATTTTTTAAAATTTTTTTTATATATTTCTTTCACTATTACATTTCCATACTATTTTTTTCAGTTTATAATATTTCCATAGTTTATAAATTTATAAACATTTAAAATGTTATAGACTGGAGTTTATATATTTTAAAACTTTAAAAAATGTTACAAAATATAAAAATTTGTAAAATGTATAAAAAATGCAAAAGAGTAAAAATTTGTAAAAACTTGTAAAGTTTACTCCAAATTCTGACAATTTTTTACGGTTCTTTACTATTATTTATATAATCTTATATCAATTTACCGTCTCTTTTGCAATTTTTAGACTTTTTTACATTTTTTTACGATTTCCACCACATGATTTGAATTGAGTAATATTAAGGTATAAATGGATATGGTACGAAAAAACATTAGAAAATGTCGAAATAACGAGAAAATAAATTAGTAGAATATCCCAACTAAAGGTTTTTAGGATAGGTTTAATTACTGCTTGATTCTTGTTTTGGTTACTTAAATTAAGTAATATTCAGTCATTATACGCACCATATTGAATCCGCTAAACGATTCACGTGATCAAGTTAATTACGCCAATAAATTTATTAAACTTTCAAATCAAAATCCATATTGATTTTATCCAATAATGATTTAAATACCAAAATCACCGGTATTTAAATCATTTTCCAAAAGGAATCTGTCCGTTTAATCCATTTATTTCTTTGGAATCCTACGGTCAGTGAATAATTCCATGAATCAGTATACGCTTAACAGATATGGTAGAGAAGGACCAAAAAAGTTTTTATCAAGCATAAATTAAAGGTAATACTATTTAATTTTTAGGTTTTAAAAGAGCTTGGTTCCCTTTATTATATATACTCAACTAATAAAAACAGAATAAAACTAGATTCGTATTCGTGTTTAGCGGCTCAAAATTCATAAGAATACTCTCTGTTAATAATTTTCCTCTAGTAGATCACAAGACCTACCTCTCAACGGCGTGAAACAGCGATTTTGGGGTGTTTTTTTAGGTTAATAAACGCTTATGGTATCAGTAAAAAAGAAGGTCGGATTCGTGTTCAGCAGCTCAAGATACATAAAAATACGCTCTGTCAATAATTTTCCTCACGTAGATCACAGGACCTACCTTTCAACCGCGTGAAGCGGCAATTTTGGGGTGTTTTTGAGGTTAGGGACGAACGCTTAAGGTATCGGTAAAATAGACAGTCAGATTCGTGTTCAGCAGCTCAAAATACTTAAAAATACGCTCTGTCAATAATTTTCCTCACGTAGATGACAGGACCTACAACTTTACCGCGTGAAACAGCAATTTTGCGGTGTTTTTTTAAGTTAGGGACGAACGCTTGAGGTATCGGTAAAAACGAGGGCCGGATTCGTATTCAGCAGCTCAAAATACATAAAAATAGTCGTTGCTTGAAATTTTTCGGAACACCTGTGATTTCTAACAGCTTACGCATTGCGTAAAGTAGTATTTCTTTACGGTCAGAGAACGTGCAGCTCCGTCTGAAAACGATATTTTAAAAATAGCCACGCGCTGACCCAGAGTACATAAAAAATGCTAAATTTTTCATATTTTTAAAAATTTTTATGTCGAAAGGAATTTTGGGCAGGGCGGTGTTCCGGTTGACGTGGA
>OX424576.1:89393716-89421216 GCA_949152435.1 Gastracanthus pulcherrimus
TTGAATCTGCAGATAACTATAGCATGTATTGTCACAATTATAACACAATTTGTTCTCATATTTCCGTTGATTTACAATTAGGTAAAGCTATTGAAATTTCAAAGATTTGCAGAGAATTGTTTTCGAACCACACTGTGAAAAGCGACGCATTAGCAATTTACACTGACGGTAGTAAAACTCCCGAAGGAGTAGGCTCTGCCTGTATCTGTCCTGATACAAATTCTAAACGATGCTTTAAATTTGTGTTTAAAATATAAGAACAGAAACATCAGCATCTACTCGGACTCACTAAGCGTCCTACAAGTTGTGCAAACAAAAAGTCCTAAAGTTACAACCAATAATTACATTATTGATATAAAAAACAAGTTCATTAGCTTTCATAAAATAAATTCAATACAAACATAAATTTTTTCTGGATTCCCTCTCATCGAGGCATTCCAGGCAACGAAACAGCCGATTAATACGCTAAGGTTGCAGCTCAATCTAGCGATCTTGATATCTTTCAAATACCTTTCTCAGATTTTTACTCCGAAGTCAAATTGCTTGCCAAAACCAATACTATAAAGTTTTTAAAAAGTAAAAGCACTGATAGCGGAAAAATGTACTTTGAAAAGTTCTAGAAAGAAAATCGACATCCTTGGTTTAAAGGAAAACATTTGTCTACATTCTTTGTAGTTACCATAAATCGTATGCGTGCCAACCATTACAACCTCCCAGCTTCTCTTGCTAGAATGAACATTATCAATAGCTCGCATTGCGAATGCGGCGACGACATGGCTGACATAAACCATGTGTTGTGGCAATGTAAAAATTATGACATTCAAAGATGTGAACTGATTACAACGCTCTCCAAATTAATGATCTTCCCTCCTCACAATATAGAATCTTTAATAGCTGGTCCTTACATTCAAGCTTGCGGTCATGTAATTTCTTTTATCAAACGATGTAACTTAAAAATATAATACTGCAACTATTCCTGTATAACTATGTATGTATATTTATGTAAAAATCTTTGTATCATTAACTGCAAGGCTGAAATAAACCTTCCATAAAGGTTTGAAAAGCCTAATAAATGAAAAAAAAAAATTATAAATGAAATTATCTGGACTTATAATATACATTTTCCTTTTTTTTAATAATGACTTTTCCATTCATGCATTGTTTACTTTTCACTTTCTATCTTCTGCTACATTTTTTATATATATATCCTCAACATTAATTAAACTGGTATTTATTAAATTATTTTAATCTGTCTATTTATTCGCTCATAAATGAAAATACCTGTTTTATAACCTTTAGTCATACTTTGTGTGTATTGTTACATGTTAATACATTAAAAAAGCTAAATAATACATTAATTAAAAAGTAACTTCTACTCTTCTTTTGCGAGTGAGGCTATATACATGTTAGGAATGTATAGCAGATCAATCTTTCAATACTAAAAGCTTAATACCTCATTTCAAAAAATTAGGTTCTTATATAAAAATCGTTGTCAGATGACCGTAGTGATCTATCTGTAATAATAAAAAAAAATTGGAAACTTAAATTATTCATAAGTGGTGCATATAAAATTGATATAATAGCTAACATAGTCCATATTTTTTTATGTTCTGATAATTTAACAATACATTTACAAAAGTTTGGCTGTTTCAGTTATTTTTTACATTATTTTTGTAAAAATTACAGAACAATTCAAATAAAATAAAAATTTAACTACAAATGAATAGTCTATATCCTAATTTATAAAATCATTATAAGTTTTGTTATGATAATTTTGTAAGACTTGTTTAAAATAATCAAAATAAGATATTTACTTGAGTGATTGAACAGTTCCAACTTTAACTCTATCACTATATAATACATATGTGTCTAGTCTGTATGAAAAACATAAAATGACCTTTCAAGTTATAAGTTAAATATTACTTTATTATTACACAATTTCAATGTTTGTTTCATATCCTACGTATTAACCAGAATATCTTTATCATCTATCGATGGCTTACGTAGAACACGTCCAAGGGTTTTATACTCTTTGTGTTTTATACTGAGAATATATATTTATGAGTTCTTTTATTACATAATAATATTATGCAATACTATTATTCCTTTTAAATTTAAATTTAAATGTAAATGCTCACAATGGTGCTTTTATATACTCCGTACTCGCTAGAGTTTTTGGCTTATGCGGAAGATATGAAACAATCATTCGAAGTGTTTATGAGTATTTCTCAAAGAGAAAGCATTGTTCTTTCTTAGAAACAATTAATGATGCCTTTATGCTTCTGCAAACCGCAGTATCAGTTTATCCCCTAGAGAACAAACCTGATGTCGCAGATCACTCAATTTTTTATTTCACTAGTACATACTTAACCTATAAGACTTTATTATCAATTATTAAATTATTATTTTATCTTTTATGCGCTTCTGTATTTAGAAATAATTAATTAGAAATCGCTAAAATTTCGTAGGAAATTTAAACATGGAAAGCAGTCGCGAAATAATGGCGGCCAAATCGACGGTCAACCTAACATCTTTTACGCGATACGAAGTCCAAAAGATAGATTATTTATGGAAAATAAAACTTATTTTTACATGTTTATACAACATTCTGAAAGAGACAAACCCTTTTTTTGCATTTGTTACTTTGGAACAATTAAAACCTTAATTTGCAATTTCTATGCCGTCAAAATATCCGCCATATTGAATTTCTTTAGTCGGTCCATTTAAACTTGCTTTCAGAAAATGTGAGATTTTCAATATTTTTAGAAAAATAAATATGCACCTACAAAATGTTTTATTTGCATTTTTGTGTATTGTTTATTCCATAGTTTGATTTAAAAATATAAAAAAAAATCATGTTTGTTCTCTATTGTTACCATAATATTTATATTTAAACATATAAATAGTTGGAATACCTAGCTTAAAATAGTCGAAACTGGGTCCTTATTTTATTTTACTTTTAATATTTTTTATAACACACTCTATACAGTTTCCTTTATAATTATTTACTATTACGGTTTTTTATAATTTTTATAGCTCTGTGCCAAAGTTATTGTAACATCATCAGCAGCTTGTAAGTAAGATCATCATCAGGTAAGTACTTCATTTTATATTTTTATACAGTATTATTATTGCAGCAAAGGTTTTAAAGGGGTGAGCGTGCGGCTCCGAAGAGTGCTAAATAGCAGGATGCCTACAGCGCTTAAATCTAGGCTGATAAAATTGCTTAAAAAGCAGAATACTCAAAGCACCCAAAACACAGGCTGCTCAAACTCACCAAAAAGCTAGGCTGATCAAAGCGCCCAAAACATAGGATGCTCAAAGCGCCCAAAATCCAGGCTGCTCAAAGCGTTCAAAAGTACATCGCTGTTATCAGCGCTTACAAAACTAGGCTGTTTCCGCAGTCAAAAACTAGCTGCTAAAACCGCCTAAAAGAAACATGTTACCCACTGTACAAACAAATTCAGTTTGCTCACAGCGCCCAAAAGCCAGGCTTTTACAAGCTCCCGAAAAACGGTCGGCTCACAGCGACGGAACCAAGGTTACCTAAAATCGGGCTGCTCAAAACGTCCAAAAAGCAATCTTCCGAGTACACGAAAATCCCGGGCTTTTAAAAGCTCACAGTAACCAGACTGCTTAAAGCGCCAAAAAGTAAATAAAAGTGTCTAAAATCACGCTGATCAACTCGACCAAAAGCACTCAAAGCATACAAATTTTAATCTATTACAATTAAATTACTGATAGCTCTTGATACTTATCAATAAACTTCTGTAAAGAAAGTATTGATACTATCAAAAGATGAGAGGAGCTTGAAGATAATCATATTAATTATTTTCATAGATTAATATCACAAACGTTTATTGAATACTCGTATATTATTTACCAACCGTGGCAATTTTTAGAAATTGCTGAAATTCTCAAGGTAAAAAGACATATTCAACTATTATACAGTCTGCAATTATTTGGCGGAGAAATAGGTCATTGGGTATGACGTTATTACGATGGGGAAACAATTTTTATTTATGATTCATTAAATAGACAACGCCTTCATGAAGATCATGCAAAACTTTTGCAAATTTTACATCCCTATCAATTCGCAAGCGGCGAGTCTATATCCCAATGTTCAATCACAAACTAATGCAAAAAATTGTGGAGTTTCTGAGATGGCTTTTGCAGTTTCCCTTTTATTTGAACTAAAACCAGATCGAATTTTGTATAAAATACGTGAAATGCAAAATCACATTTCTGTAATGTTTCTTAAACATGAAATTCAACATTTCCCATGTATGGTAAGGACAGGGCCTTCTAATCTGATGTTCAGATACACGTTTGATAGAGATATCATGGTTAACCAACAATGTTCGATAGATAATCATATTGATTACTTTAATTAATGGCATCATCTTCTCAGTATAAACCTCAAACGACACTGCAGTTACGAAACACAGCAAAGATTAATGAAGTTTCTGAGAGTAAGAAACATATTCAAATTTTATTTAAACGACCAGAAACAGGAGAGAAGATAGGTTATTGGATATGCTGTTATAATGATAGTGAATGAATATGTATGTATGATTTTCTAAATTATAAAATACTTCATAAAGATTATGAAAATTACTTATGAAAGTTGCATGGTTATCATTTTAATAAACAAAATCCTATCTATTTCCCAACTGTTCAACATCAAGTAACTGGAACGGACTGTGGCGTTTTCGCTATAGCTTTTGCTCAAAAATATTTGATAATAGAACCATACAATATTTCCCTTATAATGTAGTGGACCCGGTTCTCGATATGTACCCAGTTGTCGATAACTAGAAGGAATAATACGATTTTAGAATATATTTTAAACAATTTTTCGGTACTATATTAAGAATATATCATTGAACAAATATTTTGAATTATAAAATCTCAGCGCTACTTTTTTTTTTTTTTTTTTTAACGTCGCCATGTTTGTGCTCCCATGTGGTGCTAATTGACGACGGGGGTCTGCGGTGTGCTTGTAAACAAAGCACATGTAATTTTTACAGTGGTGCTTGTATCAATCGGCAGAGACTAGGATTCGAACCCGGGTCACCGGCGTGGGAATCCGACACTCTACCGACTGAGCCGCCGCAGGCCCCTCAGCGCTACTTGTTAAATAAAAATTCATACTTCTTGGCACTTTCAGATTTGATGCGTTTTTCGACGGTTTGTTAACCACGATCGTAACAAAAACTAAACTTTAAAGAGACATTTTTGTAATACATTGAACGTTTTAAAAAACTGTAAAGCCAAGATAAGCTTTAAATTCGACAAAATAAATAAAATCAAAGAACTAAATTTTGATTTATTTACTTATCACTATTTTAATTCATATATTGACGACTCCGTCTTAGTTACGCGTACTTACCCAGTTGTCGATAGTCAGATAATATACACAAAATACAAATAAATTTTTCTCTAAATATTATTTCAATGCTTAAAAGTACTTAAGCACTACTTTTAATTAAAGGGGAAACACCACTGTAGAAATTTCAAAAAATCGATTTTATTTTATTGGCATAAAACATGCTTTGAATCTTCTAGAATACGGTACAAAAGGTCCGATCACAAAAAAAAATTTTATTTGAAATTTCGGGACATATACCGACCGTCTTCGGCCGCTCCGAAACGACCGATCGCTTACCTGCGAGAGGTATGTACCTGATGAGAAGGACCGCCTTATGGCTTGCCTATTGTTCGCAAACTTCCCTAATGATCCTATAGATGTCGATTTTAAGCTATTATGAGTCAGTTAGGCTAGTATCAAAACAAAGTACGTTAATGTAGTGTCTGTATATCGTAAGAAAATAACGCTCTCATCTTCGCTTTCAAAACTATATTTTCGTGAAAGTTTTAATTATTTATTATTACGTTGAGCAAAATGGAAAAAGAAAAGTATAGGCAGGAAGAAAAGGCACGAAAAATAATATTCAACACGGCATCGGAGCCGTAAATCAGTGAATCGTCCGTGGAATCGATACGAAGCTGAAGGTGATTCCAGTGGCGTCAGTGCTTCGGCCTAAAGTATGTGAATTATATTGGTGATGGTGACAGCAAGTCTTTCAAAGGCATACTGGATTCTAAACCGTACACAAATTTTGAAGTACAAAAAAAAGAGTGCATCGATCATATACAGAAAAGAATGGGAACGCCCCTTCGAAATCTAAAAAAAAAGACGAAATGCCTTGGAGGAAAAGGAAAATTGACAAATAAGTTGATTGATAAATTAACAATTTATTATGGTTTGGCAATACGGAGGAATTCAAATTGCATTGAGAAAATGAGGAATGAAATCTGGGCAACTCTGTATCATAAAATATGGACCGACGACAATCCTCAGCACAATAATTGTACAGATTCCTGGTGTGCTTGGAAAATCCCACAAGCTGAAGGTTCGTTGTACACGATTCATCATGAACCGCCACTTTCTGAAGAAGTTTGCGAGGCCATTGAGACTGTTTATACAGAGTTGAGTCTAGATGAGTTGCTGCACCGCTGCTTAGGAGGTTATACTCAGAACAGCCACGAAAGTTTCAATGCCACCATTTGGAACTTGACTTCGAAATCGTACTCGAGTGGCAAGAAAGTTCTGGATATTACCACTGATATTGCAGTTTGCAATTTTAATGATGGCATAAAATGTGTCCTTCGAATTATAACTGCGCGATCGAACATAAAAGCGATAAGAAAAGAAGATAAGGAGGAGAATGTGCATTTTGAAGGGCAGCATTATGGCCCTGGCATTGCAGACTAACAGTAAAAGTTTTTCTTTAAATGATTTCCTCATTTTTTTATGTCTGAAACTGATTTTGAAACTTTAAGTTGATTTTTCTCGAAACGAGTTTTTTTCAATGTGCATGCATCATAACTTGAACAGTTTTCATCCGATCCATTTAAAATTTTAACCATATCTTAATTATTTTTATAAACAAAAACGTGCTATTTTCATAAAAATTTTTAATTTATTTTCAATTCACTGTTAAATATGCAAAAATCAATATTTTCATAATCCCCTACGTGATTCACTAGCTATTAACATCAAGAATAAGTGGATTTTTTTTGTTCCAGGTTGAAATGTGCGATTGGTACACTGCGTGCCGCGGAGCGCTTCCGATGCAAGAGGCATCAAGAGATCGGCTATAAATTAGCCATTTTTTTTACTCAATTTTTTTTTAAATATATTATAATATTAGTCTAATAATATATCCTAATATTGTTTCTTTATAACCTTTCTTTCCATTAAAAAAAATACATAAAAAAACGCTTTTTTTCGCTATTACAGTGGTGTTACCCCTTAATAATTATATAATTATAATAATCAAAATATGTATGTTATTCCATCAAGATTTGATATAACCTAGAACCTAACCTCCATAATGGGCTTGTTGGTATATCGAGAACTGGGTCTTTTGCACCTATCGAGAATTGCTCCGTCTCGTAAAATGGTTATCGACAACTGCTCCCTCTTTTTGGTTTATTGAATTTGTTTTTTTTGTGTTATTTGTTAAATAAGTATATTAATTAATAGTTGAAAACAAAAAATTTCAGTATTTTTAAAATTGAAACATTTTTTATAGCGAAATAAGTTGAGTCTGTTACTAAGCTATCGAGAACTTGGTCAACTACCTCACATACAATCTTTAATCAGCTCGATCCAACGATAAACGTACTGCTTTTAAATACATTTATCAGAATCAAAAAAGTTTGTTAAAAAAGAATATAATAAATAATTCATCTAAGCCTTCAATAATACGTATCAATGTTCGTGCTAATAAAAATGAACTAAGTATGCAAAATTTAACAAAGATTTCTAATGATCATAATCAACACAAAACTTTCACTAACCCGATTATTCATAATAGTGATGAATCTGTAAAATATGACGTAAAGAATGTTAATGTGAACAATCATAGTTCTATAAATAATTCGAATTTCATACAATAAACTGTATTTAAAAGTCGAAAAGACAAATCAATTCTTTTATCTGATTTAACGATTCAATAACCAAATTTATATACACAACTGAGCAATAATAAAGTTAAGTTTTTCTCCACAAACAATAAAATTAAACGAAAAATTAGTGCTACCTTAGGCAGTAATACGTCCTCTTTTTCTTCTAAACGTAAATATGTTTCAATATTAAAGGCGCCAATCATAGAGTCCACAAATATTGAACAATCACATAATAAAAGTTTAATGCAAAATAACATTAATATTTCGGGAAAATGTTCAGATAGTCTAAACAGTTTTCAAAATTTTAAATTTAAGAAACAAATTTCTTCTTGTAATACAACAAAAAGAAAAAATCCATTCGATTAAGAAAGCAAAAATGAAAGAAAATTCAATAATGATATCTCAATATTAAAAGAAGCAATATCTTTAACATGTTACCAGATAACACTGAACATGAACAAACAAGTACAAAAATTCCAATAATAGAAAAAAAAAATTAAAATTATTACTAACTCCCATCAATCTTCATCTAATTTATCTGACAGTTACATTATTGCGACTAATTCTAAAAGTGCAATTTCTACTAAGCATATTTTACCAACAATATCTAGGATTTCGCAATCACAACTTTTGTCGTGTTCACAAAAATCCTTGCAAGCCAAACAACGTGCTCACAGACATTACGTAAAAAACTAAGATAAAAAAACCACTGTAGGATAAAATGAGAAGACAAAGAATGTCCATGAAAATAATTAGCAAAAGAAATGAATATTTGCAGATGAAAGAAAAACAAACCAGAGAACAAAAAATCATAGCTAATAGAAGAATTAAAAAAGCCATCTTAATAAAACGTAATCGTATCTTAATATAAACTTATCATTTTACAATATAATACAATAAAAATATTACAATCCAAAGAAAAATACATAGACGACATAATGCGTAAATTAGAATGCGCATCTTTTGCAGATACAAGAATTCAAGCTGAATGGTGCGTTACTACTTTCATTTACATTAGCGATTATTTTAATTCTCAATTATAAAGGTGTTTGCATATTTGTAAAGATAAAATTGAAGTTTCTTTGATTCGTTCATGTCACGTAGTTATTTAGAATGATGATATATTTTATGTTATTGCCACTATTTGAGGGGAATTGAAACATTCACGTACTACAGAACCATACTTTGCAGAAGCTGCTTACACCGTTGGAAACTGGAAATGTTTACCGAAAGCAATATAAGTCAATGATAAAGATCAGGTAATGAATATTTTTCCTTTAATTGAAGCATCTGCAAATAGTAATATAGCATGGCAATGTTCAGATTGTTGCAAAATATTTGACATTAATGTTTTACGAGAAATCAAATATTTCTATGAGGAGTTATTAAATTGTCCTCTTGTAAAACTGTATCAGTTACTTCTATCTAGAAAAAAGTATTTGGTTGGATCATGCACTTTACACAAACTTGATCATTCAATCTATTGTTATTCTAATCCTTCGAATTGCAAATCTGCATTGTTGAGACTTTACATATTATCGTTCCATTTTTCAGAATTGCGTACAATTAAACGAATTATCTACAAATTATTATTCTTTTGCAGAAAAGTACAAGAAATAGATGATGCTTTATATAAAACTGACGTTGACACTTTACAGAACATAATATCAGAATACTATAACTCAAATAAAATTTTACAAAGTATTGACGATAAAATATGCTTGGATGAAAATGAAATAAGAAAAATGTATTCAAGTACGATTAAATTATACACTAAAATGTATTTCGATGTACCTTTATTTGCGAGTATTTCTTATGAAAGACTTTGTAGCCTAAAATATGTTGAATTAGTTGATAAATATGTCAATTTTATTCAACATAAATATTGACTTAATAATCACTTTATCAATGAAGTGCCTGAAAATGAGTTAATTGAATTTATATGAAAAAATGCTTATACTAAGAGCAAAAGCTTTTCAAACTTTACAAAAAATGGGAACTGTGATGAATAAAAATTTGTCTCATTATGTGAAAATCGATAAAGATCTTGATAGAACATTTCATTTACTTTTACCTTTAGAAGAAACACTAAAAACAATTTCTCCCGATACTGAAGCTATTAACGTTAATCAAGAATTTTATATTTTTCTTCGTAGTATTCCAACAAAATTCAAAATTATATGGGAAAATTTAGTCGACGTAATAAAGTATGGGATGCTTTGATTTGGTTAAAAGAAAATAATCCTTTTTATTAAAATATTGAAATGCCTTCACCTTCTAAAGATCTTTTAAAACCCTTGCGAGATTCACATTTACAATATGAATATAAAATAGAATCTGAAAATGAAAAGGATAATAAATCTCAATCTAAATTTCAAAATGAATTTGTTGTAAATAATAACACGAATTACAAAAAGATATTAAGCAAAATATCAATGAAGCGGAAAACGAAGCTCAGGTCAGAAGTATTGCAAACATTGAAAAAGGGATAAAACGATCACATCTAACTCAAAAATCTCAGTCGAATCCATTCTATGAACAATATACGATTTATCGTATCAATGCAAAACGAGTCAATGAACCTGATCCAAAATTATATCAGTCTTTAAATAGACAAGATTCAACTTTAGATTTGCATGCTAAATCCTTGTGAAAAATATGGTGAACGTGATGACAAAATTGTTAGACTGAGAGATTGCGAGTTTGTCAAACCACGATTGATGCCACAACATCCTCAATTCCGTTTAAATTTACAATATTTATTTTATTTATTTAATGATAATAATACTAGACAGCTTAATGCAGGTATCTTTCATAAACTAAAAGTAGTTAATCCTCACGTTAAATACAGAGCTGGAAATTATTTAGAACAGTTATCGAAAGATCAACTTGAGAAAATCTTGAATACTATTTTTGCTCGTTTACGAGGTACAAAATCTTATTGGAGATATCCTCGAAATAGTTTGTACTGTATGATGGAAGAGTATGTCCGTGCAACTTTTTTTATGTCATTAAGCATTAAGTCCTGGTGAGTGGATGTGGCCAGAATTAGGCATATATATTCGTGACGCTAAGTGTTGGTCAGATACAGGTAAGTCAGTTAGTGAGGTTATCTCTCTTGATCCGGTATCCGCAGCGAGATTTTTTAACAATAAACACAAAGCATTGATTGTGATATTCAATAATGATATTCAATATATCTGCGAAAACTCGTATCTTTTAACTAAATATTGCACAAGCTACGGTATGAATAATGAAAAAAGTGTGATAGATTTTACAGATCTAACTTCCTGTAAATCTTTACGTAGTCGTCTTTGGTCATTAAATCATCATGAGTGTGGTACAATCGAAGCTGCTGATAAATCGTTGGGCCATCCATTACATGCTACTGACTGAAACTCTCTTATCAGATGGTTTGATGTTAATATTGTACGTAATAGAAAGTTAAAAACGTATTCTGAAATTAAAGCTTTACCTGATGAATCTGAAGACATATTCTGTGATTCATTAATCGATACTTTCTACCCGATTCGACCTCAAGAACTACAATCCCTATAGCTATATGATTTTGCCAAATGGTATGATATTTTAAAAAGATACCTGTGTACAAAGCTGAATATTATGAAATGGAAAATAATTTATATTGCAGAAAACGTAGAAAACGTTATTTAATCAATCACTGGTGAATGAAATTGTTGTAATCGCAGGTTTCCCCAATCAATTTTATGCTCGTTCCAAAGGCGGTGGAGACTGAAAGGTGAAGTAATAATGAAGTCAAGCGTTATTAAGTTAATTCTAGTTTATTAATGTAATACAAGAGCAATTAGACAGTGAAATGAGTAATATTTAGATTGAATATGATACAAAATACGGATTGTCGGTGTAGCCGCTCTCGATCGCGTCCTCACACCATGAAGGCCGGAGCTACTCTGCCCGCAGCCGCCGTTCTCTCCGGTGGCGCCGGCGAAGCGCGGCGCTACTGGCGCCATCTGTCGGCCTCTCTCGCAAACCAGCGCGCGCATTTCAAACTGACAATCCGCCCGCCTCGTTCCTTGAACGAACATCCGATGCCGCCCGCCGTGACCGATCTGTCCGATCGTTGGGCAGAGGTGATGAATCTATTGAGGCTGTCTCAGTCACGGGCAATCGTGACAGCTTAGTGATAGGACGAGTGTACACCCCGCCCGCCGTTCTCACAGTCGCCGCCCTGACGAGACCATCAGGGCCGGGGTGGACGTCGGTGACACGGCCCAGTGTCCACTTGCCATTAGAGCGAAGGAGGGTGGCGTCCAGGACAGCCACAAAATCGCCGATTTGGAGGTTTGGACGTTGTTGAGTCCATTTGTGTCGTTGCTGGAGGATGTTGAGATACTCTCGGCCCCAGCGATGCCAAAACTGGGATCGCAAGCCAGCTACCAGCTACGAGCAAGATGGTCCACATGAGATGGCTCACTAATCAGATCGGGAACGGCAGTAAGCAAGCTGCCCACCAGGAAATGTCCGGGGGTGAGCACATCCAAATCCTCGGGATCACCCGTGAGTGGAGTGAGTGGCCGGCAGTTTAATATCGCCTCGATACTGACCAGTAGAGTGGTGAACTCTTCGAAGGTTAGATGACGAGGTCCGACAGTACGTCTCAGATGAGTCTTGAAGGATTAACGCCGGCCTTCCAAAGTCCGCCGAAATGTGGAGCAGCCGGGGGGATGAATCTCCAGGAGATTCCGTCTTCAGCAAGTGTCTCAGAAACTCGAGGCCAGTCAAGGTTGACCTCAGCCAGCGTTTTGCGGAGGTCTAGGTCAGCGCGATGAAAGTGAGTTGCGTTGTCGCTCCAGATCTCTGCAGGACGGCCTCGTCGTCCGCAGAAACGGGTCAGCGCTCCCATGAGGCTGTCAGTAGCGAGATCTCCGACCAACTCCAGGTGTATTGCTTTCGTGACAAAGCAAACAAATACTACGACGTAGGCCTTTGTTGTACGGACACTTCGTCCTTTGGTAGCCAACACGTGGAGTGGCCCTGCGTAGTCCAATCCTACACGGGTGAAGGCACGTGTCGGTACCACTCGCTCTGGGGGCAGCGAAGCCATTTTCTGCTCCATCGGTCGAGCGCGGATCCGTGCGCAGATGACACATTTGTGAATGTGTGCGCGGATGCGGCGCTTGCCGCCGATTAGCCAGACCCTTCGAACTGCGAAGACATACGTGGACCGGAATCCACCACGCAGCGACCGTTGGTGGGCCCAATCGATGACGAGATTGGCAAGAGCTGAGGCTCCGTCCACGATCGGTGGGTGTCGCAAGTTGAACGGAAGGGTGGAGTGACGGAGTCGACCGCCAACTCTCAAGAGGCCGTCGGGGCCGATGAAGACGTCGAGGCCACGCAGTGGGCCGCGTACGGGCAACGGTGAGTTCTTTTGTAGCAACTCTATTTCCCTAGCAAAGGACCGTCTCTGACTCACTTGGACACACGCAGTAAAGGCGTCGTCTAGTTCTTGAGCGGTGATGGGGCTCACGACGTTGATCGTTGGGATCCGAGCCAGATGCCGGCGGACCCACCGGCGCAGTCGAACCATAAATCGCAGCATGACGTTGAGACTCGAGAATGCCGTTGTGGGATCAGTGGGGGCGCTTCGGGTCAAGCAAGTAAGGGCGCCGGGTGTGGCCGGACTAAACTCACCAGGCGATGGGTGGGGATGGTCTTGAGGCCAGGTTGCGGGCGGGTCGGCCAGCCATGACGGTCCATCAAACCACGCTCGAGAGCGATGAAGCTGGGCCGGGTCAGACCCACGACTGGCTACGTCTGCTGGATTGGCTTGAGTGGGAACGTAATTCCAGACACTGGACGGAAGTAGCTCCTGAATGTGACACACGTAGTTGTCCACGAGGGAGTTTCCCACAGGTTCGGAGGATCGGAGCCAGCTCAAGACTATCTGCGAGTCCCCCCAGCCAAAGTATCTATCCAATGGCACTCCTAGCTTCTCTGACAGGGATCGAAGCAACCGAGCAGCGATCAGGGCGGCTCGCAGCTCCAGGCGGGGGATGGTCATCCGCGGATTGGGTAGTGTGGCAGGTTTCAAGCTCCGGATCGGTGCAAGCTTGGTCTTGGCCACTAGGAGGTTGACGGCAACCGACGAAACACAGCTGGATACTCTAATGTAAACGACAGCTGCCATGGCTCGACGACTTGCATCTGAGAAAGCGTGGAGTTGAGTATCCCTATTCGGCCCCGTTTGCACCCAGCGCGGGAGCTTGATGTCGGGGAGCACCTGGAAACCGTCCTTGATTCCTTCCCAGCGACGCGCAAATAAGGGGGGCAGGTCTTCATCCCATTCGAGCCGGGCTCTCCAGAGATCCTGCATCAGGAGTTTAGCTAATAATACAGCTTGGGCGAACCATCCACAGGGGTCAAACAGCGAAGCTACGGCCGCAAGAATCTGTCGTTTGGTTTGCTGTCGGCCTTGAATTGAAGGAGAGTCGAGGCGAAAGCTGTCATCCGAAGGGTTCCAGCGGATTCCAAGTTCAGTGACAGGGCCATTGGTTCCCAGCTGTCGTCCTTCGGGACGGAGACAGTCCTCGCTCGGAAGGTCCTTTAAGAGCTCCTGTGAATTGGCAACCCATTTTCCAAGTGGGAAACCACCCGCCTTCAGCAGCCTAATCACCTGATCTCTCAGTCGAAGTGCTGACTCTACATCATCTGCGCCTGTGAGTATGTCATCCACGTACCGATCCTTGAGCATAGTCTCGACAGCTTCGGGGTAAGGGCCACCTTCGTCGTGACACAGTTGCTCAATCACACGTAAAGCCAGATAAGGAGCGCATGATTCTCCGTATGTTACGGTGAGCAGTTGCAAGTGCAAGGGGGGGTCTCGTTCTTCAGGGGCCCATAGGATGCGTTAAAGATCAACGTCCCGTTTATCGATCCAAATTTGACGATACATCATCTTCATGTCAGCACAAAATGCCACTCGATGTCTTCGCCAGCGAGTAATCACGCACCAGACTGAGGTTTGGAGCTTTCGCCCGGTGAAAAGGGTGTCATTACGGCTGCGTCCGGTGCGGGTGGGCCTGAAGCCGTCGAAGACGCCTCTCACCTTGGGATTCTGATCACCACGTTGCCAGATTGCATGATGAGCGATGTAGTGTACTTGTGACCCTGGTAACAGCTGTTTGTCATGGGGCACCACTCTCATGTGACCAAGGCTCAGGTAGTCGCTCATAAACCGTCGATATTCTGATGCCAGAATGGGGTCCTGGGCCATGCGACGATGCATGGATCGATAAGCAGCTTGAGCGCCTGACAAGCCGTCGCCGAGGAGTGCTAAAGCACCAGGCTTGACAGGTAGTCGCAGAATGTATCTACCGTCTTGGTCTCGTCTATGAGCGTGAAAGATGCGCTCACACGCCTCCTCGTCCGGGGCTATCTGCACCGAGCGGGGTATGTCTTCCAATTCCCAGAATCGCTGCACATCCTGCAGTAACTGTGGATGCCAGTGTGGATCCGTCTCGCTTTGTGCCGCCAGACACGAAAAGTTGGCCGACCTGGGATTGCGCTGCGGGGCACGTCCTGAGATTGTCCACCCAACAGCCGTGCAATGTGCCACGAGGCCGGCGCGTTGGAGAAAACCTGATCTCATGATGTCGGGGAGAACATTCGCACCTAGGAGCAGCTCAACCTCCCCCGGAATGCCGAACTGAGAGTCGGCCAGTCTGAGCCCCTGCCATGCTCCTTTTGACTCTTCGTCCAGCTGCGACGCGGGTGTGGAAATCATGAGATGCCGGAGGCAGTGAGCTTCAAACTCGACCAGGGGTGTTAGGCCAGATGATTCCAGAGTGTAGATCACAAGGCGAGCTTTCAGGCGAGCTCGCTCAGACGTCAATCCCCCAACGCCGGATATGTTTACTGCATTCCGCTCCGGGTCAATGTTGAGACGATTAGTGAGCCAGAGAGAAACGAGCGAGATTTCTGAGCAGGCATCTAGTAAGGCACGGGCGATGATTGTCCGACCGCGGCCGCTGCCAATGCGGAGGTACGCCGTAGGCAATATGGCCAGTCAGGACATTGGGAGTCGTCGGTTTTGCCTTCTTTGAGGGTGTGGGTGAGGCGCCAACCGACGCAGCGCGTTTACGACCACTGTTATGTAACAGGGTGTGGTGCAAAGCTTGGCACACTTGACAAATAGACTTGGAGAGACAAGCTCGCGCTGAATGACCTGACCGAAGGCAGTTGAAGCAGAGACGCGCCTGCAGCACCGTGTCTCGTCTCACATCCGGTGACATGCCCAGGAAGCGTTCGCAATGCCCAATGTAGTGAGCCCCCTGGCAGGTGGAGCACGAAGTAGCCACTGCCCTGGTGGCGAGGCTGCGGAAATTGCGGCTGGAAGATGGACCGCTGCCGTGAGCACCGAGGGATCGCCCTAGGGCGGAACGGGAACACCCTGAGCTCTCCACTGAGCTCATCATGTGGCACCTGCGCTGGAGAAACTCGGCTAGAGTGGAGAAAGTGGCCAGGGTATCATCCGCCTGAGTGGATTCGGCTGCCGGACGTGTCACATCGAATGGACTAGGGCTCATCTTCTCCAAGTCATTCTCCCAGACTCGGCGGGTCAAGGGGTCCATGCATGAAGCGGCGATGGAGATGAACCAGTCGTCCCACTGGTCGACTGGGCGATTGAGGGCCTGCAGCTGATCACGGTGTCGGTTGAGTGTGTCATGGAGATTCTGAAGGCCGGTCGACGTCTCATCTCGCAAGGGTCGAAAACTGCGAAGGGCCGTCAGGTAATCTTGGACAAGCAGCCGGCGGTGCTCGTAGCGAGACTCAAGGAGGCGCCAAGCCGAAGCATAATTGCTGCTGGTGAGCTTCAGAGTCTCCAAAGCTGCCCTTGCCTCTCCATGGACGTGGGTCTTCAAGTAAAAGAACCTAGCGACGTCACTGAGGCGCGGATCCTCATGAACGAGAGCTTGAAACAAGTCTCGAAAGGACTCCCAATCCTCCCGACGCCCAGAGAAGGTGGGCAGATCGATCTGAGGTAGCCGAGAGAGCCCAGTTCCAGGAGCCAAGCGGGCTTGCCCTAACTGGTCGCCTTGATTGGTGATCGCATTGACAGCTGGTGCCGGATCTAAACGCCGTTGGGTATCGAGGAGCATTGATCGCCCGGAAATGTATGCCTGATCAATTTCCGCATAGACACCTCCGTGGTCATATTCGGCTGCTGGGACAGCGGCAGAAATCATCTCAAGATGGTTGCTTTGGAAATCAGCCCAGTACCCTTGCAGTACCTCCATTCCGGCCTGCACCAGGCCTACCGTCCAGTCGTCAGGGAGAGTGGCCTGCAGCGTTGTTACGAAGTTCTTGATGACTGCCACGAGGGCATGTTGGGTGGCCACCAGCTCAGCCATTGCACCTGTAAACAATAACATGCTTAGCTCGACTCCGCGAGGCAGCGTTATGGCCAGCGAGAGGCGTGACAACCGAGCGGCCCTCTAGCTCTGTCCCGATGACAATGTAATAGAGCGAGGGTTAAAAGGAATCAAGTACCAAGGTCGTGAGGATGCAATAATCTACGCGGACCAACTAAATCAACCTCAAGCCTCCACTGACGCAGCAGCGCGGCAATATGCGCACCAACTGGGTGGCTGATGTGACAGGCGAGCGAGCGCTATCCTCGAGCCCCCGGTAGCAGCATTGGGGCGAGGAACAGATAGCAAGGCAGCTTACGTGGTTGCATCGACCTCGAGCCAATGCTACTCACGGCGCAGTGGAGCGCTTGCGACAGCACTAATGGCGAGAAGAATCTTCATCAAGGTACGCCTCCCCTCCCGAGCGCAACATATGATGCGTATGAGTCGGCGAGCGACGCCGCTGCGTGCCACGTCGGCAGACCGGGATCAACTTCGAAATGCTCTAGTTGTAACTTTCAAACGCGTGGTGAGTATAGGATAAAACCTCGTCACATGCGCGTCGGACTTGAGCGGTCGACAACAGAGCGAAGTGCAGCAACATAACGTTGACTGCGATCACGCGTATATCTCGAGCAACTCCACCCGATCGATAATGTTGCGTGAATCTGCCGTATCAAACGGCAGCGTGCTGAACCCAACCCGAGAGATTACCGACCGGTCACTCGACGAAACTGTATCTTTCATCCAACGGACACGGGCGCGCTACGTCACAAAGCCACCACGAACTATCAAATACCTTGCGAGCCTAGGGCGAAAACGTCGGTACATGCGCGATGGATAGGAGCGGTCACCGACTTAACTGCCACTGCGACGACGCGCCACGCCAACATCGATATGGACGCGAGTGCACTTCCGCCGCGGACCGCATGGTTTCGTGAGGATATGACGAGCACTATTCGATGCGAGATAACGGCACGCCGCACTAGATCCGAGCGGCCATCCGACGACGCGCCACAGCACACAAGATGGACGCTGGCGCACTTCCATCGCGACCCGTCACGTGGCGACGCACGATAGGGCAATGAATGGCTGCCGCGCGTGTTAGAAATGTTCACTTCACGAAATTTCATTACACTGCACTATGCACACTGGACTAACCTGTGTTCAGAGTTCTTCGTAGATTAGCAGGCACCGTGATGAATCCGGCTCCGCAAGGACCAAATTGAATGAAATTGTTGTAATCGCAGGTTTCTCCAATCAATTTTATGCTCGTTCCAAAGGCGGTGGAGACTGAAAGGTGAAGTAATAATGAAGTCAAGCGTTATTAAGTTAATTCTAGTTTATTAATGTAATACAAGAGCAATTAGACAGTGAAATGAGTAATATTTAGATTGAATATGATACAAAATACGGATTGTCGGTGTAGCCGCTCTCGATCGCGTCCTCACACCATGAAGGCCGGAGCTACTCTGCCCGCAGCCGCCGTTCTCTCCGGTGGCGCCGGCGAAGCGCGGCGCTACTGGCGCCATCTGTCGGCCTCTCTCGCAAACCAGCGCGCGCATTTCAAACTGACAACTGGAAAAAAATCCGATTATTGAACCTGAAAAAACTTATTTTGCCTTATTATTGTAATTTAAATCATGGAGAAATACTAAAGAATGAAAGTCCGGATATGAAATATATGCAAATACGCTTCACAATATTCAAACAGAGCTAAACGAAGCTTTTAAATATAATTAAATGTGCTCCATCATACGAGAGGCCATTGAAAATGTTGAAAAAATCATTCAAGAACAATTACTTCTAAGTAACGACAAAGAATGTAAAAATTCAAACGCTGAGAATCTACTAGAAGATTGCGTTTCTACTGAAATAGATAATGCGATGCAAGACTTCAGAGGTATGGCAAACAAAGCTGAAAGCGAAGTAACACTTTGAGAAAGTATTGCACGATTCAAGTAAAATATTTAAAAAAATCAAAGTCAACTTACAATCGAAAGATAAACCAGTTCGAACGTTTGTAAGCAGTCAGAGTGGTACTGGATAAAGCTTTCTAATCAGAAATCTAGTTAAATATAATACAATTATTCGCTCATAGCGAGATATTCAGCCTGGCATATGAAGAGTGAGACATAAGTTTGTTTGTGGCTTCTCTACATAATAGGATCCCCAAACAATTTGATTACATATCCACCGGTTGACGATGAATCAAACCAATCTCTAAAGCTTGCGTCTATCATTGTTTCTAAATTTTCTCCGTTTGCTTTGTATGATAGGTCAAGGTCTGTTGTTCCTCTAAGATATATAAAAATTATTTTTACATCTTTCCAGTCATCTTCGGTGGCATCTAATTGTCGTCTAGATAAATAATTGACTGCAAAGGCAATGTCTGGTCTTGCGGCTCCGACCAGATACAATAAACTTCCAATTGCTTCTCTATAGGAGGCTTTACATTTTGTCTTAGATGCTTCTATTTCACTTGACTCTTCGATCTTTCTAATTTCTCTATTTTTGACCTGTCTAGTAACCAAGTTGAAAATTATTTTTACAATAAATATAAAGATTTATTTAGTGAAGAACCGGGGTTGTATAATAAAAGCAAGACAAAAATTTATTTGAAAGAGAACACCCGACCGATTGCAATGAAATGCAGACCGGTAGCGCATGCTTTAAAATCTTTAATTGAAAAAGAAATCGATCGCTTAGTCGAATTAAAACACCTAGTACCTGTTAAAATTAGTGAGTGGGCTACGCCCATAGTTCCAACGTTTAAAAGTAACGGTAACCTTTGTATTTGCGGTGATTTCAAAATAACATTAAATCCTTATGTTATTATTAACAAATATCCACTTTACACGATTGATGATATTTTCACAATGATGCAAGGTGGTTGTTTTTTCACTGAACTGAACATGGTCCACTGTTATATGCAATTCGCGGTAGATGAAAGCTGTTTAGAATTATTAACAATCATTACGCATAAAGGTTTATATCGCTATACAAAAGTCCCGGAAGGGAAAATGGATGAATGCTTAAGAGGGATAGATGGTGTTATCGCTTATATTGATAATATTTATATTATGGGGCGTACGTAGGAAGAGAATAGGAAAATAACTGAAATGGTATGCGAGCGCTTGCTGGAATGCGGTTTGAAATTGAATAAAAAATGTAAATTTATGAAAGAAAAAATTGAAGTATTAGGTTTCGTGATAGATAAAGATGGGTTGCATAAAGCGAAATCCAAGGTCGACGCAATGGTCAATGCTCCTAGACCAGTAAATTTTAAAGCTTTAAGTTCTTTTTTAGGGTTGATCAATTTTTACGCAAGGTTCATGAAAAACAGGTCGGATAATTTAAAACCGTTGTATGGTTGCACGAATGCCAGTGAATTTGTATGGAATGATAAATGTGAAAAAGCGTTCGAATGGGTGAAAGACTAGTTCATTTCACCGCGAGTATTAGCTAATTTCGATCCAAATGAACAACTCGTATTAGCGTGCGATGCGTCCTCATACGGGTTATCAGCGATACTATCGCACAAATACAAAGATGGAGCGGAAAAACCCATTGTGTTCGCATAAAAAAAGATAGCAAAAAACGAGTTAAATCGCACAATTCTAGATAAAGAAATAATCTTGCGAACAGATAACCAGCCTTTGCAACTTATTTCAGGTCCAAGAAAAGGCATCCCAGCAACTGCAAACAGCCGATTGCAACGCTGGGCATATTATTTATCAGGTTTTAAGTATAAAGTTGAGTATATTAAGTCTGAAGCGAACGCGAACTATGATGCATTATCTCGTTTACCAGTTGAAGATAATACTGAATTATTAGAAATAGATTTTTCGCCTATTTATTTTTTTAAAAATGGTTTAGATGGTTTTAATAATAAAATAAATTAAAAAAAAATAAAATAAAAAAAATGTTAGCTCACGAAAGTAAATTAGATAAAACCATATGTAGGATAATGAAATATACAGTAAACGGTTGGCCGGATACAAAAGAAATCTCGGATGACGAGAAAATGTATTATAGCAAGCGGTTTGAATTATCAGTAGATAAGGAATGCTTATTTTGGGGATTACGAGCGGTAATTCCAGAGAAAATTCAAGTGCGTATATTAAAAGAATTGCACGTTCCGCACATGGGAATTGTAAAAATCAAGATGTTTGCGAGATCATACGTATGGTGGCCAGGAATAGACAAAGATATAGAGAATTATGTAAATGAATGCTTAACATGTCTAATCGAGCAAAAGAAACCACCACAAACTCCATTGAATACATGGCCTTGGCCCGATCGCGTATGGCATCGCATACATTGTGATTTCCTAGGACCATTCTATGGAAATATGTTTTTAGTCGTGATAGATGTATGTTCGAAATGGCCTGAAGTAATTAATTTTAAAAATAATACGAAAGCATATATCTATATAATATTTTTCTAATCTTAGTAGAAGAATTTAAAGGGTTATTTTCGCGTTACGGTTTGCCGGTGCATGTAGTTACAGATGGCGGACCACAATTTAGGGCTGAAAATTTTTTGGATTTTCTAAAACAAAACTGCGTAAATCCTAGTTTTTCACCACCGTATCATCCAGCAACGAACGGCACAGCGGAAAACTTTGTTGCGACATTTAAGAACAAAGTGACAAAAATTATTAAGAGAGGAAAGACGCCCGAAAATGCGGTAAATCTATTTTTATGTGATTATCGAAACATTGAACACTGTACGACAGGGAAAATTCCTGCGAAACTAATGTACAAGCGTGATTTGCGCACGCGATTTGATTTGTTAAGAACATGTGTAGCTTGGACCGTGGAACAAAGACAGCGAGCACAAATTGTAGCGACAGCAGGCAAACACCAGAACATTGTGAGCGTCGGTGACGAAGTCTTACTCGACAACCACGCCGTTAGAGGCGAAAAGCGCATAGCTGGAGAAATTGTACAAAAAGTATGTCCAGCAACGTATGTTGTTCTAGATGGTAATGAAATATTGCATTAGCGCCATATCGACCAAATTGTAAGTCGACGTAAAACGGATTTACCTGTTCGTCATTCACCGCGGTTAGTTAAAGTTTAAAAAGGGGGAGAGTTGTGGTATATACACATTGATGTGTTAGGCGCGTACGTACGAAAGTATAGCAAACGACATATTAGCCGATATTGTGAGGTAGTTCACAGCGACGCTGTGTGTACGGGTATGTGTGGGTATGTGTATGTATGTGTGAGTATTGCGCGGAGTACACGGCAGCGAGCCAGCACTCTTATGTCAGCAGCGGCACGAACAGCCATGCTAAGGCTACTTTGTATATAGACGTATACTGTAATACCAAATACATAGCTTATAATAAAGCATACTTTTACCTTAACCAGTGTCTCAGTAAATCATACCAAGACATTACAGCCAAAAATTTTCATCTTGAACATCATGCTTATTTTAGTTTTGATTTCTTCTAATTTAATTTTATCATTACTCGCAGCCAGCATATCATCTACGTATAAAACTAGTAATGCTAATTTTCCATCTTTTCTCTATGTGAACAGACAAGGTTCATATATGTCTTTTTCCAGTCCTAATTTTATTGCTTCTTCGGAGAATCTTTTATTCCATCTTTTAGAAATTATTCTCAAACTATATAATGATTTCAGCAATTTGCATACCTTTATCCCTTTTGTTTCAGCGTCGCATTCTAAACCATCGGGTATTTCTATGTAAATTTCATCTTCTAATGTTTCGTTCAGGAATGCTGAATACATCTAGATCGAGTTTATTTATTATTGCAAATGCAGTTCTAATCATTGACAATCTAGACACTGGTGCATGTGTTTCTTTTAATTCATACTCATCTTTGTCTTTGAAACCTCTAACTATTAATCTGCCTTTTTGGACAGTTTCACCTTTTTCATCTATTTTCTTTTTAATTACCCATTTCAAATCTATAATGTGTGCCTTTTTGCCTTTGTTTGTTGTCTTTGGTCTGTCAACAATTGTCCATACTTTGTTTTCTTCCATTGACTTCAATTCCTCATTAATTGCTTCTAACAACTTTGATTTATCTTTTCACTCTATTGCTTCTAGATATGTCGTAGGATATTTGTTGATAATTGCTATTAATGGATGTTTTATTTCTTCTAAAAAATTGTTTATTTCATTCTTATTTTTATTTTTATGGCCTAATGGCTGATCTTGGTTTTCATGTATAAGACTTGTGTCTTCTGACAATCTAACGCTTTGTGTTGTTTTAGCTGTTATGTATTTTTCTCTATTCTCTGTTGTTTTTGCATTTCTTTTTGGTTGTTTTCGTCTTTTTGCTTCTAGGTTTTCTGTTTGTTTGTTATCTGATTTTCTTTTATTGAGTCTCTCTAATTTTGGTTTTTCAGTATTTAGCTGTTTTTCCATTTTGAATTTCAGGTATTTGATTTTTATGTTCTTCTAAATACAATAACCAGTTTTTATTTTCTGTTTCTTCTAGTTTCTCTTTTTCTTCTAATCCCTTGATTTCTTCAGGTATAGTTTTAAAAACATCTTTCTATACTAATTTTTCATTACATCTAACATGTCTGGAAAGTAAGAATTTTCCAGATTGAGAATGCCAGAGCACATATCCAGTAGCTGATTGTCCTACCATTACAACTTTAATTGCTCTTTCTGAGAATTTAGATTCAGTTATTGGAATTTTTGCGTAATCTATACATCCAAATCTTCTAATTTTATCTAAGTGAGTTTTACTTTTAGGCGTTATTATGTTAATTGGCATTTCAAAGTTTAACGACTTATGTGGGGTTCTATTATATATATGGACCGCTGCATCTACTACTAGCGTCCATATGCTTTTCCGTAATCCAGAGTCAAACATTAAAGCTCTTATTTTTATTTGTAATGTGTTATTAAATCTCTCGGCCGTTCCGTTGAGTTCAGGTGTCTGTGTGTGGAGGTGCTAAATTGCTTTCTATATTTTCTTTTTGCATAACTTCTAAAAAATTTCCTCCTGCTAATTTGGTGCCATTATCTGCTCTAATATAACATACCTTTTCATATTTTCCTAATAGGTTTCTAGTTGTTATTAACAAATTTTCTAGACAGTCTCCGGTTTAATTTTTGTGTGTCATTGGGTAGGCTCTTGCGTATTTTGTGTGATCATCTATACATACTACTATAAATTTATTTCCTCCTGGAAATGAGCTTAGTCATTTCTTGTTGTCATTTCTTATGTCATTTCTTTGTTGTCTATTTGTCTTCTAATTAAATTTTCGGATCTAAGTTCTGGATTATTATGAGATACAGTTTGGTAAAATGCTGATCTCTTTTCTTCTTCTATTAGATATGTATTTGTACCACAGTTTTGATATTCTCTAATTATTGTATCAAATGTATCACAAAAATCGTTTACTTTTTCTTTGTTCTCTATTTTAATGCAGTACAATTGTGCTCTAACTGAAAAACCAGTGACATTTACTTCTACTTTTATAAATTCTTTTACTTTATTTAATATTTCTATAGGATTTTTGATGTTTAGAATTTTCTTATGGTAGTAGTCATCTAAATGGTTAATTATTATATCTCTAACTAATGATTCTCTCTTTTCTAATTCTTTTGAATTTAAGATTTCTGGTGTTGGTGTGTTTTTGTCTATTACATCTAATAAATCATTTGATCTAAGTTCTGAGTTTAAATAGTCTAACCGAACATTTTTTGCTGTTTTTCTTGTTAATTTGTAATCTCGTGTTATGTTAATTTTCTATGGTTTAGCATTAGACTCTAATGTGTGTTTTAAATTATTCAATATTTCATTTAATGTATTTAATATATTTGTTTGTTGTGACTGAGTGTTTGATATTTCAAGATTATTATCTATATTTTCACTCGTATTTCTAATGCTGGAGTTAAGGAGTGGTCTATTTACCTCTAATCTTCCAATATGTTTGTTTTCTAATCTGGAGAGCTTGTTAGCAAGCTCGTGTTGACGATCCAACATCGTGAACAATCTATCCATTGCCTGATTCTGTTTTTGTATAGTGTCCTCTAATTTTTCCATCAGCCGTTCCCAATCTCTCTCTAGTCTCGCTGATGGTGGTATGTAGCAAAATGCTGGCAGACGTTGAGGTGGCGGGCCAGGTGGTGTGTAAGACGGTTCTTCTAAATTATCAAATAATGTAAACAATTAGTCTAGTAAATGTTTGGATTTTCTTCTAAATTTCTATTTTTAATATAGAAAGTAAATTACAGATCTGTATTCTATCCATCTTTAGTTGAATTGAACGTTTTATTCAACGTGCATTATTTAAGTGAAAGGCATACAATATGAACTACATCATTACCTTCAGCTTGTTGATTTGCTGGAGTGCTTCTATGTGTTGTGTTTCCAGCGTTTTCCATCTTTAATTTATTTCTTCTAATATATGTCTTCTAATGTCTAGAATACCAAACATTTATTCTAATTCATATTTATTTAAATTCTTCGTATATTTATGTTTCTCCCTGAACTTAACCGCACAGCAAGTTAAGTGAGTTCGAAACTAGCTGTCATTTTCGCACAGTTCGACACCACGCTCGTACTCCTTCCCAACTTGATGTCACGCACGGCTATAACTTTAATAGTGTGTGAGGGCCGATCGTACACTCGTGTAGTGCCAGAAAAGCGCGATAAATGCAGCTATTCATGAAAGTGAGAATTCTCTGCACGGCAGTATCATCCACACTTCATGATTTGCCTTTTTATTTTATCACTTTATTGCACTTTATTTTTAAATAATGAAACAAAAATTTAATTATTTTTCCGTCTACACCACCATTTTGAATGTAAAAAAATATGCGTCCCGCACTCGTAAAGTGTTTGCTTTACGCCGCCATTTGCCATATGAAAGAAAAAAAAAATTTCCGTACTCGCGATGTGTTTGCTTCAAGCCGCAATTATCATTCTGAAAAAACGCGGCGTCCCTTACTCGCGAGACACTTGCATCATACTGCCATTTTGCATTCTAAAAGGATTGGCATCCTACACTTGCAACGTGTTTTTATCACGCCGCTATTGCCGTTCTAAAAGAAACGTCATGCACTCGCGAGATGTATGTGCCATGTCACCATAATCATCTAGAAAAAATTTTGCATCCCGCACTCGCGAGATAATTGCATTACACCGCCATAATCATTGTAAAAATTTTCGTCATCCCGCACTCGCGAGCCCATTGCATCATGCCGCCATTTTCATTCTAAAAAATTTTCGGCGTCGTGCTCGCGAGACGATTGCGTCATGCTGCCATTTTCATTCAAAAAATTTTTTGGTATTCTGCACCTGTACACGTCTATATTTTGGTGGAACAACAAAAATTTATTTTCCCTCGCGTTTTATTATTTCGTCCATTCCATAGGCTAGCCACTTGATGAAAGAGCAAAGCAATTATATGAAATCAATAAACTACCACGTCTTGATAATTTAACTGTTTGTGAACCTAAATTAATCAAAGTCAATACTAGATTCCATATAACGTATTAATAATTAATAACATATTCCAATATAGTAATGCCACTTAGAAGCGAGCAACGAGAAAGTTTAATAAATATCATGAATATTTTGCAAATTTTACTTAATAAATTGAGTTTCATTTTAATTGAAAAAGATATTAATACATTTAGCATAGCAAAAAGTAAAAATATTGAAAACATTGAATTCAATTTAATATTAAACAGTATTAAAAAAGAATTATATTCAACGAACATCAAAATCATTATATGTCTTGGCCATATACAACATCGTCCCTTGTTTGCACGTGCACAAATTATCGAAGAAATGCATTGTTGTACGATTGGTGGACACAAAGGCGTCAATAAAACCTAGAATAGAATTAGACATAAATATAATTGAGAAAATCTTAAGCAGGAAGTACAAAAATTCATTCAAAATGCAAGCAATGTCAATTAAAATAATCTTATCTCGGGCCTTAGTGCCTTACGTGAAATAGCTCCCGAAAGAAGCTCCCTAGCTAAGGAGAGAGCGAAACGATATTACGATTTAAAGGCTAATCACGTAGAAATCAAAGTAGGTAATTACGTTTGGTTGCAAAAGGGACCCAAACCGCATAAATTCGATGATCCGTATACTGGTCCTTATTTAGTGTTATATAT
>OX424576.1:89426216-89483716 GCA_949152435.1 Gastracanthus pulcherrimus
CTCGGCATTCGCGAGGGACGCTTCAGCCTCACGCGCTGCAAGCGCGCGCTGAATATCTCGCAGGCGCCTTGCGTCTTTCTCAGCCTTGGCTGCGGCCGCCTTCCTCTGCTTTCGCAGGCGCTTTGACCTGTCGTTGAACCACTGGTCGAGGTGCTCCTTCAGCTCCCGTTGGCTATTATGTACCTGGGCCAGCTTATTGGAATATTCCCGGGCCTGGTGGTAGCTGCGATGGACACCATCCCATCGTTTGACCGCCTTTACCACCTTTGCCCGGTAGGCGCGGAGTAAAGTTCGCACCTCAATGACGGCTGCCTCGGTGGATTGCCATGCCATGTCGATCGGGTCGGACTCACGGTTGGTCGGGGGTCGTGCCGGGGTGTCACCGGCTGGTGGGGCCGCAGCGGCATGCTGGGCCTCACTTACCTCCCGGTTGTGTCCACCACTGCTTGGCGGCGAAGTGGAGGCCGCAGCGGCATGCTGGGCCTCTAGCTCCGTCTGGGAGGCTACCTCCCGGGTCGGCACTCTCAATGGAATGGCGATCTGGACCGCGCTTCGTCTTCGTCCTCCTCCGCCGTCATTGAGGTGCGAGCTTTACTCCGCGCCTACCGGGCAAAGGTGGTAGAGGCGGTCAAATGATGGGATGGTTTCCATCGCAGCTACCACCAGGCCCGGGAATATTCCAATAAGCTGGCCCAGGTACATAATAGCCATCGGCAGCTGAAGGAGCACCTCGGCCAGTGGTTCACCGACAGGTCAAAGCGCCTGCGAGAGCAGAGGGAGGCGGCCGCAGCCAAGGCTGAGAAAGACGCGAGACGCCTCTGAGATATTCAGCGCGCCCTCGCAGCGCGTGAGGCTGAAGCGTCCCTCGCGAATAGAATAGAAATAGAATAGAATAATAGTTTATTTTCGATCAGTCAAAAAAGTAAATGTACATAGTTATCGTATGGCTGGTTAACGCAGCTCTTATATCACAATTGTATTGCAAAATACATATAGCTGAGCGCAGCTGTCATATCACATATGTCCAATCAGGTACACGTCAAGTATATAAATATATAATTATAAGATCGAAATCATTGCACATAACATTATACTTATTCTATCGCGTCAATATATAAAATAACGCAGACTAGATATATACAAGTAGCCAAGCAATGCGAGTATAGCATTAGCCCGAACGTGGTGTTACGAATTCAACGATTTAGCGAGAGAGTACCTACGCATTGCCGTTTTGAATTTGGATAGCGAAGGCAACGATCGCATATATTGCGGAAGCGCGTTCCAAAGGCGCGTCCCTTGGGCAGTGAACGATTTTAAGCCCAGATCCGTACGAGATCCCGGGACCGAGATCTCCCTTGGTACCCTGCTAGATGTTCTACATTTATTCTTCTCAAAGAGGGCCTCAAGGTACGGTGGTTGTCTCATGCAATAGGCCTTATATACTATGACCGCCGCAAAGTACTCTCTTCTTTCGCTGACTTTTAGCCAGCCCAACCTCCTCCTGAAGGGAGTGACATGCTCGTTCCTCTTTATGCCACAGATGTACCTAACACATTAATTTTGTAACCTCTGTAGTCGCGTCTGAAGTTCAGCTGTTACGTCAAGGTACACTACAGAGCAGTAATCCATGTGAGAGATGGCACGTGCGCCTGCCAGCTGCTTACGCAACGCCTCGGTGGTACAGGATCGAAAAGACCTGAGCCCATATAAAGCACTATTAACCTTTAGGCTAACTGAATCTACCTGTGGTTTCCATGTTAATTTTGAATCCATGACCACTCCAAGGTTGGTTACTGTGTCGACGAAGGGAGCGAATACACCACTCTGCACCTCAACCCCGGGCAAGTTCATTCCCTGAATTTGATTGATGTTATATTCCAACCCAAAGATGATCGCTTTAGTTTTGCCGGTGTTAAAGTGCAGTGCGTTGTCCGAAGCCCAGCCCGATACAGCACGCGCCACAGCTGACATGCGATCCACACCCTCATGAATACTGTCTCTTGCAACCTGGGTGTACGTTTGTAAGTCGTCCGCGTAAAGTAGGTGTGCGACTATAGTGGCTGCCTGGTCTCCCGAGCCATTGATCTCCGCCAAGACTTCCTTGAGATCGTTAATGTAAAGACTGAAAAGAAGGGGGCCAAGTATTGAGCCCTGTGGGACGCCAAGGTTGGTTGTTAACCAATCCGAATCTCCGTTTAATTTAGTAACCACTCGCTGATTACGACCCACAATGTATGACTTGACCCACAGGACTACTGACCTGGAGAATCCCATTCTAATCATCTTGCGCAACAGTCTCGACGGAGATACCTTGTCAAATGCCTTACTAAAGTCGAACAGTAATAAGATGGTGAGTAACTGTTTCTCGCTATCAATGCCTGTCCTTATGTCCTCTGTCAATTTTAGTAGTGCTGTTTGCGTTGAATGGTGACGTCTAAAACCAGTCTGAAAAGCATCCAGGATTTTTTGAGGCTACGTAGTCCGCGATCTGGTCATGTACGATCTTTTCCAAGACCTTAGAGAGGAAGCTCAAAAGGGCAATCGGACGAAAGTCCGAGACAGCAGATGGAATTGCCGTCTTCTTGAGAGGCACCAGATGAGCCCCCTTCCAGGTCGAAGGAAAGATGCCGCTGGAAATGGAAGAATTGAATAGAGCCACCAGGTGGTGACCCAATACAGGAAGAGATTTTGCAATTACACTCTGAGGTATGCCATCCTCACCCCTTGCTTGAGACGAGAAATGGGCAACAGCCAGTACTACGTCTGCGAAGGTGACCTCGCGGAAGGCGAAGCCATCGTCACTAGCGTCTGACAGGATGTCATCCAGATCTGCCTCGCGCTCAGAGTCAGATATGGATACCCCAGCAAAGTGGGTATTCAACTCATCCGTGTTCAAGCCATGTAGATCCTCCCTGGCCTTAGAGATAAGGCCCAGACTCCGTAACTCATTCCAAACGTTCTTGTTATTCTCAAGGGCTTCAAAGATTCTAGTATGAATAAAAGCCTCTCGTGCCTGTTTGGTAAGCCGCTCGGCCTCAGCAGCGAGAGACTCATATTCATTCCTAAGGTCGGCTCGTCGAGTACGTTTGTGTCTTCTTTCTAAAGCGTCTCGTTTTTTGTAAAGATTCTGAAGATCTGCATCAACCCAAGGTGGAAAACCCTTTTTCTTTGGAGAGAATCGTTTCAAGGGAGCTAGTTGGTCAATGGCTCCCATGATGTTACGACCAAGGTGTTCAAGTCTAGTGTCCAGTCCGTTGTTAGGGCAATCAACTGAGGACCAATCACAAGCAGCAAGAAGGGATAATAGTTCTCCTGAATTAATTGATTTAAAATCCCTATAAGTGAAATTGTTGAGAGCAGGAGGTTCTACTGTCTGAAAGTTAATCTCAACATCAATGATATTATGCTTGCTTGGGAAGGTCGTCAGCGAATTGCCTGCATTCAGCACCACATTGTCATCGTCAGTATAGATCACATCAATCCATGTGTGCGAATCTCCGACATGGTGAGTCGCGCCATGTTCCACTAGCTTTAAGTTCAATTTACAGGCAAGATCTTTAACGAATTCTGCATCATGTGATGTCAACAACACGTTCGCATTCAGATCTCCCATGACAAGTCTATAGTCAAAACCCACTGAATACCTTCTTAAGTTATTGGCTAGTTCTGAATCATCAGAAAACGAGATACCCGGGGGACAGTAGATGACAGCCACAAATATTGGAGGCTTAGTGCCTTGTTGAACGCGACACATAAGATATTCCGGAATGCTTGGCTTGCCCTCTACTTGGGTAGACGATGAACATAAAATAGTCGCTTTAAAGCAATTCCGGATACAGAGGTACACGCCCTCAGGCGTGAGGCCGCAAGGCTGGCCGAGGAGGCAGGGCGGGATGCCGCTTCCTCGAGCCCGTAGGCACACGAGAACCGACCCGGGCGAACCCTCAGGCGCCAGCGGCGGGAGCCCGAGCCGGCGCCGACCCTGGTAAGGGTGTTCGAATGCGGCCCCCACGGCAACCGCAGAACCCGCCCGGAACAGGCAGGGCGAGGTATTGCGCGAAATGTGGCCGGTTAGGGGTTAGCACACCCGGGAAATGCCCCGACAAGGATACCCGCCACGCCGCCATCATTGCGGGGTGGCGGAAGGAGGGAGAATCGGAGAAGACCAGGAGGCCGGAGTAAGTCCGTGGAGAGGATGACAGAAGGTCTTTCGCTTCCCTTGTATATATGTGTGTATTTTATATATTTTTTTTAAAGTAAAAGTTGATATGAATAAGAAAGTTAGTTGGACCTAACCCGACAAATCCCATCCCCGATCGATCGATCATTTCGTAGGTTGAGTGGCAGAAGTTGCTTGCGGGGGCAAGCAATGTCTGGGAGGGGGTGGTAACGAAATGAGTGCCATGTACCGGCGTTCGCACTATAGGCGACGCGCGCACATCGAGGGTAGTTACCCAAAGAGACCGCGACTGGGGGCGCGGCGCTGGCCGCGCTGACGCCTCGAGCGCGTCACTATCGATTCAGAGTTCGATCCGCGCACGTCAACGCCGCACAGTGGGGGGAATCGATAAATTCTGTGCCAAAATCGTAGAACTTTTGATAGGAACAAGCTATTTTGATGAATCTTGCTCGAGCTTGTAGCTAAATATCTATAGATTAGAGGAAAAATATACAGACTGCTTAAACATTATTTTATAACCTCTAAAAATTGCTAGAAATCTGTAATTTTTCAGTGAAATCTATATTTTTAATTGTAACTTACATTAGATATAATCTATTTTGATGAATCTTGCACGAGCTTGTTGCTGAATATCTATGAATTAACAGAAAAATTTGCAGAAAGCTTAAAGATTATTTTATAACCTCTAAAAATTGCTACAAGAGTGACATAATTCAGACTTTCATTAGAAATAATCTATTTTAATGAATCTTGCTCGAGCTTGTTGCTAAATATCTATAGATTAGACGAAAAATATGAAGAAAGCTTAAAGATCATTTTATAACCTATAAAAACCTCTAGAAAGGTGTCATTTTTCAGGAAAATCTCTACTTTCAATTATAACTTTAATTAGAAATAATTTATTTCGATGAATATTGATCGAGCTTGTTGCTAAATATCTATAGATTAGAGGAAAAATATGCAGAAAGCTTAAAGATTATTTTATAACCTTTAAAAACCGCTAGAAAGGTGTCATTTTTCAGGAAAATCTCTATTTTCAATTATAACTTCAATTAGAAATAATCTATTTTGATGAATCTTGCTCGAGCTTGTTGCTAAATATCTATAGATTAAAGAAAATAATAATAATAATAATAATAATAATAATAATAATAATAATAATAATAATAATAATAATAATAATAATAATAATAATATTGTTACATTTCTATATTTCAAGGTTATAAAACTTTATTTATGGTATATATATGAAATATTTGAGAAATTTAAACTCTAAATTGAGTTTTCAAAACCAGAATACGAAGTATATTTGAAATTGGATATCCTAACCAATTTTTCCACGATTTTTTGAACTCTGTTTTACTCTGCATAATTTCTAATCATAGGACTATTGTTAGTTGACTAAAATGTACAAAAAGTTACTGAAAGTAGACAAAAAGAAATTATTTTAGTAATTACAATCCAAAAAACAATTTTCCTGAAAAATGACACATTTCTAGCGGTTTTTAGAGGTTATAAAATAATCTTTAAGCTTTCTGCATATTTTTCGTCTAATCTATAGATATTTAGCTACAAGCTCGAGCAAGATTCATCAAAATAGATTATTTCTAATGAAAGTCTGAATTATGACACTCTTTTAGCAATTATTAGAGATTATAAAATAATCTTTAAACTATCTGCATATTGTTCCTCTAATCCATAGATATTTAGCAACAAGCTCGTGCAAGTTTCATCAAAATAGATTATTTCTAATTAAAGTTATAATTGAAAATAGAGATTTGCCTGAAAAATGACACCTTTCTAGCGGTTTTTAGAGGTTATAAAATAATCTTTAAGCTTTCTGCATATTTTTCGTCTAATCTATAGATATTTAGCTACAAGCTCGAGCAAGATTCATCAAAATAGATTATTTCTAATGAAAGTCTGAATTATGACACTCTTCTAGCAATTATTAGAGATTATAAAATAATCTTTAAACTATCTGCATATTTTTCCTCTAATCCATAGATATTTAGCAACAAGCTCGTGCAAGCTTCATCAAAATAGATTATTTCTAATGTAAGTTACAATTAAAAATATAGATTTTACTGAAAAATGACACATTTCTAGCAATTTTTAGAGGTTATAAAATAATTTTTAAACTATCTGCATATTTTTCCTCTAATCTATAGATATTTAGCAACAAGCTCGATCAAGATTCATCAAAATAGATTATTTCGAATGAAAGTCTGAAAAATGACACCTTTTTTGAAGTTTTTAGAGGTTATAAAATAATCTTTAAGCTTTCTGCATATTTTTCTGTTAATTCATAGATATTCAGCAACAAGCTCGTGCAAGATTCATCAAAATAGATTATTTCTAATGTAAGTTACAATTAAAAATATAGATTTTACTGAAAAATGACAGATTTCTAGCAATTTTTAGAGGTTATAAAATAATGTTTAAGCAGTCTGCATATTTTTCCTCTAATCTATAGATATTTAGCTACAAGCTCGAGCAAGATTCATCAAAATAGCTTGTTCCTATCAAAAGTTCTACGATTTTGGCACAGAATTTATCGATTCCCCCCACTGTGCGCCGTTAGAGTCTCACCGGCATTTTCCCGTAGAAGATAGCGCATGCGGAGCGACCTTTTGCCGCGACGCCGTAATCGGAGTGAAGTGCTTACGGAGATATCTCCCCACTGTGCCACGAGTGTGGAAGCGCGTCCCACGAGTAGCCAGAAGAGAGTGGAGGAGAGAGAAGCGAAGTGGAGAAGGAGATAGACAGAGAGAGAGAGCGAGAGAGACAGAGACAGAGAGAGAGCGAGAGAGACAGAGACAGAGATAGAGCGATCGTCCTCGAGGAACGCATAATTGAGGTAAACGCTAGCCCGCGCGTATAGATATTATACAAACCGCGAGCGGTGTACGGGGCTGCCCACCGTGGGCACAGCGCCCTAGAGTACACCAAGGTGCCGTGACACCAGGCGCGCGTACGGCCCATCGTGAGGGCAACGCGTCCAGCAGCGAACGAGCATGCTATAAGTACTGTAAGTATTCTAAAGCTTTGTTCGTACCTTACATACAAAATTTTTGCGAATATAAATCGATATGCTAATATATTTAATCAATCAAGTCTTTCTTTCAATCATTTGTATGGTAGTAGTGATTGTCAATCACAATAATCGATTACGTTTACTTAGAGTATATCTCTACATTTGTTTTGGTTTTCAATTACTGACTAGATCTTTTGCATTGCAAAACGCTAGTGGTATTTTAATACAACTGACACTTTTGATTGATATACTACGTTATATTGACTGATATATATCGGCAAAACTGACTGGTTTGTTATGATGCTATGAGACGGTTATTCTGAACACTATAAAACATAACATACGAATTTATTTATTTATTTTTTTTAAATTGGTCACATCATTAACAAAATTACTAAAGTCATAAACACGTTACAAAAGATGTTGATCTGCAGTTATAAAGTGAAATTAACATTTAAAAATTAATTAATTTTCTATTCATTTCTAAATAGGCAAAAATAAATTGATTTTGATAATCATATATCTATTAGTTTTTTTTTTTTTTTTTTTTTATGTATTTATAACATTACCTATTTTGCTTAAATAAGTTGTTTCGTTTGTATTTCCTCATTTTGTCTTTTTATATGATCACGCATAAGATTGTCTACTGAATAGAGTTAGGTCAAATTAAATGTTCTTTATTTGTTTTCAAGATTCTTTTATCCATTTGTAAAAATGTTGAATAAAATTTTCAGTCATTCTCTTTTGCTTTGATTTTGCGATGCTTTAATTATTAACAATTTTACTTTATTATAAAATTTTATGGTAAAACGAACCTCGTATATTGATATTACTGCTGGTCTAGTATCTGAAATAAATGTTTACATATTATAATTAGTTAAATAATTTTTTAGATAAACTGCTTGTTTTTGAAGGTTGCCTATATATTTTATCTGAAATCAGTGAATTATGTATTGTTATTTGATCATATTATTTTGGTTAAATGTGCGAAAAGCGTAGGCGGTTCATATGTACTACCTTTGTTTTATTCTCTTTCAACTGTATTTTTACATTTTCATTTTCCCAAATATATAACACTAAATAAGGACCAGTATACGGATCATCGAATTTATGCGGTTTGGGTCCCTTTTGCAACCAAACGTAATTACCTACTTCGATTTCTACGCGATTAGCCTTTAAACCGTAATATCGTTTCGCTCTCTCCTTAGCTAGGGAGATTCTTTCGGCAGCTATTTCACGTAAGGCGCTAAGGCGTGAGATAAGATTATTTTAATTGATATTGCTTGCATTTAGAATGAATTTTTGTACTTCCTGCTTAAGATTTTCTCAATTATATTTATGTATAATTCTATTCTAGGTTTTATTGACGCCTTTGTGTCCACCAATCGTACAACAATGCATTTCTTCGATAATTTGTGCACGTGCAGACAAGGGACGATGTTGTATATGGCCAAGACATATAATGATTTTGATGTTCGTTGAATATAATTCTTTTTTAATACTGTTTAATATTAAATTGAATTCAATGTTATCAATATTTTTACTTTTTGCTATGCTAAATGTATTAATATCTTTTTCAATTAAAATGAAACTCAATTTATTAAGTAAAATTTGCAAAATATTCATGATATTTATTAAACTTTCTCGTTGCTCGCTTCTAAGTGGCATTACTATATGGAATCTGGTATTGACTTTGATTAATTTAGGTTCACCAACAGTTAAATTATCAAGACGTGGTAGTTTATTGATTTCATATAATTGCTTTGCTCTTTCATCAAGTGGCTAGCCTATGGAATGGACGAAATATAAATAATTGTCTTTTCGCATAAATAATTTTTCTCTGCAATGAATAATATTTCTACTAGGGAGTTCGTTTGCGTATGAGTCACTATGTGTGAGCTCCAAATTGAGTAGTTCATTAGACTAGCTTGAATTTTCGTTTAGAAAAGTAGTTACATTAAGATATATATATCAAATTCCGCAGTGTTATCGGCAGCTGTAGTGACGGGGTTCCATGCGCGATTTTCCTGCTTTTCTTCAAGCTGCGTTCTTTCACCGTCCCCCCCTTGAAAATTTCCGCGCGGCGCGGCTGCGAGTAAGGTCATTTCTACTATCTGTATAGCTGCAGTGGCCGTGTCATGTGTCATCGGCCTCTCTTCGTCAAACATTTTACGACCTTTGGCTGTTCTCTCACGTGGTGCGAGGGCTTGGATGGCTGCCGCGTACTGTGTGCTTGGCTGACTGCCTGCACGTAAGCGCTTTATCATGCCGGATGGGTCGGCGACGTTTGGACTTGCCTGCTTTTCCGTTGCTTGATTATTCATTTCTGTGTCTAGCTCACTCTGGTTGTTAGCTTGCTCATGCTCACTTGATAACAAATTGCTATTTGTGGTATCGTTAACGATTAATATTTGTAACTCTACTGGATTTCGTGAAAATGCATCGGCATTAGTATTTATTACGCCAGGTTTATATTTACTTTCGAAGTTGTAATCTGCCAATTTTAATCTCCATCTCGTTATTCTAGAGCTTGGATCTTTGTGCGAATTTAGCCAGACTAATGGTCTATGGTCGTAATAAAAGTGAATTTTCTGCCATATAAGTATGGTCTGAATTAAGTTATGCAAAATACTATACCTAAAGCTTCTTTCGAAAAAGTGCAATAATTTACCTCCGCTGGGATGAGGCCTCGTGACACAAAAGCTATGGGAAGTTCTTGTTGCGAAATCACTCTAACGCTAGCGTACCCGCTAGCATCGGTCGTAACAGTAAATTGTTTATCATAATTGGGATGTATTATGATTGCCGGTTCACATAATCGATCTCTCAAATTTTCGAAAGCTTCCTGAGAATTTTTCTCCCAGATAAATGGTTGATTTTTCTTTAGTAAAAGGTTTAAGGGTCTGGCTATTTTTGCAAAACCAGGTATAAAACGTCTATAATAATTGGCGAGTCACAGGAATTGTTTAATATTTTTTTACTGCTTCTATTTTTTTGGATCGGTCTTTAAGCCATTACTGCTTTTAATGTGCCCAAGGTAATTAATCTTTTCCTTTAAAAATTCGCATTTGTCAGGTTGCAATGTCAAGTTAGCTTTTATTAATCTTTTTAATAGCTCAGCTATTATTTCCCAATGTTTTTCGATGGTTTCAGAGAAAATACAAATATCATCAAAAAATACTACTACACCTTTCATACCTGCGATTAGTGCCGTGATAAGAGCGAGGAAAACTGATGCACTTGTTTTTTGTCCAATCGGGCTCATGCGGATACGAAAAGCGCCTAAATTTCAGTGGAAGGCTGTTTTGTGTCTATCTTCTTTTTTTATAAAAATTTTATGGTAACCGGAAGCTAAATCGAATACCGAAAAATATTTTGCGCACCCCAATTTGTCTAAAATATCAGTTATATTGGGTACCGGATGATTGTAATCAGGTATAATTGCATTAAGCTTTCTGAAATCTACCACCATTCTATAACGTTTATTGCCTTTTGAATCGGGCTTTTTACAACGCAAAATACTTGTGCTGATTAAGAACTGATCGAAGGCTCGATTATATCGTTGTCTAGTAATTCTTGTACTTGCTTATTTATTTCCTCGTTTAATACAGGAGGGTGGCGGAATAATTTGATACGAATGGGTACATTACTAGTCAGGGTGATTTCGTGCTAGAGCACAGTTGTTGCTGGCAACTTATCTCCCGTTAGATAAGATCTATCCGCATATTGGTCTATTAGCCGCTCTACCGAAGCTCTCTGTTTGCTGATAAGATGGTCGAGGCGCAAGAATGCTTCTTATGCGACGCGATGAGGTGGGTGCCGGCAAGTTCTGATTACGATTCTTACCAGACCCCTTCGGTCGACCTCGCGGGCGCTTAGTCGGTTCGATTTCGCGCGGTGCCTTCTTCGGTTTATTTGCGGCTTTCGCCGTTTTGACGACGTATACTGCTTTACGCGGTCGACCGCGCTTTGGCTTCGCTCGTGGGTTGCTGTCGCCAGCGTTGGCCCCGCTGGAGTCGCATCTCGCACGCTATCGTCCATCGGCGTCGCATCGCCAATTACCCCCGCTGGGGTCGCATCGCTCATAACCCCCGTTGGGGTCGTCTCACGTACGCTTTCGGTAGGCGGTGGCGATTGATCCGATGCCTCTGAGTCCCCTAGCGGGCGATCCTTCTCTTCTCGTGTCCTTCTTTCTTCTTTCTGCCCAGGTTCCGCTGGATCTTCCCCCGGGACGAAGGGCTTCATATCCTCGGCTTGGACCAGTTCATCGACTTGCCCGTTCGGACCAAACAATCGGAATGAATTGGGACCGAGGATACCGATCACGATGTATGGACTTGCATATTTCGGCGCTAGTTTCGCCGTTATGCCCTGGGCCGCCGAGGAGAGTACTCTATTCTGTCTCCATACTATGTCGCCAAGCAGGAAGGTTTCATCTCTGCGCCCAGCGTCGTAGTATTTCGCATGCCTGGCCCGCTCAGTCACTGAGCGTAACGCTGACTGCTGATGCAATTCGTGTAGCCTTTCCATTCTCGCGTGCCAAGCTCGCAACAACTCTTTCTGCACGGAGTCTTTGGCCTCCTCATCGCGCGTACGCTTTGCGGTCCCAGGCGGCGTCGGTTGTGTCCCATAATTCAGCATGGCCGGGCTATAGCCTGTTGAACTGTGACTGGCTGTGTTCATTGCGAAAGCCAACTCTGGTACATGTTCGTCCCAGGCTTTGTGATTCTCCTGAACATAAGACGCAATCATCGGTTTCAGGGTTCTGTTCTCCCTCTCCACGGGATTCGCTCTCGGGCGGCAGTATGGGGGAGTCGTAGTGTGGTACAATCCCTGCTTCCAAAGATATTCATCAACGCCTTTGTTCTTAAACTCGGTGCCGTTGTCCGAATGCAAGGTTTCGGGAGTCCCAATTGTCATGACGACTCGCTCGTGTAATTCCTTAATTACCGTCCGAGCGTTGGCCTTCCGAATGGGTATACACTCCACCCATCGGGTAAATAAATCCTGAAATATCAATATATACTCGTAGCCGGCTTTCGTACGTGGTAGCGGACCAGTGATATATCCAGCCACTATCTGCCACGGTCTTTCCATGACCCTCCTACCCATCATTCCTATGGGAGGTTTCTGCACCACTTTGCACTGCTGGCACACCATGCATTCTTTGACGTACTTCTGCACGTCAGCGTGCATGTTCGACCAATAATAATATTGGCTTATTCGGGCGAATGTCTTATCTCGCCCGAGGTGACCAGCAGTGGGATCATCGTGGTTTTCTCTTAGTATGGCCCGCCTGTGTTCGGCTGGCACGGCCATTTTCCATGCGTCATAGTCTTCTATGACACTCTCGATGCTTTCGTCTGGTCGATAGTGGTAGAGGTTCTCTCCCACGATCTTCCAGCGCAGATTTTCACGCGGTCTCTCAGCTGTGTCGTTTACCACTTTGAGGTACCATTGGTCATTGGTGCCTTCTGACCAGCTGAGTGAGCTTAGTATTATCCCCTCCGCTTCGTACATTCGGGATAGGGCATCAGGGACATAATTGAGTTTTCCTTCTTTATGAACTACCTCGAAACTCTGTCCTTGTAACCGTAAGGCCCACCTGCACAACCGGCCTATGGGGTTTTTCATGTCACATAACCATTTCAAGCTCATGTGATCGGTGACCACCTTGAAATGGTAGCCCTCAATGTACGGACGGAATTTGTCTATGGCCCATACTACCGCTAGACATTCTCGTTCCGGAACGCTGTAATTCCGCTCAGCTGAATTTAAGGTTCGGCTGGCGAATTCCAGTACCCTCTCGCCCACCTCCGTTTCCTGTAGGAGCACCGCGCCGATCCCGGTGTCACTCGCATCCGTGTTTACAACGAATTGCTCGTCCGGTAGAGGGCTCTGAAGTACTGGAGCCGAGGCAATCAACGCCTTTAATCTCTCAAATGCGTACTGTTGATCTTCTAGCCATTGATACTTTTGACTCTTCTTCAGTAATCTCGTTAGACGCTCGACCACGGTGGCATAATCTTTCATGAACCTCCTGTACCAGGATGACATTTCCAAGAATCGTCTCAGCTGCTTCAGATCCTTGGGAGCTGGGTAGTTCAGCACTACCTCAATTTTTTCTGGGTCGGGCCTGATCCCGTCCCGGTTTACTAAAACTCCCAAGTATCTGAACTCTGGCTTACAGAAAACGCATTTCTCCCTGTTGATCACTAACCCTGCAGCCTTTAACCTCTTTAATACCAGCCTGAGTAGGCGCTTGTGCTCTTCAAACGTCTCCGAGATTATGATGATGTCGTCTAGGTAAGCGAACACGTATGGATCGAGCTCGCTACCGATCACCATATCTATCAATCTCTGGAACGTGGCTCCAGCGTAGGATAAATCATACGGGAGCCTCACAAACTGAAATAGCCCTTTTCTGGGCACTGTAAAGGCCGTTATGGGTTTGGAAGATTCGCCCAGTGGTACGTGGTGATACGCACTTCTAAGGTCTATCGTCGATATGTACTTGGCCCTGCGTAATTTCCGCAGTATGTCTTGCATATACGGTAGTGGTTACGCATCGGGTTTTGTATGGGCATTCACTTTCCTATAGTCGACGCAGAACCTATACGTCCCGTTCTTCTTCTCCACCATAACCACTGGACTCGACCATCCGCTGTTAGATGGTTATATTATGCGCTGTTCCAACATTTCCTTTACCTGTTGGTGCATCTCCTGCTCGATTTTCTCAGAGACGGGGTAGTATCGTTGTTTGATCGATCTCGTGGAACCGACGTCAATATTGTGCTCTATGACACACGTCAATCCGCACGTCTCTCTTTGACCTGCCAACATCTCGTCCAGGAGGTCTTCCAGCTCTTTGCGCTCATTTTTCGTGACATCTGCTACACCAATGGACGAGAGTGCGGCTACTCCCACCTCTAATCTCGCTACTTCACATAGTAGTTTAGCTTCCGTACCCTTGAAGTATATCGTATCGGTATCTGGGTCGAGCATGGCCCTGAATTCCTTGACGAAATTAACGCCGACGTAACACGCATCGTCCAAGTGAGGTACTATGCCTACTCGTATTTCTTTGGTTATACCCGCCACAGTAATGGGGAGCATAACATGGCCAACTAGTGGGCGACAAGTACCGTCTGGTAGCTTCCCCGCCCTGTGCACTTCAGGGAGAGTTCTCGCCCTAGTGCGCTGGCCATATCCGCTCCCATGACCGTGCTGGATGTGCCAGGATCGTACAGGGCTCTGAGCCTGTAGTCCGTGTCTTCAATCGACATCCACCATCGTGTTTCGTCTTCGGGGTTGTACTTCATTCCCCACGGTCTCACAAGCTCGTGTTCTTCTACTAAAGAATCGAAGCCGGTGAACGCCTTCGCTTCGGCCTCTCCTTCGGGAGTCGGCTGGCTTGACCGTGGTTGGACGTCCAAGTCCTCTGTCGTTGCCGTAGCTTCGACTTCCTGAGCAGCTACGGTGACCGTAGGCTCTTTCGGAGGCTTCTCCAGTGTTATTTCTCCCTCGTCGTTCGTCGCGCGTCTGCTAGGTACACCTGCTCGTGTTTTGGCTCCTGCATTTACACCGCACTCTGCTGCCTCCTGCGTCCGTGAGTCGGTCTGATGTGGTGCCTGCACAGTGGAACATTCTAACTATAGCTGTGATAATAAATCACAGCTTCCACTGGTCGATCGGCACGGCTTTTCAACACCCAAGCAGCAACACCTGGCCAGGTGTTTTGAGGTTAAGTGAGGTAAATACGGCAGAGTGGCGGGAGCCAAGCACGAAGCATAAATAACTCAGAGGTACCACTTCAATCTTGACACACAGCACGCAGCGCCATACTATCAAGGCGCCACCTGCCGACTCGAACTGCAACTTCGCGACTACCAAGGCGACACCTGCTGCATCCTAGACTCACCACCATTACCTTCCACGACTCATCTTTGTCGCCACTAACATCATGGTCGACAACTATGCCATCTGCGGGGAGGTTCCTAGGAGCAGCAATTCGCTACGTAAGTGCTGCATATGCAATATAACATATCATCCGGTGTGCAAGCCTCTTGCAGTGCTTACCCGCGTACAAAGAAGTGCACTACAGCCACAAACCAAAGCGGTAGCGTGCCAGGCATGCATCGACTCGAAGAGGTCGATGTTCGAGTCGGCAGTCATGCGCGCGACGAACGCTAACAACAACATGAGTGGGAAAGAGAAAGAGCTAGCCGCGTCCACTCCGGCCAATAAAAAGCCTGCAACAGCTGCGCGCACCAATCAGGCGAGCAAGGCCGCGCCCACCAACTCCTCACTCTCTCCGTTGCAGGGGCTAGGCCCCGCCCCCACCGGCAGCCTACTCCGGTTGGCCGCGCAGTCTCCTGTGACGTCGCTAGGCCCGTCCATTTCGAGCACGGGATCAGAGCACAGTACGGATTCAAATCCAGCTAATAATACTTCGCAGTCCTCCTTCTCCAAAAATAACAGTAGCATTAATGACATAAATGCGTCCGTCATTCGTATGCTAGACAGCACCGCGTTAAAAAAGGGAACAACGGTCTCCTGCCTGGTGGAGTACGCGAATTCAACTTCAAAAAACATTGACAATGCACTTGCTAGACATTACACCTCTATTGAAGGCAGATTGGAGGCAATTGTAAATCGGCTAAATACATTACCAGCAGTACATACTTTGGCACTTTCAATTGAATCCAAGCTGCAAAAAATTGAGGAAAAACTGTCGAAACAACACTCCCAGCTGGAGGAGATGAAAAAGGAGAAGCAAGTGCTTTGTCAAGAAATAGATAACCTAAAAATCAAAAATAAAAAATTACATGATAGTAACGTCGACACGAACAATTTGTTGACCAATACAGAGGTAAATTATAATACGTTGATTGAAAAAATCGATAATCTAGAGCAGACTAATTTTGAGTCACAGACAAAAATTGATAATTTTATATTAAATATTTTGAAAACGATTTCCAAAACTTAACTAATAAAATCAATAGAGTTGAAAGTAACAATAAAGAAATAATAACGAAAATAGAAAAAATAATAACAAAAGAAGACTTTACCTCTGCATATACTACTACTATCGACAAAATTGAAAGAAATGTAGAAAACATCCAAAAAGATAACCAACTTATATTAAATAAAATTGAATTCCAACAAATCGCAGTGCTCCCCAGTACACAAAATAATACCGTTTCTCTGACAAGTACAAATAAATGTAATAATAATAATAATGCGTCTGCTACAAATAGTACTTTACTCGACAATTATAGTAATATAAGCGACACAAATGACAATTGTAATATCAATAATGACGGGTTTATCCAAGTTGTAAATAGTAGAAAAAAGACATCTAGTCGTTTGAATAAGTACAATATCGACAATGATGATGCTGCAGCATCACCTGCACGAAGCACGCGGGAGCAAACGATTGATGGGGGGACAATGCACAGTAAAAACATTAAAAGCGGTAATTCGGAGCTCATTATTTTAAACATTTTCGACGGTGATGTCTCTAAGCGTGTTGACGTTGCACACGCGATACTGTGCCGTGTCCTTCCATCAACACGAAAAATAGATATAATAGGCATACGCCTGCTTCGGTCAGCGGAACCGACAGCTGCGGCATCAGCAGATACAAATAGCGAACGTAGACGGTCACCATAGGTTGTTACCCTTTCGTTAGGCGAGAAAATAGTGCGAGCCAAAAAGCTTATCACTGGCTTTCATGCTAGAGATGTCGACATTGCAGCTCTTGACCAGGACACAAGGGATGGGATTATAAATGGGAAAATTTTTATAAATGAATTATTAACAAAAGAATGTTTTATTAAATATAGAAGTCTCAAGACCCTTGCGATGAGACTTAATTTTAAATATGTTTGGCATAGAGGGTGCCGTTTCCTGGTGAAGAGGCGCGATGGCGAGGTCTCTCATGAATTTTCATCTGCGGCTGATTTACAAACAATAGTGGCATCATATGCCATTAATCAATCATCACAAACTGTAAATAATATAACAAAAAACGTTGATAAAGAAATCGTAATTGATAAAAACGTTATTCCGTCAACTGCTGCAAAAAATTGACTATCCGCAGACACTGCTGGGGGGTTTCACTGTAATGGACTGAGGGCAGGTTTTGTCAATGCTACCTCTCTGATGGGGCACATTGGCATGATTAAACAACACCTTTCAGCTCGTCCTGCCTACCATCTCTTTGGGGTTGCTGAGTCGCACCTTGATATAACACTTTCAAGGCCAATTTACTATGCAGCTCTAGAACAACACAGGAGGGCAGGCCATTTATACCTGAATATTTAATGTGCAGTGTTCAGCAGGGCAGCCTTTCCCCGTCTTTGTTGCTTTAATATACAGACCACCACACGTACCGTTTTTACAGGGCTCTGATTTAACAGACAAACTAACGATACATACGCAAGATTTTAGCCACAAAATTATTATGGGAGATCTGAATGCGAACCTACTCGGAACGTCAGCAGATGCAAAATTTGTTAGGCGGTTGGCTCATGATCTTAACCTTCAAATAATTGATCATGGTGCGACTCATCATCTCACGGATTCTCACACGTGGATTGATGTGATCTTGACAGATAATAATGACGTTGTACTGAGCAGGGACAATCGGCCGGCGCCTTTTCCCATTCATCATAACATCATAGATGTCGAGATTGGGGTCGAAACTGCTGGTTCCCCTGTGGCTGAATCTTTCAGCTACAGGGATTTTAAATCGATCCGGCAAGACGACCTCCTGTCTCACGTAGCTGATTGTGATTGGTCGCAGATCGATGGTCCCGCGGCGGGTGTTCACAGTCAATTAGAGTGCCTCAGTGTCAACCTCATGGCTGTGATAGATAAAATTGCGCCGTTAAAAGAATTCACACCGAAAAAGAAAACGAATCCACCATGGGTTGATGCTGAACTAATACATCTTTACAAAAAACATGACTCCGTACGACGATGCTATGTGCGGACCAAAGACGACAGACTGTGGCGGGACTATCAGGGCCTTGCAGCTGAAGGTGAATTACGAACGAAGGAAACAAGGGAAAGATTTTTACAAAATAGAATTTCTGAAGCGATTGATAATAAGAAAGTTATCTGGACAGAGCTCAAGGCTCTGGGCCTTCTGCCAAAGACAAGAGAAGAGCTTCATGATTTCTCACCGGAAGAGCTCAATGCCCACTTTGCAGGGTTGTCGATCTCCCAAAATGAGGGTGATGAAGAACTTGACAACGTCCTGACCACTGCCAGTGATGTTGGCTTTGTTTTCCGAGAGGTCAGCTTCTCGGACGTGGTCCTGGCTGTTGCCCACTTCTCATCATAGGCCAGAGGGGAAGACGGCATTCCCCAAAGTATAGTGGCTAAGGCTCTTCCGTTTGTGGGAGATCATATTGTTAAGATCTTTAACTCCTCTCTGTCTAGTGGCATTTTTCCGGGAACTTGGAAGGGAGCTCAGTTGGTGCCTTTAAAGAAGAAGCCTGTCCCATCTGCGGTGTCAAATTTCCGACCAATTGCCCTTCTGAGTTTCCTTTCTAAGGTCCTTGAAAAAATAGTACACGATCAAATAACTGACTTTTTGACGAGAAAATAATACTTTGGACCCGATGCAGACTGGTTTTCGACAGAATCACAATACACAGACAGCGCTACTAAAACTGACGGTAAACATAAGATCAGGCATTAACAACAACAAAAAATTATTGACTATTTTGTTAATGTTTGATTTTAGCAAAGCATTCGACACCATCTCACACAGTAAACTGCTGCGTAAGCTGATACGCATGGGATTCTCCAGGATTTTTCTCCTGTGGTTTAAGTCATATATTATGGGGAGACGACAGAAAGTCGACACAAACACAAACGGGAATTCAGGTTGGCTAACCACCAATCTTGGCGATCCACAGGGCTCAGTCCTGGGACCCCTGCTTTTCAGCCTGTACATAAATGACTTACAAGACGCACTAGACTTAGATGGTGTAGAACACATACTTTACGCTGACGACCTGCAAACCTACACACAAGTGACCCTGAAAGGTCTTCGTGATGGTATCAGTCGCATGTCGGCTGTAGCACGAGCAGTGTCGAACTGGGCAACATCAGCTGGCCTGCGCCTCAATGTCGGCAAGACAAAGGCGATCATTTTTGGATCTGATCACAACATCAAACAGGTTCAGAACCTTGACTTGCAAGGCATTGAGATACAGACCGGCGTACACGTTCCCTTTGTCGATACAGTCACCAATCTCGGCGTGGTGATGGACGGAAGGTTGACATGGAAGCCGCAACTGAATGCGGTCAGTAGAAAAGTAAATAGAGCTCTGTATAGCTTAAAATTATTCCGTTCAAGCACCACAGAGATACTGAGGAAGTAGCTGGCATGTGCACTGGTACTACCTCACTTAGACTATTCCTCAGTGGTTCTTCTTGATGTATCAGGGGAGCTCCAGACACGACTGCAACGTCTACAGAATGCATGTATGAGATACATATGTGGTGTTAGGCGTGATGAGCATATCACCGCCTACAGGAAAAAACTGGACTGGTTAGATCTGAATGTGAGGAGGGAGTATTTTATGGGGCCGCTGCTTTACAAAGCGGTTGTCATGCGGCAGCCACCATATCTTACTGCCCTCTTTGAAATAAACCAGGCCAGGACTTCAAGTAGGGGTGGTATGAAAGAGCTCTCGGTTCCGGGGTCGCGCACCGATAAGGGCCTATTCTCATTTAGAGTTCAAGGTGCGCACCTCTGGAATTCGCTCCCAAGCAGTGTGAGGTGCCTGCCATCTTTTTGTAAATTTAAAACGGCGTTTAGCAGGCATCTTAAGCAATAACATGGTGAAGGGAATGCATAGAGGGGACTCGGATATTTATTTAGACTATTTATTTATTTGAATAATTATTTATATAATATATTTATTTATTTAAATTTATTTATTTATTTATTTAATTTAATTATTTATCTGGCTTATTTATTTATTCGACTTAGTTATGAATTAATTTATTTATTTAAATATGTTTAGTGTTAGGTGTGAATGTATTTATTAGCGTGATTGTTAAAGTGTCATGAATGAGTGTATTTTAAATTTTGACGTGATAGAATACGTAAAAATTTAGCAAAGTATGTGTATGTATTCTTTTATTGTTAAAATGTTATCTTTATTGTATTTATTTTATTCTATGTATCATTTTTTGACGAAGCGTGTTTCTGTGATATCTGACTATGACTAGCTCATTATATTTAAATTTTATAAACTGACGAACTGATACAGCGGATAATATTATTTAATAAGAAATGCAATAAATGAACGTTAATTTAAGATAACAAATACATAAAATTGACTGATATTTTAATTATTATAACTACATGTACATGCAATTGTAAGATTTTCGTCTCTTGATGAATAAAAAGTATATCTATCTATCTATCTATCTTCTGGACGAGAATCGCCTGGCTTCTTTTGGACGTCCACATCCTCCGTCGTAGTCTCGGCTACGACGGGAAGTGTTTCTGCGGGGACCAGTTTCTCGTTAGGAGTGGCTTTGGTCCTTTCTAGCCGCTCCCTTGCTCATTTCCCGAGCATGTAGGGCAATGCTTCCGCATGAACCTTATCTCTCCGCAGCCGTAGCATTCCATTGGCTGCGTGGGGTCCAACCTTAGTTTACTCCCTCCTGGCGGGGTGCCAGGAGGTTGCGACCATTTGGCTCCCCATCCCGTTCGAGTTGACGCCCCAATCGGTTTTCCCCCTTTGTCAGGTGCTTTGGGGTCTGTTCTGGCACCCCCGCCCTTTTCGCTCCTGGGGATTGCGCCTTTGTCCGACATGTTTAGCCGAAACTGGCTCAGTTTCTCGTCTAACATCTTGGCAAACATTGCCGTGATATCAGATGTCGAAGGTTGTGGTTCTTCCTTCGAGATGGCATATACTTCCGCTTTCTGTTTCTTTGCCCCTTGAGTGGGTTTATATGCCATCTCGGGTAACAAAGAAGTTTCCGGAGGCGGGGGCAAACGTATGCTTTTCTCTCGTTCCAACGGTTGCTCGGCGTCTGAGGCGGCGTCCAGCAGTGTCTCCACGCTAGTGACCTCGCACCTGCGGACGATTTTCTGTAGGTCCGACCGCATGTTTAGTTGTAGCAAGTCTAATTCCTGACTATACTCAAGCCTCGGCGATAATTTGTTCATTATGCCGATGAGGCACGTGAGGTAGTCTCGGACCAGTTCATCTGGTCCTTATGTCCTTAGGTTGGCTTTATTCCATAGTCTCTGTTGGTATTGACGACTTGTACCATACCATCGCCTGGCTGTAGTGGTGAAGTCATTCCAAGTCCGCCACTTCGTTCGGTTATTCCTATACCATTATTCATCACCCGTTAGATTGCTCAATGCGTTGCAATCCTCGATCCGTGCCAGGAATGCGTCTATACTCTGGTTCTTGCTGCCTGACGTTCCATTTTCTTACTACTTCACCTACATCTTTATTCGAACCGAACCTAGATGTTCCGTCCAAACTTCCTGGTGCGAATCTTGGGCTTGAGGTGTTTCCAGGATTGCCACTCCTGCGCACATCTGGTCGATCTCTTGGCCGCTGATGGTCATCGCTTATAGTCGTTCTTCGACTATCTGCCCCCTCCCAGGCGCTGCGTACCGTAGTAGGTGGCGCCGTTGTAGCACGAGAATCGTCCAGATGCGTATCACCGTATATTGTGAACGTGTCTTGGAAATTCACATGTCCCGGGCGTCTGGTTTCCTCGTTCCTTGTACTTGACAGAATCTGCTCTCGCTTCAGGGTGTCTACTTGCCGTTGAAGCAACTTGACCTGTGTGAGCAGTTCTGCCAATACGAACGATATATCCTGTGGTATTTGGAATTCGGTTCCTTGTGCTGACACTAGCGTATCATCTGCTCAATTGGCTGTGTGGCCGACTCCATCGTTTGTTCATCGGCTGTTGTCTCGTTGACCTTTGGAGGCCTACGAAGCGACAGTTCAAGGTTTCTGAGCACGTTCGTGTCTGTGATCAGATTTGCCAGGCTGTGCGCGTTTGCCTGGCCTGTCTGCATGCCGTCTTGAATATCGGCCGCTATTGTTTCGTCGATGAACTGGCGCCTGCATCGATCTCTGACATTGATGGTGTCGCCCTCTTCATTGTCTTGTTCCACGAAATCGTTGGCTCTGTAGTTGCCAAGCAACCATTTCTGCAGGCGATATGCCTGTGCGAAGTAGTTGCCCTCTGTGGACATCTTTAACTGAGAGAGTGTTTCGTATAGCTGCTGACCACTCAGTTCCGTCAGCCACGTCTCTACAGCTGTCTCTGTTGTGATTGACATTCTGATCTTCTATATGTTTCTCGCCACGCGAGATTTTCAATTTCGCTTTTATTCACAAGTGTGTGCAAGTATATTATATACTTAAGGTCTGAGAAAAATTTCGCAATTAAATATTTCTCGGTTGAGCAGAGTGTCAGACTGATCTTTGTTACGCTTTTCTCGGTGCGTTCTGTTTCGCAATATCGTCTTTGTACTATTTTCTTAACTAGTCACGGGTTTCTTTTTCCTATTTCGATCTATGCAAGTATTCGGATTCGAATCTCGCTTCAAACAGGTGATTTTAATTGATTTCAGCCAAAATGAGTTCAGCCTGCGTTTAGAAAAAAGTTTTGTCTCAGAAAAACAATTTAAAAACTGCTAATTCGAATTATTCTAAAACCTTTGGAAATTCGAACCGTCAAAAATTCAAACCACTGAGAATTTGAAAATCTCAACAAAAAAAAATTTGAAAATTTTAAATAATCAAATATTCGAAATTTTTTTTTAAAAATCCAAAAATTTTAAAAATTCAATAATTTTAAAAATTCAAAAATTTTAAAAATTCAAAAATTTTAAAAATTCAAAAATTTTAAAAATTCAAAAATTTTAAAAATTCAAAAATTTTAAAAATTCAAAAATTTTAAAAATTCAAAAATTTTAAAAATTCAAAAATTTTAAAAATTCAAAAATTTTAAAAATTCAAAAATTTTAAAAATTCAAAAATTTTAAAAATTCAAAAATTTTAAAAATTCAAAAATTTTAAAAATTCAAAAATTTTAAAAATTCAAAAATTTTAAAAATTCAAAAATTTTAAAAATTCAAAAATTTTAAAAATTCAAAAATTTTAAAAATTCAAAAATTTTAAAAATTCAAAAATTTTAAAAATTCAAAAATTTTAAAAATTCAAAAATTTTAAAAATTCAAAAATTTTAAAAATTCAAAAATTTTAAAAATTCAAAAATTTTAAAAATTCAAAAATTTTAAAAATTCAAAAATTTTAAAAATTCAAAAATTTTAAAAATTCAAAAATTTTAAAAATTCAAAAATTTTAAAAATTTTAAAAATTCAAAAATTTTAAAAATTCGAAAATTTTAAAAATTCAAAAATTTTAAAAATTCGAAAATTTTAAAAATTCAAAAATTTTTAAATTTTAAAAATTCAAAAATTTTAAAAATTCGAAAATTTTAAAAATTCAAAAATTTTTAAATTTTAAAAATTCAAAAATTTTAAAATTTTGAAAACCTCAAAATTTAATGCCTCAAAAATCCCAAAAGAATGCGAAAGCCTCAAAAATAATCCAAAAAAATTTTCCAAAAAATTCGACAATCCAAATGTCCATAAATTTCCAAAATCCAAACCAAATCGAAAAATCTGAAAGTTCGAAACTTCAAAAATTTAAAAGTTTAGAAAATATATATCTTTCAAAATAAAATCCAAAAAAAATTAAAAGTTCAAAAACTCAGAAAATATGGAAAAGTAAAAAAAAAATCAAAAAACAAATTAAAAATAAAAAAAATGTTATTTGCAATTATTGTTTATTAATAATTAATAAACAATAATTTTTCTTTGAAGTTAATCTTAAAAAAGAAATTCGAAAAAAAATATTGTAGAAGCGGGGCCTCTGTGCCGCGTACGTACGGCCCTGTTCTCGTACACTTGCTGTTGAGCTGGCTAATCGTACTGCCCACTGCGCAGCCGCGCTACTCTACTGTTTTCCACAAACACTTCTCTGCCGTGATTAGTTACTTTTGCTCTGACTCGCCTTAAATAATTATTTCGCTTTAGCTTGGCCTGATCATTAGTTATAATCGAAAATTGTTAACTAATTATTAATAAACTATTTCCGATATTTTAGTCAGAGCAAAAATAATCTTATGTAATATTTATTTATTCGCACTCTCTGCTCACCTACCTCGCACACACTTTTGTACAATTCGGTGTGCCGCTTTTTCACTCGATTCGCGGACGCGTGCTTGGCCTACTTACACGTTCAAATAAAATTTTACAAGTCGTTTTAAATTTATTAATACTTCTTAAAAATGTTGAAATATTTTCCGTTAATTATAAATAACTGCGTGAATCATATCGGAAGGGCGCCATCTGTAACCGGTGTGACAATTGTTAATAACAATTGTCTGTGGCTAATAAGCCGTCGGCCGAGCTGCTATCGTGCATTAGCTAGCACAGCACGCAACGCGTACTGGCGTACACTATTGCTCCTACCTGGAGTAAGCCAGCGGCGCAACGCCGCTAAGCTTCTGCCTGGCTGCCGCTGCTCTGGCCGTCCTGCTGCAAAGTTCACTGTACCCCGGTGGATTCAGCTCCGTGCGGAGTCACCTCGAGGCACGGAAAAGCGCGGAAAGTTAATTGTCGCAACGCGCCAATGTAACGGCTTTTCGCGCTTGCCTAACTCGGTCGAGGAGCAGGCGGGTCGTGGGGAAAATTGATTCATGCGAGTTTAACTTGTAATAATAAAATAAATCGATTAATAAATAATGATAATAAAATTAACAATGATTGATTAACAATAATAACAATGAATTTAACAACCGCGCAGACGAATTTAACGATAATTGATAAACAATTTGTGACAAAGAACTTAATAGACCAAGCGACGGTGCGCGTCCAGCTCGTTCGCTGCTGGACGCGTTGCCCTCACGATGGGCCGTACGCGCGCCTGGAGTCACGGCACCTTGGTGTACTCTAGGGCGCGGTGCCCACGGTGGGCAGCCCTGTACACCGCTGGCGGTTTGTCTATACGCGCGGGCTAGCCTTTACCTCAATTATGCGTTCCTCGAGGACGATCGCTCTATCTCTGCCTCTGTCTCTCTCGCTCTCTCTCTCTCTCTCTATCTCCTTCTCCGCTTCGCTTCTCTCTCCTTCACTCTCTTCTGGCTACTCATGGGACGCGCCTCGACACTCGTGGCACAGTGGGGAGATATCTCCGTAAACACTTCACTCTGATTACGGCGTTGCGGCAACAGGTCGCTCCGCGTGCGCTATCTTCTACGCGGGAAAATGCCGGCGAGACTCTAATGGCGTTGACGCGCGCGGATCGAACTCTGAATCGATAGTGACGCGCTCGAGGCGTTCTCTTTGGGTAACTACCCTCGATGTGCGCGCGTCGCCTATAGTGCGGAAGCCGGTACATTGCACTCATTTCGTTACAAGCATTATAGCTATCAATCAATAAATTGACTAGTACCATAAATGTAATTGGTGCAATGAAAGCATTTTTCGTACAGATAATAAATATAAATTTTAAATGTTGACGTAAATTTGTTAACACATCGAATAATGCCAATTTTTGACCATTTCCACACACATGCCAAAGGGTCCATTTTACGACAACTCACCGTCTCAACAGAAGCAAAAAATAACTATATCTCGTTAAATACGAAATAAGTTATAATAATCTTTGTTATAAAATATTGTATCTCAAGGAACTTTGACAAACTTTTATGACACCTCGAATGTTCATAAAATATGTCATGTACGAATGAAGTTGTAATAAGGTATTCCAGCAATATCGGTATTGTTAATTTTTGAACAACTTCATTGGTTTTTTAAAAATACAAATATGTATTAATATTTAAATAAGAGTGATGAAAGATAGTAAACAAATTGAAATCATGTAATTAATTATATAGAAACAAATCTTCGTTAATTTAGCGATAGATAACCGAGTGATATTCCCTTATTAATCATACCGAACTATAAACAACCTTGTAAAAATGGGAACAAGTAAATTAAATGATATATATGACGTATGCACGTGAACAATTTAGACGACTTACACTATACACATAAATGTTAACAGAATTAAGTAATAAGTATATATATATATATATATATATATATATATATATATATATATATATATATATATATATTCATTTGTATCATCATTAATCATCATTAATAAAGTATCATATAGCTATGTATAACGCTCAGAACCATAGCAGAATAAGTCCATTTTCGAAATTTAGTAAACGTCCATAAAAATGTTGAAATTGTGAATCACGCCAATATTTACCTGATTTGAACTTTGCAATTCATAAAAGTGATAGAGTTCATCAGATTTCACGTTTTTATGTCAATAATATTGAAATGTTTGTCACATATAAATATGTATATAAATGTATATTGTTACGTCGGGCGTAAGCAATAAATGGCGCAAAGTTAATATGGAATTAAATCGCGTTTGCCTCTGATTTTGGTCAATACATGCGTAATTTACCTGGGAGTCGAGGCGTTAGCAAAAGCAGGATAGCGAAGAAATTATTTAATATGATAGTTGTGAAAATAGAAAGTGCGAGTTTACGATAGGATTAAAAAAGCTTAGCAAGGAATTTTGAGGCTTACGTTGTGTGCGTGTGTAGGCCTTCGTTCCTCGTAGTCGGGTTGGCTGAGCTGCGCTGCGCTGCGGGCGGTATCGAACTCGAGATGGTGGCGGGAGATATGAATAGGAGCACAGGTACAGCGAGTAAATAAGCGCGAACAAATAAGTTTAAGGGCAGATTTATTATATTAGAAGTACAAAGTTAAATATAAGGGCGTGTCCCTTTTACAAGCGAGAAGTCAAATAACAAACTGGTGCGTACGTGTTTACGGCTCAAAATTCGAATGCAGAAGGCTGTATGCGGAAGGCAAAATGGATTATAGGTTAAACATGTGGTTATTAAATATAGGATAATAGTCGTTACAATTTTTCTTTGAGTAGACCCAGTTTGCTACGTAACATTATGGTTAATTTCACGTTTGCGTTTGATTTTGCTCCTTTAGTACATTACACATTGACACATTATAATTTAAAACAATTTTTCTAATCGAAGTACATGAAGTTTTTTTGCATTAGTTTTGTGAATTTCGTTGCCTTCTTGTTGCGTTGTTCTTTTGATATTCGCCTCGTCTATTCTTGATAGGAAGTTTTTAGAAGTCGGCCTTGCGTTTCTTCGACACCTCCTCTTCTTTCTTCGGAATTGGGACTTTTGATGTTTGTGGTTTACTATTGTATTTCGAGTTAGTGGAGTTCGTCTTGTGTACCCCTTTAAGATTGGTTCGATAGATAGCCTCTGTGAACAGTGCTTGTAGTTGGAGTGAATCTTCTTCCTTAGTCGCTCTCTCGTGGCGTCTCTGTAGTACCTCTGTTGTGTTGCTCTACCTCGCATTATATCTACTTCTACAATGAATCTTTTTCAAATAACATAATCCGTTACATGGGAATTGCGTTCCCTTAAATTAATAAATACGAAAAAGTAGCCTTGTTTACATACTTATTACTTAATTCTGTTAACATTTATGTGTATAGTGTAAGTTGTCTAAATTGTTCAAATGCATATGTAATATATTTCATTTAATTTACTTGTTCGCATTTTTACAAGGTTGTTTATAGTTCGGTATGATTAATAAGGGAATATCACTCGGTTACCTATCGCTAAATTAACGAAGATTTGTTTCTATATAATTAATTACATGATTTCAATTTGTTTACTATCTTTCATCACTCTTATTTAAATATTAATACGTATTTGTAATTTTAAATAACCAATGAAGTTGTTAAAAAATTAACAATACCGATATTGCTGGAATACCTTATTACAACTTCATTCGTACATTACATATTTTATTATACATTCGAGGTGTTATAATAGTTTGTCAAAGTTACTTGAGATACAATATTTTATAACAAAGATTATGATAACTTATTTAATATTTAACGAGATATAGTTATTTTTTGCTTCTGTTGAGTTGGTGAGTTGTCGTAAAATGGACCCTTTGGCATGTGTGTAGAAATTGTCAAAAATTGGCATTATTCGATGAGTTAACAAATTTACTTCAACGTTTCAAATTTACATTTATTATCTGTACGAAAAATGCTTTCATTGCACCAATTACATTTATGGTACTAGTCAATTTATTGATTGATAGCTATAATACTACTTAATATGCTATGATATAATAGCATGCTATAAGTACTGTAAGTATTCTAAAGCTTTGTTCGTTCCTTACATACAAATTTTTTGCGAATGTAAATCGATATGCTAATATATTTAATCAATCAAGTATTTCTTTCAGTCGTTCGTATGGTAGTAGTGATTGTCAATCGCAATAATCGATTACGTTTACTTAGAGTATATCTCTACATTTGTTTTGGTTTTGAATTAATGACTAGATATTTTGCATTGCCAAACGCTAGTGGTATTTTAATACAACTGACACTTTCGATTGTTATACTACGTTATATTGACTGATATATATCGGCAAAACTGACTGGTTTGTTATGTTGCTATGAGACGGTTATTCTGAACACTATAATACATAACATACGAATTTATTTATTTATTTTTTTAAATTGGTCATATCATTAACAAAATTACTAAAGTCATAAACACGTTATAAAAGATGTTGATCTGAAGTTATAAAGTGAAATTAACATTTACAAATTAATTAATTTTCTATTCATTTCTAAATAAGCAAAAATAAATTGATTTTAATGATCATATATCTATTAATTTATTTTTTATTTTTTTTTTATGTATTTATAACATTACCTATTTTGCTTAACTAAGTTGTTTAGTTTGTATTTCCTCATTTTGTATTTTTATATGATCACGCATAAGATTGTCTACTGAATAGAGTTAGGTCAGATTAAATGTTCTTTATTTGTTTTCAAGATTCTTTTATCCATTTGTAAAAATGCTAAATAAAATTTTCAGTCATTCTCTTTTGCTTTGATTTTGCGATGCTTTAATTATTAACAATTTTACTTTATTTTAAAATTTTATGGTAAAATAGTATCTGAAACAAATGTTTACATATTATAATTAGTTAAATAATTTTTTAGATCAACTGCTTGTTTTTGAAGGTCGCGTGTAGATTTTATCTGAAATCAGTGAATTATGTATTGTTATTTGATCATATTATTTTGGTTGAATGTGCGAAAAGCGTAGGCGGTTCATATGTACTACCTTTGTTTTATTCTCTTTCAACTGTATTTTTACATTTTCATTTTCCCAAATATATAACACTAAATAAGGACCAGTATACGGATCATCGAATTTATGCGGTTTGGGTCCCTTTTGCAACCAAACATAATTACCTACTTTGATTTCTACGTGATTAGCCTTTAAATCGTAATATCGTTTCGCTCTCTCCTTAGCTAGGGAGATTCTTTCGGCAGCTATTTCATGTAAGGCTCTAAGGCGTGAGATAAGAGTATTTTAATTGACATTGCTTGCATTTTGAATGAATTTTTGTACTTCCTGCTTAAGATTTTCTCAATTATATTTATGTCTAATTCTATTCTAGGTTTTATTGACGCCTTTGTGTCCACCAATCGTACAACAATGCATTTCTTCGATAATTTGTGCACGTGCAGATAAGGGACGATGTTGTATATGGCCAAGACATATAATGATTTTGATGTTCGTTGAATATAATTCTTTTTTAATACTGTTTAATATTAAATTGAATTCAATGTTTTCAATATTTTTACTTTTTGCTACGCTAAATGTATTAATATCTTTTTCATTTAAAATTAAACTCAATTTATTAAGTAAAATTTGCAAAATATTTATGATATTTATTAAACTCTCTCGTTGCTCGCTTCTAAGTGGCATTACTATATGGAATCTAGTATTGACTTTGATTAATTTAGGTTCACCAACAGTTAAATTATCAAGACGCGGTAATTTATTGATGTCATATAATTGCTTTGCTCCTTCATCAAGTTACCAGCCTATGGAATGGACAAAATATAAATAATTGTCTTTTCGCATAAATAATTTTTCTCTGCAATGAATAATATTTCTACTAGGGAGTTCATTTGCGTATGAGTCACTATGTGTGAGCTCCGAATTGAGTAGCTCATTAGACTCGCTTGAATTTTCATTTAGAAGTGTAGTTACATTAATATATATATATATATACATATATATATATATATATATATATATATATATATATATATATATATATATATATATATATATATCAAATTCCGCAGTGTTATCGGCAGCTGTAGCGACGAGGCTGCATGCGCGACTTTCCTGCTTTTCTACAGGGTGCGTTCTTGCACCGTCCCCCCTTGAAAATTTCCGCGCGGCGTGGCTGCGAGTGAGGTAATTTCTACTATCTCTATAGCTGCAGTGGCCGTGTCATGTGTCACCGACCTCTCTTCGTCAAACATTTTACGACCTTCGGCTGTTCTCTTGCGTGGTGCGTGGGCTTGGATGGCTGCCGCGTACCGTGTGCTTGGCTGTCTGCCTGCACGTAAGCGCGTTATCATGCCCGATGGGTCGGCGACGTTTGGACTTGCCTGCTTTTCCGTTGCTTGATTATTCATTTCTGTGTCTAGCTCACTCTGGTTGTTAGCTTGCTCATGCTCACTTGATAACAAATTGCTATTTGTGGTATCGTTAACGATTAATATTTGTAACTCTACTGGATTTCGTGAAAATGCATCGGCATTAGTATTTATTACGCCAGGTTTATATTTACTTTCGAAGTTGTAATCTGCCAATTTTAATCTCCATCTCGTTATTCTAGAGCTTGGATCTTTGTGCGAATTTAGCCAGACTAATGGTCTATGGTCGTAATAAAAGTGAATTTTCTGCCATATAAGTATGGTCTGAATTAAGTTATGCAAAATACTATACCTAAAGCTTCTTTCGAAAAAGTGCAATAATTTACCTCCGCTGGGATGAGGCCTCGTGACACAAAAGCTATGGGAAGTTCTTGTTGCGAAATCACTCTAACGCTAGCGTACCCGCTAGCATCGGTCGTAACAGTAAATTGTTTATCATAATTGGGATGTATTATGATTGCCGGTTCACATAATCGATCTCTCAAATTTTCGAAAGCTTCCTGAGAATTCTTCTCCCAGAGAAATGATTGATTTTTCTTTAGTAAAAGGTTTAAGGGACTGGCTATTTTTCCAAAACCAGGTATAAAACTTCTATAATAATTGGCGAGTCCCAGGAATTGTTTAATATTTTTTGCTGTTTTGGGCACTGGAAATTTTTTCACAGCTTCTATTTTTTTAGATCGGGCTTCAAGCCATTACTGCTTTTAATGTGCCCAAGGTAATTAATCTCTTCCTTTATATATATATATATATATATATATATATATATATATATATATATATTCATTTAGAGCTGCATGATATTTAATTGTAAAACTTAAATGTACAAAAAAGAGTTTTATTAATTTATAACCATTGAAATCAAGTTTCGATATTACTTAGTTTAAAAATAGAGGAAAGATAGAAGGCATCTATTAATGGATCTAAATATATTTTATTCTTTTTAAAATAATGTTTATAAAAATTAAAGTTAATTTTAAGGACTTTGTAGGATAAGGGCCACATACATTGTTAAAGCGGCATGAGCTGCATATCTTATTACTCACGAATTTGTGGGCCACATGCCTCGCTTATACGTATTATGTGCATAATGCGGTGAGCGTCGTGCGTTGCGCGCGTGCCGACGGGCGAGAAAAAACAAGTGAGCGCCTACACTGCTCTATTCGATGCCTGTCACGGGAAAACACCGTGACAGCTAGCGAGAAATGTCCTGCCGCGGTTTCATTGTCTTTACCAGCGACAATCACTGCCGAATTCTCGTACGGCATGGTGCCACGCGGTGATGAGCGTCAAGCTCTTTTAAGCCGCTGCGCGGCACATTCATTCTAGCAGAAAACTTCCTTCCGCATATGGTTCTTCTCAATGTGCAGTTACGTGCAGAGGTGCACCTCCGGGTTCACGGGTTCGCCGAGTGGTTTTTCACGGGGGTAACCGACCCGAGCTCCTCTCTTTGGGTGCGCTCGCGCTCCTGGGGTCTTATTCAGTAAGCTTAGCGCGTGGCGTTAACGTAGATAACGCTACGATTAACGCTTCTACGCATGCGCTCATCGCCTTCGTTATCAAAGATGACGCATTCGCAACTGACAGAACCAACCATAACGCAAGCATTCAATGAAACTTAGTGCTTATTTTAGAATACGACTCTCTCGCGTCTTCAAAATACTTTAGCGCAACAATTAGAAAGTTTCTTTCCATAGAAAATCAGTCGCGCTGCATTCTGTCTGTCTGTCTGTCTGTCTCTCTCTCTCTCTCTCTCTCTCTCTCTCTCTCTCTCTCTCTCTCTCTCTCTCTCTCTGTCTCTCTCTCTCTCTCTCGGTCTTCCTCACACGCGCACTCACACGCACACATACGCGCGCACACACTTGCATACATACACACTTGCATACATGCATGTACAAAGACAGACACTCACACGCACACATACACACATACGGACATTTTCTAAAAATAAGTTTCTAACAAACTCAATAAATATTTGTTGAGTGATACGAATAAATTATTTTCTTTTCTCAAGAAAATTAAAATCTCGATGTATTATGAATGATATATTAAAATATCCCTTGTATTAAAATCCACCAATGGGGCCTGCGGCGGCTCAGTCGATAGAGTGTCGGATTCCCACGCCGGTGACCCGGGTTCGAATCCTAGTCTCTGCCGATTGATACAAGCACCACTGTAAAAATTACATGTGATTTGTTTACAAACACACCGCAGACCCCCGTCGTCAATTAGCACCACATGGGAGCACAAACATGGCGACGTTAAAAAAAAAAAAAAAAAAAAAAAAAATCCACCAATATCGTATTGAATCGTGTATCGAAATTTCGATTTTCGAGGTTCAAAATCGGCTTGAATGTAATTCGTTCGTTGTTTTAAATTTCGTTTGTTGTTTTTAATAAAAGCTGATTTAAAAACCGAGATTGAAAAACAAAGGTAATCTAAGTGGCGTATAAAATACGTAATAATAAACTTAACATCTCTATAATTGAAATGTGGAAAATGTAGATGTCGATAAATAATAACAACATCAAGAAAGGTTAGTTTTATGATCTATGTTGGAATGGGTGGAATTTCAAATAATTCTTAAGTAAGATTTTTCAAAATATATTTTTTATTTATCAAAAAGTTACATAGGTTTAAAATGTTATTTATTTATTTATTTATGCCTAATTAAACGGGCTTATTAGCCCTTTATACATAAAGTTACAAAGGTTTGTGGCAGTCACTAGTCCACTCCGATTGAAAATTAAATTCGACTTAAGCTAACATAACGATTGTCTCCTTGCTAGTCATAATGAATCAATATAGGGTAACAAGAGAATGAATTCTCCTTTTGAAAGCGCTAATTGTTTGTTCATTTCTTATATTGGCTGGTATAAGATTCCATTTTCTTTTTATTCTATCTATTGCTGAGTAAAAACCTTGGTTGGAAGTCACAGTACATTCTTGAATCACTCTAGGGTTACGCAGTGTATAATTTAATTGTCTATCTTTGAAAAGTTTAGCTAGATCCTTCGACGAAACATACTTATTTAAGATTTTATAAGCTAAAACACAGTCATGGTAATGATGTAAAGACTCAGCAGTTTTTATTCATAAATTAATCATATTTATCGATCAATTTAACTATTTTATAAAAATGATAAAAGTGAGACAATTTATTCATTTAGAATTTCAGAGTTACCATAACAATTACAATTACAAATAACAATTACGGTCGATTTCAAAGTACAGTTATTTTACAAAAGTATACCAGAACGCCGTAATCCTGCAGAGGAAAATAGTATTTCATGTTCGCAGGTCAGGATTAACAAAAATAATGCTGGTTGGTTATACTGTGTTCATACAAAATGATAGCTTCCAGCCATACATCTTCACCCACACATACAGTCAGCACGCATCCATGTTGGACTTCACAACATGAATTCATGCTTTCGTACTCACACTCACACTCATGTATACATATTTTGGTATAATCGGCTATCTATATTGTATGTGACACATTCATAAAATATTTTTACATACTTAACGGGAAATATAATCTTTGTTAATTATTACTGTATATTAAATATTTCTAGATTAATATTTTTTCATTTAATTATAGATCTGTACACTTGTCATTCACCAATATCTAAGTAGCATCGATCTTGCTGAAGTGAACCTCTCAGTAGTCGCATTTTTGTCTCTTGCGTAAATTATTTTCTCAAAACTGATAAGTCTAGCGGGACACGTAAGTCACATTGCGCACGTAACTCTGTAGTGAGGGAACATTACCTTGTGTTGATTGGCTGAATCACGGTTACATGGTGATGTAAAAACTATATCATCTATGACAACAAGATCTTTGTATGGAGGCTGCTGTTTCAGGGTATACATGGAGTTTATAAAGATTTGTTTGCCTCTATATCCTCTGTCAAAGTAGAATATAGCCTTGTTTGCTCCTAAGTAGTTAAGATCCCCGTAGGACATTCGATAGCTGTGTGGTTGCAGTATCGGCTTCCCAGGTGCATCCACCACTACCTTCAATTTTGCCTTGATACTATTCTCTTCTACCATTTTATCGATCTTAGTAAAATGGTTTCCATTGGCTTATATTTTTCTGCATTTAGTTAATTTTCAGTTTTCGATGATTCACTTGACCCTTTTAAAAAATGTATAAACTTAAAATTAGAGGGTTTAGGATTATGATAATCCTCCGCCAATGTATGTTGTTCTTTGTCGTTTTTTTCTTTTATTTTTGGTATTGTTTTTAGGTCCCCACTATCAGTTACTGCATTCATAAAAGCGTGGTTGTTTCCTGTCTCGAATATCCACTTGTTGCTTATTTCACTTGCAATTTTAATAATATTTTGATTGATGTCTGTATATAAGTTTATCATTTTATGCAAGTTATAGTTAGACATACGACGATGAGAGCGATTATAGTGTAGCTTACACCTACCAGTAGCACATATGTATGTACGTATATCCAGTATTATTTTATCAAGTAATACAGAATACTCAAGGACTTCCGATGTAGGATTGGTATTCTTGATAATTTTACGTCTTTTTTGTTGTAATAGGTCCTGGACATGCACTGACAAAATGTCCTGACGTGTAATTTATTCATAACAATTGTAACGGCTCAAACTATAGTCTCTTTAAAATTTTAATAATTTGAAATATACTCGAAATTCACACATGCTGGTCGGTGAAAAACGAATACCCGCATAAAGAGGAATCGCGGACAATAAGGATGTGTGCCCACACTTTGCTAGGCGACGTTAGCGGTGCGAGGCCGAGCCGCCGAAGAAAGTCGCGAGGCCCAGCAACCGAAAGGATTGAGCTGGCTGCCGATCGGAGGATGGTCAGTCAGCGCACAGCCGCCTAGCAAGCAGGATCTTCATTCCTCCTGCTCTTATAAAATTTTGCCTGCTTAAATTCAGCTACTTCCAGTTTACCTATTATTATTGGAAGTATCGGATGAAGAATCCTGGCCTTTTGTGGGAAGCACAAAGAGGCCTAGTTACTGTTTTTTATTAATTTGACTTTAAATATTTCTATTGACTTGAATTAACTGGAAAGGAAGATGACTTTTAGGTGTTTCTTAATGATTACGACTATGTAAGGGAAAAAGCCTTTCGGCATAAAAAACCCTGAATTTATTCAAACACTAGAGATACACTATAATAACAATAAATCACGCGAAAGTGACCGCACGCCGGGCGAGTACACGCGCACATGCATCAAACGCATTCACACACAAGTGTTCACATGCATTCAATCACACAGATAAAGATTGCTGATTGTGCTAGCGAGCACACCGTCAGCAGCGGTAAGACCTAGAAGAGGCCGAGTAATGTGCAAAGTATGCACCCGTTAGTACACGGAGCACGAGGCCGAGTAATGTGCAGAATATGCACCCGTTGGTACACGGAGCTCTAGATGAGCTGAGAGCACGTGCGCAAGGACACACAAACCGTACTCGAAAAGATAGAGACGCGAGGGAGCTCCGCACGCGATCCGGTCTGGCCGTTAACTGGCTGTCAAGCCAGCGAGTTCAAGCGATCGCCCCGAGCGGTGCGAGCGCCGCGCTTACATACATGCACACACACACACACGCTTATTGCGCGCGCAGGCGCAGAAGCAACGTATTTATAAGAGAATGCGTTGAGAGATGTTGCGACGCAACATACTGCCGGCAACAGCTGCGAAACTAGTTTGAATCACAACAGTAGAGCAGTGTTAGACTTAACTAATAAGTAACAAATTAGATCTATTCGCATCTTTGGTGATCTTTGGATCGATAGGAAGCATGAGGGTCAGTTTCCTTTGGAGGGACTGCCTCGTTGATTAGACTCATTATGATTGACTAGTGTAGTTTTAAGTACAACGCATACGAAATTGAATAGTTACATCCTATATTTAATTTATGGAACATCAATTTAATTAAAATGTCGCCGTCGGACCGCATTTATCGCAAGGAAAAGAAAAGGTGAATGGGTCAGAGTCTCCTCGCAAACAGGAACCCAGTTTACCGGACCAGGTATCGCGTCGCAGGAGTCACCCTCTCGGCATGATTCCTGAGCTTCTGGCTGTAGAACTTCCGAACTCTACCCTTCTCGGACCAGGCTTATAGTTCGCACTTCCAGAATACCCGATGGTTCGACTCTTTTTGGGCAAACCACCGAGCGCACATCTGGGGCGTATTACGTTTGGAGGGAGTGGGTTTGAGACTCTGCCGGAATCGCAACTTCCTGCTCTAACGGTAAAACGCAAAGACGCGTGATGTTCCGCTTAAAAAGTCCCGACGCCATCTTGATTGTCGCCACTCGAGCAATGCCGTCGCTCCCAGGGTGAACCTCGACGACCACGCCCAGCGGCCATCTTGCGCATGCAGGGGTGTCTTCCATTGACACGACGACAGAACCGGTTGTCAGAATGACAGTAGATGTCAACCATTTTTTGCGAACCTGCAATTCGTGCAAGTACTCCTTTTGCCATCTTTTCCAAAAATCTTGTCTGGCCTTAGAAATGCGTTGGTGGATGGTTAGGCGGCTGTCAGGAACTGAAACAAAATCAGGTTCGGGTAAAAGGTTGTACGGACGTCCGATCAACAGATGTGCAGGCGTTATAGCTAACGCGTCGTTCGGATCCGCGGAATTTGCGTACAACGGTCGGGAATTCAAAACGGCTGCGATTTCTTTCAACAAAGTGTCGAGTTGCTCATACGTGAGCGTTTGACCCTTTATCACGCGATTGAGATGATGTTTGAAACTCTTAACCGCGGCCTCCCACAGTCCGCCGAAATGTGGGGAGAGAGGTGGATTAAAGTTCCATTCAATGCGTTCGGATGTAGCGTAACTTTGAATCGCGTCCTTAAACTCCGACGTCGCATGCAAATCGTAAATTTTCTGGAGTTCGCTGTTCGCTCCTACAAAATTCGTTCCGTTATCGGATTGCATCACCTGCGGTTTACCGCGAATGCTGATGAACCGTCGAAAACATGCTAAAAAACCCTGAGTTGAGAGATCGGAAGCAACTTCAATGTGAACAGCCTTAGAGGCCATGCACACGAACACACAGCCATATGCTTTAATAAAACTACGGTTCCGATCTTTCTTCTCTTTGATTAAAATTGGACCGAAAAAGTCTACGCCCGTCGCGGCGAACGCGGTATTGAGAACTACTCTAGACTCTGGTAAGTCTGCCATTTTCGCGTGAGGGAACTTCGGTTTTTGACGGATGCACGGAACGCATCGGTGTATGACGTGTCTAACCTGATTCTTTCCGTTTAGAATCCAAAATCTTTCGCGAACCGCGTAGAGAGTGGAATGAATCCCGCCGTGGAGATTTCGTTGATGAGCATCGCGAATGATAAGATCGGAGACGTGATGAGTTTGTGGAAGCAGTATCGGATGTTTTTGATTGAACGGGAGATTAGAATTTTTCAGACGTCCGCCTACCCGGATTAAACCATCGCTATCTAGAAAAGGGTTGATCTCGTCGAACTTAGTTCGCCTTTTGAACGCACCGGAGATTTTTCCTACGGGATCGGGCTTTTCAGAATTGAGGATCTTAATTTCGGGAGCAAAGCTTTCCCGCTGGATGAGAAGGAGAATAAGGCATTCGGCATAAGCTATTTCCGCAGGTGTAAGATAACGAACGCCTATCGACGACCTATCGGTGTTTGTGGGGTCGTTCGGGGTTGGTCCCCCCTTCCTCCAACGCAAAAGATAAGCTATCGATCTGATTAAGCAACCGTAATCGGAAAATCTGGAATAGATGTTACTCTCAGTGAGAGTGGTGGTTAGAACAATTCCGTCTTTGAAACCCGGGAGGTTATTCGGGAAATGTGTTGTTGGCGACTGAGGCCAGTTGTCGTCAGACAGGGCTAGCCACTGAGGGCCTGACGCCCAGAGGTTGTTCTCTAGAAGCTCGATAGGTAATTGTCCTCTAGACAGTGAGTCAGCTGGGTTGTCTCCCGAACGGATATGTCTCCACTCGACCTCCTCACCCAATTCTTGGATGTCTTTTACTCTATTAGCCTCATATGTTTTCAACATATGAGGAGCCTTTTTTAACCAGCATAAAACAATCATGGAGTCCGACCAGAAGACAACCCGCTCAATGGAAAAACCCAGCTGATCTCTTGATTCGACATAGATTCTTTTCAAAAGTGCTGCGCCAGCTAGTTCTAATCGAGGGATCGTGTTGTGTCTCAATGAAGCGACTTTGGATTTGCTACAAGCTAATCTAATAGTGACGTGTCCTAGCGAATCGGTAGAACGGATGAATAGACACGCGCCATACCCGTGCATGGACGCATCACAGAAGCCGTGAATTTCGGTAGAGGTTGGATTTTCGCAGCGCAAATATCTAGGCATGCCAATTTCCTGTAGCGAGGGAAGTTGGTTGGCTAACGCGGTCCATTTCGTATGGATGTCTTGGGGTAGCGATTCGTCCCACGTGAGGTTGGCTCTCCAACAATCCTGTATTAAGGTTTTTGCGTACAGTGTTAAAGGACCTAACAATCCTAAGGGGTCGAAAACCTTCGCGATTTGAGACAAAAGCTTTCTCTTAGTCGAGGTATCCACAGGATCCTCCGGGGCGACGGAGTATGTAAACGTGTCACGTTGAGAATCCCACCCTACTCCGAGAGTCTTTTTTACCGAATTATTCTGAATCCCACAGTCTAGGTCGAAAATTCTTTTATCTATGTTTTGCAAAGCGGACGGGTGGTTAGAAGACCACTTACGGATTACAAATCCCCCGCGACCGAGGAGCTGAATCATGTCGTCTCGGATTGCCCAGATGTTGTCCAGGGTATCTGCACCTGAAAGAAAATCATCGACGTAGAAGTCTCGGCGAAGCAGCATCGCAGCCCTTGGAAAGTTGAGTTCCTCGTCCTTGGCCAGTTGATGTAAGGTCCGGATCGCTAAAAAGGGGGCGCATTTGACTCCAAATGTTACCGTGTTCAAGTGGAACGACCTAATCCTGCCTTCGTGATACCAAAGAATCTTTTGAAACTTCCTGTCATCGGGATGAACCCAAATCTGCCTATACATTTTTTCTATGTCGGCGGTGACCACGAACGGGTGCGTACGGAAGCGCAAGACCTGTTTCAAAAGGGTTTCCTGGATGGTAGGTCCGGTCAACAAGATGTCGTTCAATGAAATACAAGTCGTGGTTTTTGCGGACGCATCGAAAACTACCCTACACTTGGTGGTGTCGCTCGACTCCTTGATGACTGCGTGATGGGGTAAATAACAGCCATCATTGTCGTCGTCGTCCTCACACAGCGTCATGTGACCTAGTTTCAAGTAGCTCTCGATCTCCTTCTCGTATTCCGCCTTGAGAGTGTGGTTGGCTTCGAACCTCCTTTCTAACGCGTGAAACCGTTTCAACGCTTGCGGCTTGGACGTTCCTAACTCAAATTTGTCGCCTCGAAACGGTAACCGAACGGTGTAACGACCTGAGCTATCGCGAGTTGTGTGTTTAATATAGTGTTCCTCGCTAGCGACGTCGTCGGGAGCCGTAACTGGTCGATAGTCAAGGTCCTCGACGGCCATGAATTTTTTAAGAAGCTGATCTAATTTTACGGCATTACAGGAAACCCTATCGGGGGGCCCATTGGACATTGAACCTCCGGCTACCACCCAACCAAAGGACGTTTTTTGAAGTGTGATCTGTGACTGATGGTCACCTAATTTTATCTGACCTATTGCAAGAGACGACAAGGTAGTACCTGAGGCTAACAGAACGTCGATAGATTTAGGAATGTGAAACTGGGGATCAGCTAATTTTATGTTTTTAGGTATGTCAAAATTTTCCCGAGGAAAAGTTTCATTAGGCACTTTATCAGCGATTTTCGGTACAATCAAGAAGTTTAATTGAAAATTAATGTTATTGTAAGTTGAATAAAAGGTGGCTTTAGCGAATTTATCCGAAACAGTGCAAGCATCGTCAACTGCTCCGATGTTCAGGAAACATTGATTAGTTGTTAACTGTAAACGAGAAGCGAAACTAGAAGTCATTAAGTTAGCATTTGAGCAAGTATCTAAAAGAGCGCGTGCCATGAAACTATGTCCTTGGGATGACTGAAATCTTAAAACGGCAGTCGTCATAAGTTGAGAATCTGAATCATACGCGTTAGAAGCGTATGTGTGACGAGAAAATAGTCATGTTTGAGAAGGTTTGGGACGTTCAGAATCTTTCGCGGGGTGAGAATTTTCAGATTTGACGCCTTTGAATTTCTTGTCAGTGTGAAGCAACGTGTGATGGTCTTTCTGGCACTTTTTGCATCGTCCAAGACTGGAGCAAGCGGAAGAATGCGCGCAAAGGCAATTGCGGCAGAGTTTATGGGTTTTAATCAACTCCCATTTATCCTTTTGTTGAAGGCCTTTGAATTCCGGACAAAAATACAGTTTGTGCGCTTGTTTGCATTTGACGCATGCACCGCTTGCAGCGCTGGACGTTGTGACCAAAGTGCGCGCATTAGGCTGCTTCCTCTTAGAAAAGGGTAAGGTGTCATTGTCTCCTGCCCGTTTTTTATTCGTTCGCCCTACCTTAGAACCGTCTTCCATCTCACGCAATTTGAACACGGTGTTCTGAATGAAATCATAAAGATCTTGCAACTTAGGTAGCTTGTCGCTCGATAGACGATCTACCCATCTTGACTTTACGCTGTTTGGTAAGCTACGTTCCAATGCGTGAATTATTACTACTTCATGGATGTCAATCCCTAACGTTTGCAACAATTTTACGTTTTGACGCACGGTATACATGAGCTCCGCTAACGCATCTGACTTGGCCTCGGTGACCTTAGGTAAAGTAAAAAGTTTACTAACGTGCTCGTTTACGACGATACGCTTCTGATCGTAAGCGTTGCACAAGGCTTCCCAAGCAAGAGGGTAATTCGCGTCGCTAATCTCGAATTCTTCTGTGACCCGCGCGGCGAGGCCCTGCACGACATTACGAAGTTGTGAATGTTTTACGTAGGCAGTGATTTCCGCGCGATTGTGGACCAAAGATTGAAAGCTATTTTTCCACGTAGTCCAGTTTTCGTGACGACCGTCAAATTTCGGGATTTGAACCACCGGAAGTTTCGGTAAATCATGCCTCTCTGTGAATGTCAGATTGGTGGCATTCAGCGCAGTTGAATTCGCAATAGAGACAGGCGTTTTCAATTTGTGTACTTGGGTCGAAACAGCGTAATAGTCTGATTCAATTTGTGCAAACGCGTCGACGCGAGGACTGTCAGGGTTCAACGCGAGTAATTCCTCGTGATTTTGAGTGTACCCGGCGAATACACTTTGAATGTGTTTTAAACGGCACTCTGCATTGAGTGCATCAGTCGGATTTTCTTCCAAAAAATCTTGAAGAGATTTAATTGACCTTGCTAACGATAGACTCTTTTGTTCAATGTACTGTGCGCGTTTTTCGGCCTTTGTAGCCATTTTAAGAATTTCAAATTGTTTAACAAGAGCTAAGTGTAAAATAAACAAATTATAAAATATGGATTTTAAATTAAACGCGAAATATTAATAAATTAATCGTGAAGAACAATATTAGTTAGAACGAGATAATTAATTAAATAAATGAATTATAAAGTTTGAATTTTAATTCAAACGCGAGATGTTAATAATTAATTGTGAAAAGCAACATTAGTTTAAACGAGATAATTAATTAAACAATTAAATTATAAAGTTTGAATTTTAATTCAAACGCGAGATGTTAATAATTAATTGTGAAAAACAACATTAGTTTAAATGAGACAATTAATTAAACAATTAAATTGTAAAGTTTGAATTTTAATTCAAACGCGAGATATTAATAAACTAATTGTGAAAAAACAATATTAGTTAGAACGAGATAATTAATTAAATAAATGAATTATAAAGTTTGAATTTTAATTCAAACGCGAGATGTTAATAATTAATTGTGAAAGGCAACATTAGTTAAAACGAGTTAATTAATTAAATAAATAAATACTGTTGCGCGATAAATGCTTTAATATAAATGGTGAAGTTAATTGTCGCATATAATGATATATTATATCAGAACATATTATATATTATAATATATAATATGTCGTCACGTACAATATATAGTATATCGACACAATAGGAATAATTGTACGCGCGTCTAATATGCAGTCGAGGAAGTAAATAGACTTATCTTAATTTCGCCGAATCGAGGCTGATGGCCGGCAGCATGAAGTCCCCCTGGTCGGAAGCAACGGCAAAGTTGAATCTCGAGGCGGCCGACGACTGTGTGTTGTTACGCCGCTGTGTTGATGCACCGCTGCGTCGACTTGTTGTTGGCGCGAGGTCGAAGCGGGGGGAGGTAGAGACAAAGGAAAGGTCGTGCAACGACAAGTCGCACGCGCACGCCTTCGATTTCCCCTTGATTCCTCACGTTCACGCGCGCACTGCACACTTCGCGCGGTCACCCTTTCTTTGAATTCCGCGGAAACAAGTTGAAAAAGAGGTAGAGATTTCTACCTCACAGGAGGCACCATGAAGAATCCTGGCCTTTTGTGGGAAGCACAAAGAGGCCTAGTTACTGTTTTTTATTAATTTGACTTTAAATATTTCTATTGACTTGAATTAACTGGAAAGGAAGATGACTTTTAAGTGTTTCTTAATGATTACGACTATGTAAGGGAAAAAGCCTTTCGGCATAAAAAACCCTGAATTTATTCAAACACTAGAGATACACTATGATAACAATAAATCACGCGAAAGTGACCGCACGCCGGGCGAGTACACGCGCACATGCATCAAACGCATTCACACACAAGTGTTCACATGCATTCAATCACACAGATAAAGATTGCTGATTGTGCTAGCGAGCACACCGTCAGCAGCGGTAAGACCTAGAAGAGGCCGAGTAATGTGCAAAGTATGCACCCGTTAGTACACGGAGCACGAGGCCGAGTAATGTGCAGAATATGCACCCGTTGGTACACGGAGCTCTAGATGAGCTGAGAGCACGTGCGCAAGGACACACAAACCGTACTCGAAAAGATAGAGACGCGAGGGAGCTCCGCACGCGATCCGGTCTGGCCGTTAACTGGCTGTCAAGCCAGCGAGTTCAAGCGATCGCCCCGAGCGGTGCGAGCGCCGCGCTTACATACATGCACACACACACACACGCTTATTGCGCGCGCAGACGCAGAAGCAACGTATTTATAAGAGAATGCGTTGAGAGATGTTGCGACGCAACATCGGATTTAAGCGCAAATCGTTTTGATGGTATGGAACTGTGAAGCTAAATAAATGTGAGTCCTGAACTTGATATTTTATACAAAAAATATATATATTTTTATTTATATACCTATGTAAATGCACATATACACTTATCCTATATTTTCCTTATTCCTTTATATCATTTTAGGCACCTCGGAGAAAAGATAAATAATTAAATGTTATGATAAAAGGTTATAATATTTAAATTGAATACACAGCCCCACAAAAAAAAATTGTATGTCCCAAAAACTTGACCACGGTACTTATATGTTTTTGGGATCGCTGAATCCGAATCCAGGGTTAGTTTAACCCCATCAGATCTTTCTCAAGGTCAGTTGAAGGTTAAATTATCGAAATACATGAAAAATACACTAAAACCATGGTATCTTGGGGTTTTTGGGGTCGCTGAATCCGAATCGGGGGTCAGTTTAACCCCATCAGAACTTTCTCAAGGTCAGTTGAAGGTCAAATTATCGAAATACATGAAAAATACACTAAAACCATGGTATCTTGGGGTTTTTGGGGTCGCTGAATCCGAATCCGGGGTCAGATTAAACAATCAGATCTTACTCAAGGTCAGTTGAAGGTCAAATTATCGAAATACATGAAAAATACACTAAAACCATGGTATCTTGGGGTTTTTGGGGTCGCTGAATCCGAATCCGGGGTCAGATTAAACAATCAGATCTTACTCAAGGTCAGTTGAAGGTCAAATTATCGAAATACATGAAAAATACACTAAAACCATGGTATCTTGGGTTTTCTTGGGGCGCTGTATCTGAATCCGGGCTTATTACAACCCTATCAGGTCATGGTCAAGGTCAGTTGAAGGTCAAATCATAAAGATTCATAAAAAGTAGAGTCAAACCATGACATTTAGGGGTTTTTGGGGTCGCTGAATCCTAACTAACTGAGTTATAAAACTGAAAATATAAATATTAAATATCTGGTTCTCTTTATTATATAACTTATGTGTTCATTCCATTTTAAATTGTAATCAAAAATTATACCTAGATATTTACTACTATCAACTCTCTTTAACATTTTATTCAATAATAATTAAAAAAAAAATAATATAATAAATATAATAATAATTTTACTTGAATGATAAAATAAATTCTTTTTGATAGTTATTTAAGTGAAAATCTTTTTAAACAAGATTATAAATTAAACTATAGTAATCGATTTCAATAATTTTTAGATATATATTAACTTGATTGTGAAACAATAATTATATTTTTATATTAATTGTATATTTATATAACGAAATAATAACGGTTATTTTAATTTTATACATTTAAATGTGTATGAACTTTGAGAAGAAATTATTTTGTATACTAAAACATATTACGTAAGTTGCAGGGAGGCTGTAAGGTTTAACAAAAGATGCGATTTCTTATGTGAGGGTGGGTGGGTGCTAAAAATCACGAAGAAAGCCCTTACATAATTTAATGATGGCCCCATAGAAAAATAAAACGCATTTATATAAATGCTTATAAAAGAAAACTTAAGAAAGATTATAAATTATATATACAGCAAACGTTTCAAAATTCAAATCACATTAAACAATAAATTTAGGTAATCAATATAAGTACATACTAAATATTTACATACATTTTTTATAAGATATAGTAAAATAAGAAAAACAAACATGCGCGCGCAATTTACGTAACTAGTATTAAATAAACGCTGTCTTTCGGCGATTCCTGCTAGGTAGTTGTTCGCGGTCGAATTACATACTTTGTTTTTATTCAATGTATCACATACTCCGCAGCCAATTTGAATCTATACGTTAGCTCCGAAGGTTCTTGTCTTAGCTAATTAGCCAATCAGGGCTCGCGTTAGACATTGCTGGATTGGGAGAGCGTCGATTTTGCTCCGACTGTCTTGAGCGCCTGCCAGTCGCTCCGTGGATCGCCTAGAGGAAACATTCCCCCTCACCTCACCTCACCTCACCGTAATTGTTAAAGGGCAATTTATATTTTTATTGCCAGATATTCATCGTTTCTACTTTATTTTACCTGATCCGGAACAGTAGTCATTATGTCAATTATCATTGAATTGCATATTATTAGCTTCAATTTCAACCATTTCATCGAGCATTCTAAAAAGTAAATAAAAAATAAATCACGTAGTTACTTGGACATAATAATTTTTGACATAATAAATAATTAATTGTATCATAAGTAATTTTTATTAGAAATCACCCGTTTCGCCTACAAAAATTGTGAAGAATTGTACAAGCAGTGATTATTTTTGACACTTTTTCAGGATGACAGTACAGTTTTCTAGCTCTTTTAATTGCAAGCCAAACATTTGTTAAAATTCCAAAAGTTTGTTCAATTTGGCAGCGTATTAAAATAGGTGTTAATAAAATAGGTGAAGGGCTGTATTCCCTATCTCCTATAAACAAAATTAATAAAATTTTATTTATTAGTAATATTTTATTTATTCAGTTATAACCGATTGGAACATCTATATACAAATCTTATTTTCGGAAGTACTTACATATTTCGGCATCACATGATTATATCCAAGTTTTTAAAACAGACTAATAAAATGATGTGGTGCATTACAATATATTCATAAAAATTATATGATCAAAAGTACAAAATGATTTTCAACTCGCTCATACTTTTCAGCATTTATCAATAAAGGTCTGAAACTTTCCGGAAAACTTCCTCCACATATAAAGAACATTTTTGTCACTGAAAGTTGTTACGACTCAAAACTTTGCAACATAAATTTTGGGATTAATTGAATCAATAGGAGATTTTTTAAATTATATTTTTAATAATCTACTATACGATTCTAAAGGTTTTAATTTTTTCTTTAATGTTTATAAACACGTTGAAAATATTAAAGAATATTACGTTAAAATCAGAATTAAAATGATTAAAACCACGCGAAGTTGCAACGAGTCAAAGTAAAAAATGCATTGAATTTTATTTTCAAGTTAAATATGTCTTTTTTCTTAAATAATTAGAAAAGTAATGATGATACAAATTTTGTTTCAATTCAAAAAGATGCGCAATAAAATTCTGTACATGTATTTATTGGTAAAATTTTAATTTGATTATATTATTACATCCGTCCCTTTAACTACCCTATTTAAATTTATAAATACCCATTTGGTGATATATTTTGCTTCATAAAACGTCGAGTGCCGAGTTTTAAATTATAATGAGGTTTTAAACATTTATGTACACTTTTAAGAATCAACACAGTCCTGATCCTTTAAACGACTTTTTACAACGAAAGATACACTACTCACAAGATAAAAAAGCTTTAGATGTTTCACTTGACGAAATAATACCAAGATCTGAGTATGTTGTAAAACATCGACATTTTATCCCTGATCGTCATGCTTGTATTGGATTTCAAGGTGAAAATATGTAAATCTTTGTTTTTTACTATCATATTTAATATCCTAAAATATGCTAAGCTCTTATCGTACCTAACAAATCATAACGTCCTTCTCGTGCCAAACTGGCGTCATCGATTCTTAAGAACTCCATATGATCTTTCATGTCACTAACGTTCTGGATGAAACCATCAGTATTGCTCCCCGCGCAGATACATACAGGGTGGGACATTTTAATCTCCGCACCTAAATTTCTCCGTTCCTAAGCGTGGTATCGAAAAAAAGTCGAGACAAAAGTTATGACAAGTTATATATATATATATATATATATATATATATATATATATATATATATATATATATATATATATATATATATATATATATATATATATATATATATTGTTATAATCGGGTTCGGATAATGGGAATGACAACACGTGTTTATAGAAAAGCACACTTGAACTCGGACTCTTTATTTGAATGTAAACACAACTGTTCTCAACAGCTATCAGAATCAGACTAAACATAAATAATAACATCCGCGACGTCGTTGATCTCGTTGCTAGGGGTTGTTATGCGCGATTCTCGGTGTTCGAATTGCGCAACGTTCGAGCTCGGTCACAACATTGCCCTCTCCTTTTCAAATTGTCGTCCCAACAATCATAATCATCCATCCTTCAAGCGGGTTGATTCTCTTATAATCCAATGATGACTTACAAGAACCGACACCAACATTCTCTACCTTGACCCATCCTTGGCATCAAGTTACCGAGCAATGCTTACAGATGCGATACCAATCATCACTTAATAGGACTAAGATGGATCCGTCTCTTGAACAATCTACTTCAATCATCCTTCTTATTTGGTCGAAATCGGTCTTCAGACAAGAGGGGGGGAAGTTGACATGCTGTGGAACCTCACCTTAAGTCCCTGCTCCGGTATTTACCTTCACGCCCACGGAGAAAACCATAGCTCAAAAGAACCGTGAGCCGAGCAGTCTTCATTATCGGGTGTCTCTCTCAGTGTAAGTCCCAAGACGATTGATGTTGACTATCTTGGAATTATGTCTTGGTGAACGATGAATACAATAAACGACGTCATTAATTTTCCTCACAACTTCCCAAGATCCTACCCAATTTGACTGGAGTTTTGGTGCTTTTCCTTTGGTTGTTTGAGGGTTGAAGAACCAAACTTTTTGGCCTTGGGAATATTCAATCTTGAGAGCTCGTTTGTCGTACCAAGACTTCGTTCTTTCCAATTGTAAGTGAATCCGATCTCGTGCCATTTTATGGATCTCGCTGAGTTTCCTCCGAAGCTTGTGTACGTAATCCCCGCCTCCTTCAATCTCGACTTCCTTTGGTAGACATCCTCGAATCAAGTCCAAAGGAAGCCTCAGATCGAAACCGGTGTACATCTCAGCCGGAGTAGTTCCAGTCGTCGCATGTTTGGAGGATCGGTAAGCTAACAAAAATAGTCAAACCCAGCGATCCCAGTCTGTTTGATTTTCATGTATGTATTTTGTGAGATAATGTAGAAGTGTTTGGTGTTGTCTTTCTATTTGTCCATTTGATTGTGGGTGTAATGGTGTCGTTCTTGTCTTCTTGATTCCTAACAACTCAGATAAATTTTTAATCAATTTCGAATCAAAATTCGTTCCTTGATCAGTATTTACCTCTAAAGATACCCCATACCTACAAACAATCTGATCAACAAAAATCTCAGCAATGGTTTTTGTTCTTATATTTGAGAGAGGAAAAGCTTCAACCCATTTTAAAAAACAGTCTGTCACAACTAAGAGGTATTTATTGCCCAAAGAAGAAAGTGGAAATGGGCCTAAGATATCCATTTGAAGTCTTTCAAATGGAACTCCTGAATTATAAATTTTCATCTCACCATGACCTTTATCTGGAGGACCTTTCTTTGAAACACAGACTTCACAAGATTTACACCAATATTCTACATCTCTTTTACAAGTAGCCCAATAAAATCTTTTTCTAATTTTATCTAAAGTCTTGTTTACTCCGTAATGTCCTCCAGATGGTGAATCATGTGCTTCTTCCAAAATATCTTTAATTTTATGTTGAGGAACAACTAATTGACGGATTTTGTAATCTAAATTCGTTGAATCCCATTCTCTATATAAAATCCCATCAATTAGTACTAACGAATCCCATTGAGAACAATAGATTTTGGTGAATTCGTCCATCGATGAAATCTCTTGTCATTCTGGTTTCTTCTGTAATTCTTTCGTTTGACAAATGAAATAAATAGCTTCCTCTTCTGTCTGACTGTTCTTCCATTCTTCTGATGTGTTTTCTTCAAAAATGATACGGCAAATTTTTTCTACATTATTGAATTTTTCTTCTACTCTGGAACAATATTTGCAGGAGAAATCTTCACAAGGCCGTCTTGAAAGTCCATCAGCATTTCCATGTAAATTGCCTTTCCTGTGAATAATTTTGTAGTTGTACTGATCCAATTTCCCTAACCAATGAGCCAATTGTCCATCCAATTCCTTAAACGACAATAACCAAGTTAAAGAAGAATGATCAGTCCTAATAATGAAAGGTTATTATTACCGATAAGGTAATGAGGAAAATTTTTTATCGATTCTATAATAGCAAGGAGTTCACGTCGAGTGACACAATAATTTCTCTCTGATTTTGAAAGGACTCTACTATAATAACCTATGACACGTTCGATTCCATCTTGTTTCTGAGAAAGAACCGACCCAATTCCATGGTCAGAAGCGTCAGTATCTAAAATGTATTCAGAAGAAAGAGAAGGAAATGCCAAAATTGGAGGTGTTGTAAGAACCTCTTTCAATCTTGAAAAAGCTTTTTGACATTCCTCTGACCATATGAATTTAGCCGATGTTTCAGTTAACCTATATAAAGGTTTAGCTATGTCAGCAAAACCTTTAATAAATCGCCTATAATAACCACAGAAATTCACGAAACTCAACACAGCCTTTTTGTTATGAGGAATTGGCCAGTTTACAACAGATTCAATCTTCTTTGGATCAGCTGTTTTTCCTTCTTCTGAAACGATGTATCCTAAATATTCAACTTGCCTGCTGAAGAAAACACATTTCTTCTTATTAAGAAGTAATTCTGCTTCTTGAAAACGAACAAACACTTTCTTCAGGTTAATTATTAACTCATCAAATGACTTTCCCAATACCATAATGTCATCCAAATAGACTAAACAGAATTTTGGAAGGTAGTCTCTGAGTAATTTTTCCATTAAACGTTGAAAAGTCGCAGGTGCGTTGCATAAACCAAATGGCATAACTGTAAATTGCCAAAGTCCTTTTCCGATTTGAGAAATCCGTGATTTTCCTATTCAAGTCCAAAGTACAAAACCACGAATATCCTGCAAGTTTATCAAGAGTATCGTCAACTCTTGGTAAAGGGTACGAATCGTTAATTGTAAATGCATTACTTTTTTGAAAATTAATATAAACACGAATTTTTCCATCCTTCTTCTTCTTGGGAACTACAGGTGAACAATACGATCTGTCTGATTCTTCAATAACTCCTTGAGAATGCATCTCAGCAATACATTCATCCAATTCCTTAACTTGATGAATAGGGGGTCTTCGAATAGGTTGTTTAATTGGTTGATTATGGAGTAATTGAATTCTATGTTCAACCAAATTATATTTTCCAGTAACGTCATCATCTTGAAAAATCTCTTCAAATTCATGAAGAAGATCCGCAAACTTCCGTCGTTGATCTTGATCTAAGTTCTCTGAGTTCTTGTCAAAAATTTCTTGTAATGTCTCTGGTACATCCTCACTAGAATCAACTATTCTCGAAATCTGTTTATGGATGATTGAACTTGGAGTATTTAAAATAATTTTAGTTATCGAATCTGTAATACCAGTTCTATCAAGGAAATCACTACCAAGTATACAATCATCAATAATATTTCCAACAAAAACATCTAAATTAGCTGAATGGTCACCCAATTTTACCGAAGCTGAAATAAAAAATTCAACTGGTACCTTTTCTCCAGTCGGTTACTTAAGAGTTGTAAAATTAACAGCAATTCTTTTATCTTTTGACTCTACAAATTTCGGATTTATAATAGTCACATCAGAACTAGAATCTACTTTAAAAATACAAGTTTTGTCATTAATTAAACCATCAAAATAAAATTTATTTGAGTTCCTATTAATTCTTCCAACATTATAATCAATCAGACAAGAGTGTGTGTTTGTTGGAGTCTCTTCAAGTTCTGTTGAACTCGCTCCAGAAAGTTCAACATAACCTAGTTTCCCTGGTTGTTCATCTGATTTGGACAATTTGATCTAAAATGTCCTTTTTTACCACACGTCCAACATTCAATATCCTTAAAGAAATCTTGAGATCTCTGTTTGTCCGAAGATTGAGGACCTTTAGACTGTGAATTCGAAGAGTTGATTCCAGTCTTATATGTGTCATTCGTTCTCGTTGAAGTCTGAGATCTCTTATCTAAATCACGAATAACCTTCACTTCCATAGCGCGAGCAAGAGCAACTTTCTCCCTGTTGAATGATCTCCCTAATTGATGAATCAAAAATAGCAACTATAAATTGAGCACAAGCGATTTTATCTTCGACTTCAAATGGACATTCCGGATAAACCGAAACATAAAGTCTCTCAAGATCAGCAGCTAATGTTGGGAAATCTTCACAAAAACGTTGACGTCTGTTCTGAAATTGTACGTAATAAGTGGGTGTTTATCACCAAAAAGAAGTTCAAGACGAGAAACTAAATCATCAAAATTTGATGCAGTCGAATCAGATTCAACGAGAATTGATTTTGCTCTTCTTTTCAAACAAGAAATAAGAGCTGCTGATTTATTTGCAGGTGTCTAATTGTTTGCTCTAGCGATGACTTGAAATTGAACCAAAAATTCACGAAGAGGTGACAATCCATCATAATCATCAGTTTTCAATTTAAAAAAAAATCCGTTCCCGAGTGGATAGGTCTAGTGTTCGGTAAAACAGAATTATCTACATTTGAACCTAAACCACGAGTATCAGTAATCAAAGGATCAATAACAGAAGTTCCTAACCTAAGTCTATTATGATTTAAATATAAACCAGTGTCATTGATTCTAGCGTTCTCTGTTTCTGTTGTATGTGAATGTATATCTCTATTCTGTAAATGACTTAGCTGATTAATTTGATGTTGCTGTTCTCGCTGTTCTGCTAGCAGTGTGTTATTCAGGGTCCGAAGTCTCGATATATCTTCGTTCAAGTCAGTCCTCTCCCTCTGTTATCGGCCACCGAATAGTTCTCTTCGAACTTGTTGATCCCTCAGTAGTCTAATCTATGCTTCAAGTTCTTCATTGTGATGATGAGCATCCAACAATTCCGAATCTCGAACATGGAGTTCCCTTTGTAAATTCAGTGCATCCTCGTTGCATTGATGGAGTTCTTGAGTAATTTCCTCTACACGTTTCTTCAAGCTTGTTATCTCCAAATTCGTTTCAGTGAGAAACAGTTGAGGCTGCTCAGTTGAAAGAGTTCTCGGGGATGGAACTGGTGTTCTTGATACCACTGACATCTTGCCGGAACGTAAAAGCATACATTTTCCACTAAATCACTTTTTCGAAAAACACTATCCCGGACGAGCCTCCAAAATGTTATAATCGGGTTCGGGTAATGGGAATGACAACACGTATTTATAGAAAAGCACACTTGAACTCGGACTCTTTATTTGAATGTAAACACAACTGTTCTCAACAGCTATCAGAATCAGACTAAACATAAACAATAACATCCGCGACGTCGTTGATCTCGTTGCTAGGGGTTGCTATGCGCGATTCTCGGTGTTCGAATCGCGCAAGGTTCGAGCTCGGTCACAGCAATATATATATATATATATATATATATATATATATATATATATATATATATATATATATATATATATATTACAGCTACCGACGACACTCAATGAGATTCACGAATGAGCACGAGTCAAAACTAATTTACAATCAGAAAATACGAAGTCTTGGTATGATAAAAGAGCATGACATGTTGGATACTTTTAACGTAAAAAGGTTTCGTTTTTCGATCCTCGAAGATCCAAAAGAAAAGAAACTTCAACCGAATTGGATGGGATCTTGTGAAGCTATGAAGAAAATTAATGATGTTGTTTATTGTATTCGTCGATCACCAAGACACAAACCCAAGATTATCAACATCAATCGACTTGAATTTATATATATATATATATATATATATATATATATATATATATATATATATATATATATATATATATATATAAGTCTCTCTTTCGGTGTAACTTCCAAGTCGATTGATGTTGACAATCTTGGGTTTGTGTCTTGGTGATCGACGAATACAATAAACAACATCATTGATTTTCTTCACAGCTTCACAAGATCCCATCGAATTCGGTTGAAGTTTCAGTGATTTTCTTTTGGATCTTCGAGGATCGAAAAACGAAACCTTTTTACCTTAAAAGTATCCAACATATATATATATATATATATATATATATATATATATATATATATATATATATATATATATATATATATATATATGTTGGATACTTTTAAGGTAAAAAGGTTTCGTATATATATATATATATATATATATATATATATATATATATATATATATATATATATATATATATATATATATATATATATATATATATATATATATATATATATATATATATATATATATATATATATATATATATATATATGTATATATATATATATATATATATATATATATTTATATATATATATATATATATATAAGAGGGAATATATATATATTTGAAGACTTTTATGCTGACGGTTCGTTTGAGTCATGGTTTTTCCCGTGAGCGTATATATATATATATATATATATATAAGTCTCTCTTATGCTGACTTTTATGCTGACGGTTCCTTTGAGTCATGGTTTTTCCCGTTGAAGTGAGATTCCATGGTACGTCAACTCCCACTCTTGTTCGATAATTGAATTTGAAGCGAAATCAACCGCTTGAAGTTTGGATTCAACTAATAGAAATTTATTTGTTAATAAAAGGGTTCGTCGTTTTATTCTTGAAAATGATGATTGGAGTCTGTACCTCAAACCGCCACTCGGTAACTTGATGCCTGATATGGGTCAAGGTAGAGGACGTTGGTGGGATCCTGGAAGTCATCATTGAAACTAAGAAGGGAATCAGCTTGTTTGAAGAATTTGAGTTAAGAATTCAACCTTGACGTATTCGATAGAAGACTTCAAGTAGACGAGACCTAAGAGTGTCGGGACGACAATCTGAAAGAAGGGGGAGTAATGTTGTGATCGAGCCAAGCATGTGACTCGAACAACATGAATCGTCGCGCTTGACAACGACTCGTAACCCCGAAAAATAATAGTCTGATGTTGACAGTTAATAAAAATAGTCGTGTTTAGACTTTTATTTGGTATTATTTATACGAATAAAGTCTGAGTTTTGCGTTCCTTTTTATAAATAATGAGTTTTTATTTAACTACCCCGAACCCGGTCGTAACAATATATATGTATTTTGCTCCACCATGTCCCATATTACGTATAATGACTCTTATTATCCCAATAATGACAAAATAATCTCATGTACATAAACTTATAGATTTCAACTATGGTTCAGTTTGCCTCCTAGTATGTCCCTTGTTACCCAGTCACTTTAAACTAGCGTTATATGAACGAATTTCACAATTTCAGTCATGATCCATTTTGCCCCAACATGTCCCATATCACCAAGAGTGTCACACATTATTCCAATCATTATAAAATAACGTCATATACACAAATTTATTGATTTCAGCCATGTTCCATTTTGCTTCACCCTGTCCATATATTAGCTTATAGTGACTCATAGTATCCCAATCTTTATAAAATAACGTTACGTACACAAATCTCTCGATTTTAACAATGGTCCGTTTTTCCTCATCATACTCCTTATTACCCCAATCACTATTAAATGTCATTATATGATCAAATTTATCAATTTTTAACATGGTCCATTTTGCCCCGATGTGTCTTTTATTTCCCCCACTAAGTAACACTGAAATATCACACATAGCAATCTTAATCACATGAGATACAGTTCCCATCTGACATGTGCAGTCCGGCACAGTCGGTACACAGTGTCACACACACACGCGTGCGCGTATAACACTCATTGATCACGATGAAAATTGTGCGCGCGACCAGATTGTTTTGACGATATACTCACACTAAAATTTATAATCCACACATCACACGCATAATAACACTCTTAAATAGCGACGAAGATGTGCTCGCGGCGAAAGCATATACACGACTGTCAGTCAATCCCACATTGTCTTGAGCAAAGGATAAACTCATTGACAAGATGATACACGTCCAGTATTTTCTGCAGCTACATAGGATATCTGCTTACCTCAGATTAGTCATCACATACAACAAAATTGAACGTGGCCATCTTTCTTTACCAAGTAATATTCGTGCAGCTGCATTTTCTTCTTTTGTGTCGTCGTGAAAAACTCGACGACAATCACCTTTTATTAAAATGTACGTTTATTAATAAGCCCGTTCTTCTTAATTTCGAGTAGTGAAACCGACTCGCGCCGACTGTGGTACGTAAAAAATATAAGGCCAAGTATTCTCCTTGCGTTCTTCTTATACTATATTCAAGTATTTAGAATTTTTATAATTATTTTTATAATTTATTTTAAATTGCATCTTCCGTTATTCTTTCGCCATGCGAGACTACGTCAAAGTCGAAAAGTTAATAAATTAACATTTCTTTATTAGATATTTATTATCTCAAAAATTTACTATTTGATTAGATAGCGGGATTACACTTTCTCTTGGTAACAGCTAAATCATTGAAAATCATAAATGTAGATATTTATCATCATTTGTTTTTCGACCACTGATAACGAATATCTCAAAAATTATAAAAATCACGACACCATAGTATTATACTTTTTTGTAGCTAGGAATAAACCTTCGCAAACCATGTATTAACATTTTGTCGCTCATCAATTTTTAACAATCGATTATCGATATTTCGAAAATTTATAGACTCATCAATTCGCGGGATTACAATTTTATGTAGGTCGATATAAACCTTTCTCAATCAAGTATTAGGATTTTGTCCATCGTTTATCTTTTGACAATCGATAACCGATATCTTGAAAACTTATAGTTTGATAAGCTCGTGGGATTAAACTTTTTTGTAGCTAGATACAAACCTTTATCAATCATACATTAAGAATTTTTTATCATATATTTTCTACAATCGATAACGGATATCTTGAAAATGTATAGTTTGATTAGCTCGCAGGATAACACTTTTTGTAAATACAACTAAAACATTACAAATTGTAAATTTAGATGTTGCTATCATTTATGTATCAACAATCGATAACTAATATCTCGAAAATTTATTGACGATAAATCATGCAAATTTTAGTAAGAGAAGAACATAACCTTACAAACTCCCCGTGTAATAGAACAGGAGAGTCGGGTAGTTGCGAAGAAGAGATCCGACGACGACTCACGTAACCCGACAGAATATTCGAGAAAGCCGAGTTCAGGATGGCGCTAGTATCGTCTTCATTACTCGTCTGCGCATGTACGAATTTAACACGGCGAAATACCGACGACTAATGCAGCGAAACGCAGAAGAATACTGAGTGGTTGTGCGCTTAGAGGGGATATGCCGTACTTACTAGGTAGCAGCGCCGATGGACTCACAGTACGCAAACGCGACCTAGTCTGGCCGAGATACAAAGCGATTATTTTAAGCGAATGTGCACTTAACACACAAATGTGTGAAGAGGTTAGACAGACAACTAACTTGTCCTTTCACAAGCAGCATCTTGTCAACGTTATGGAACTCGATGAAGTAAAGAAATAGCGTGAATACTGTTATGTGAGTATAGGCACACATACATACTCACGAAAACCGAATATCGAGGCGCGAGGTTCAC